>CM040989.1:21607398-21687398 GCA_022985145.1 Pangasius djambal | reverse complement strand
CATTTTGTTTCCTGTCAAAAAAAAAAAAAAAAGATGACACTTGGCTGCTGCTTGTTAAACTCTGGCTGTGGTGAACGAGCTGTACGAGGTTTTTTTTTTTTTTTTTTTTTTTTTTTAAATAAACGTTTTCTTGTTGTTTTTTTCTTTCTCTTCTTACACTTTATAATTATCGCTGTGATTCATTCAGATACATACTACAGACAGATCAAATAGGATGTTAACTTTGTAGCCTGCTTCCCTCTTGTTTGCTATACCTGTTGCCTTGTGTTCCTTACTTTGCTTTTAGGAAAATCCATATCACACTGAGACCTTAAAGATACAGAGTCAAGCATCATATACCCGTTTAGAACCTCAGTGAAAGGCAAACGATCGTGACTTAGAAGTAACGGACGTATAGTACACAGTGGTAAAAATAAAGAGATGCGAGAACACAAAAGAAGCCATCACATATAGTAGAAAGTCCAGCCGTGCAGGTCCTGTAAACTATTTTATTCTATATGTATATACATGTAAAAGATGAAACATTTTTAAAATGGCAAAAACTGTAGTTCTTAAAAAATGTGCCACAGTTTTAACCTTGAAGCTGAAATCGTATTTCAGACTATTATTCTAACTATTTTATTTCTATGTTAAAATATAATTTTCCCTTCAGCGCCTTTAAGTTAGATGGTGTCACTGTGTTGGTAGTGAATTCAGTGTTGAGTTTTTTTTAATTAATTTTTTTTTAATGAAACAAAGCTAGAAAAATGTGGAGATTATTGTTTTTGGTTTTTGAGAACTTTTGAGAACAACTTGAGAACCTGAAGCGCACACTGTACTGTACAACAAGCATTTAAAGGAATCGTTTATTTAGGACCCGTTATTTGCATTTTCAACTAATTAAATCAACTAAACATTACTTCTGACATTACTTTTAACTTAAAAGTCTAACTCCTAATCTCTCATGTGTTTTTGTTTACCCGTAATCTTCCTCTTTCCTCATTCATGACTTTGCAGTAGTGTGTATTCAAAATAATTGCACCGTTGCAACCTTTGCTTGACATTTACTTGTTCTGCAGTTTACTACAGCAGCAGTCACCCATTTTGTATTACTGCATAAGTTTTTTTTTTTTTTAACCATGAACGTGAAATAATACCTTCAGTGATTTTTAAGTCAGAACTCGTCACATTCCAATATCTTCAAAAACCACACGATGATCAGGACAAGGAGGTGTGTCTGCCTGCCTGTCAGTCATCATGCACTTTCATTCTGGTGTTCTCCCTTGGCAGTGCACATGAATGGGGTTTCAAGGCATGGCTTTGGCTCAAAACTTGATGGAACGTGATGTGAGTTTCCATCACAACCACTATTTATACCTTTAAGAAAGAGAAAGATAAATAAAGACAGGAGGAGATAAAGTGCTGTGTGTGTGTGTGTGTGTGTGTGTGTGTGTGTGTGTGTGTGTGTGTTTGAGCTGCTGTCTCCTGCTTCAGTGCAGGCTGTAAAGATGCACAGATGTCCTATTGCGTAACAGTGTGAGCATCCTCTCTCCCTTCGCTCCTGGCTTGCCTTGCGTGTGTGTGTGTGTGTGTGTCTGTGGAAAAAGAGTAGCCGTATTTATGTGTGTAGTGAGAGTAAGTGATTGAGCATACATATGGCAACACCAGGTGCTAGATCTCCAAGTGCTACACAGGATCTCTGTGTTCTTTATAAAAATAGTAAAATGCTTGTGATGGCAGGAGAACCTTATATTTGCTGCTATCACTGTACATCATATTTTCTGTGTCTCAGATGTACAAAAAATCTCAAAAAAAGGTTTTTTAGTGTTATTTCTTCAGTGAATGCCAGGTCCATGTGCTGTTCTGCTCTTCCAGTAAAGCCTCATTCCCACAATGGAGGTCCTTCTTGTAAACAACAAATGCAATTGTTTCCTAATGTCTTTTATTTGCCCTTTTTTGAAGTGGGGATTCATGCTAAAATGTCCTTGTGTCGGTTAGAGATCGTTATAGAGCGAGAGAGAGGAAGCACAGGACAACAAACAGCTCTCCCTCGCCGCTCACACACAAGCTTCCAAGAAAACATCAGTCATTCATTATGGATAAAAGGATTGGGCCCCTGTGCAGCTGCCTCCCTACACATACTACATGACTAGACACAGATTACAGCCTTTCATTTACTGGTGTTTGAGTTTCCATTTTGTAATTGTTAAGAATGGTCAGATTATGAAACACTGTAAAAAATCTTTCACTTTTATTTCAGTTGGCAGACATACTGTAGTTGTAGTTCCGTAGTTGATAAATTCAGCTGAAAAAGCTCAACGTTGGGACGTTACAAGTTCGAACCCTCACAAACTCACATAATTGGGTAGGAAGGACAGCCTTATTTTCTCTGTTGGCTCATGAATGCAGAATACAGTTTGGTACATTCACATTGCAACAACAGCGCAATACTTTTTTAAAATGATTTTTAAATGTTCTGCTTGTTTTGGAGATTTTTTTTTAACTTTAGTTTATTCTTTTTGCCAAAAATACACAATAGTTTTCGTCACTTTTTCGTCATTTGGTTAGCTTTACCCTTACTGGTTGGTAGATAAAAGGGGAGTTAAACTGAAGATAGAAGGTGGGTTTATGTAGTGATTAGAAGCTTTTTGTAAAAAAAAAAAAAAAAAAAAGAAAATGGCATGAATTTTATAAACTCTTAGCTGAATATTTTATTTGTAACATTATATTAATCCTTTTGCGTACACCTTGGAATCTTAGCAGTTCATTGTGAGAAACACAGGAAATCATGACTCATAACTCAGTGCTAATGGAAATTTAAATACATGGTAAGGAAACTCAGCTCTAGATTTTATTGGTTCCTGAGGTGGTGCCTCAGTTGAACCTGGAAGCTGCTTTGCAGTCATGTGCTTCTTCCCTTTAATGCCAGAAAGAGCTGCATGCAGTAAATGAGTTTAAACACCAGATTCGACTGGTGCGTTTTAGAGGTTATGGTTTCCATCCTGCACTTCACAAATTTTGGATCAAAGCAAATACTTGAGTTTGAATGCAATTAAAGAAAAATTCTGCTTTGTGTGAGGGAGAGGTGGATGGGTGGGTGTTTAAATGGATGGTCTGATGCAAATAGAGAAACATGTTCTGCTCAATACACTCATTGTCCAACATTACTGGACTGAGTTCAGACCTTCCAGTCCTTATTTTTAACCAGAGTAAAAACTCAGGACCATCTGAGAAGAGCTTTCCTGTGGCAACTGGCACTCACAACCAGAGCTCTAAATGATGGGTAGATGACTGTGGTATTCCCCTGTTTATCCCACTGAAAAATAAGATATTTGTACTAATTCGCTCCTAAGTTTAGCATGTTTGGACAGTTGCATTTACCATGTTTTGTCATGGTGTGAATGTGCATTCCCCACAGGATTAGAAAAATTCCACCCAGAAGGTGGAAGCCACTCAGGGGAGTGTAAGGAAAAAGGCAGCAGTGAGTGAACAGAAGTGCACTTGATATGCTAATGAAAGAAAAACCTTCAGTCAGGTGGGGTGAGGTGTTACCCATGCAGGATGCCATGAAGAGTCAAAAGGTCCCCAGCAGGCTTTGAAGTCTGTGCAGTTGAAGCTTCAGGAACCACAGAAGGCAATTGGGGGCTGGACCAATCCCAATTTCTTCTGCTCCTGCTGGGAGAGGGGGGAGGATTACCCTGATGGGGATTAGAAGTTTTTAGAGCATGCATTATTTGAAGACCAGATATCCTCAAGGCTTTCATCAAGACCTGACTTTGGAAAAGTTTGGTTTTGGGGCCCGAATGCTAAGGGGATGCCTCAGAGATTGCTAGGATATGTCTTCTGTAATATCCATTCAACCAGAATGTACCTAGAGCTCAGTCCAGACTTTACAGTATTTCATTGTGATTGCCAAACTGCTAGGTTACCGGAAAGGTAACACTGTATATAACACTGGATCTGTATATTTAACCACTGCAGGGCATGTAAGCTTGGTGGAAAAGCTACTTTTGCTGGATCCTTGCTGGATATTTTGTCCAGATCTCTCTAAAGGTTCTAGACTTGGTCAGTGTAGATTCACTGCCTACAGAGGAGACTACAAAGGGCAGTGTGGTAGCCAGTAGGCAGTTGGCAGTCAGAAATACTGGACACAGCGCAGATGGCAAACCTCCTGCGGTGAGTTTCCTGAGGTGGGCGACATTCTGGCTGCCTGTCTGTGTGTATCCAGCAGCACAAGCCTGGGATCAGGGTCTGGACCATGACCCCCAGGCCAGAGGAAGAACAGAAAATCCGACCCACCCTGTACTGTGGGCACTGCGGGTGCTGCCCTCAGGCCTGCCTGCTTGTGGACACACACCCCACCCAGACCACAAAGTGTGTGTGTTTGCTGGAGCGTTATTGCCAAGGTCTCAAACACAGGCACCCTGTGAATTTGCAGCCATCCCAAAAGAAAGCTCAAGAAATAGCTGGTGTTAGAAAAGCCTGTCCAGTGCTTAGCTCTCTAAACAAAGGGGGTCTTTATTTTCTGAGCTGAAGCTAACAACACTCACCTCGTATTCAGCGCTAAATACTATACTGGACTCCAGAGCAGTGGAGTGTGATTAGAGCAGGGGGTGTAGATTAACATCAGATGTGACACTGCTTGCATTTTGGATTCCATCTTGCTAGTTAAACCTATGTGGCTTTGTGACACCCCAAATTATCCCAAATCACACTTCAGACGTCACAAGAGAAACAGTCAGGTATGTTTTGTCTGTCGCTCGTTAAATTTAATGCTTCATCAACTCCATAAGATGCCAATGGAGTAAAACACAGTGGGGTGTGCTGTTATCGGAAAATTATTCAGTTTCCAGTTCTGCATTAGTCGGTTATCAAGTTCTGAAGTGTTTTATACCACACTAGTGTACAACTCTTTGCCAAAGAATAGCCTTTTTTCTTTTTCAAGTAAAAACATGTCATATTATTTATCAGTATATAGTAACATATAACGCTGTGATAGCAGCTATAAACCTTGCTTTCTCTTGAAGTTTATAAGCCCAAAAAAATGCAGCCTGCTGCCAAGAAACTGCAAAACACAACATCCTCTGTCCTTAAACTTTTTCCATTGTAGAAAACATAAATGTACAGCTTTACCTCTGCTGTTGCAAAGTGCTGACACTGGAGACTCCTTCCATAAATGTTACACATCTCTTTATAGAAACCTTCACCATATTAACGAATGTCTTTTTTTGTTATAAAATGTTTTTAATTCATTTAGTGTAGATTAAAATCCACCAAACAGGACCCTGTGTAAGTGACTATAGAAAACATTTTATGTTAATATAGTGGATTAATATAAACATGTGATGTGACTACTGTCAGAGCTGCTGGTAGAGAAAATTCAAATAATGCTTCACTGTTAATGTTCATTTAAAAATGTAATTAAATAATTAAATCACACCTATGCCATGGTAGAAAAACTCCTGCAGAATTGTGCACGTTGCAGACTTCAACGCTAAAAGTACTACAAAGAATATTATTGCATTAACAATTAACAAATGATATATTACTCAGCCTTAATATGTGGGTGTCTGTTGGACTCAATGCACATAAAATACATTCTTACATTATAGCATTTGTTTATGGTCCTGCTCTAATTGTGTTGTGTGGTAACAAATAAATCAAGCATTGTTCACTGTTCGATAAAAATAAGACGTTCCAGATTGTTCTTTCTTGTGGTTAAATGAAGCGTTCTTTATATTCCAGCCAGATTTGCTCCCTCATGCAGCCTGGACAGCTGCTTCGAATTTGTTGTGTGTGCAACCAATTACCGGGCTTGCACCTTTCTGCTGTGTGTGTGTCTTGAGTTTTCCACTAAACAAGGAGAAAAGCCAAAGAGATCAAAGCTCCAACCTGAGGACACTGGGGGTTCCCTTCTTTATTCAATAGCGTTTAAGAGAGAGGGGGTGATTAGTGTCACATGTCACTGTTGCCAATTTTTTTTCCCTCTCCCAGTCAAGTCCTGTCATCCTGTAAAGCGATTTCTGTTGTGATAAGCGCTAACTCACTGTTGTTGTGGTGGACAGGGTTTAATTAGCCTGTCTGCCTATGATAGGATCTGTCTTTTTTCCTGGCCTCAGGTCACAGTTTTAAATTCAGTGTGTTATCTGTGGTTATATGATTATTGACCAGGATCATTCAGGACAGTTTTCTTCACTCGATTTCACCTGTATCCCCACAATGTGTACAGAAAAACCGCTAACACACTAGCGTCAAAGTCCAACATGTGCAATGCAGCATATTATAATTTGTATATTTGATTAATTATACCGTTAGCATTCTGGTGTGTGATGGTTTGTGCTAAACCATATATATTCTTCAGAAACACACTAAATCATGTGGGGTCATTCAATTATTCGGTTTCTTTTATTTTATGAAGAATTACTGTACCACATATGTACATTAATCTGCTTTTATATGTTTCTTCAGTGTGCTTCTGAGAGCATAATATAACTACATGATTATAGCTTTGCTAACTAACTAGCTAGCTAGTGTCAAACTCATTAGCTAGCACAGAGTATAATTATAAAGAATGTTACAGATTGTAACAACTTTTTTAACATTTTACTTAAAAATTTAAACATTTACTAAACATCCAGTAACCACAGTCATGGTTTTTGCACCATGCTGGTTAAAAAGGAGTCAGTTAGCATGTTGCTACATCTCTGTTTTCTTTCTGTCATTCAAAAGACATTTTGAAAGAAAATTTACGTAACCTACAGTTTAATAAAATCCACCAGAATCAGACTGCCATGGAATATAAATGCCAAACCAGTCTTTTGTATTTTACAAAATTTTACATTCAATTTAAACATTTACTTAGCACTGAGTAACGACAGTTGTGGTTTTAGAACCATGCTGGTTAAAAGGAGTCAGTCAGGCATTTGGAGACTGCGGAGAATTTCTACCTGTCGAGTGCTTGCTCTGAAATCTGACAGAATTGTACAATCGTAAAATAAAATTATAGTAAAAGACAGTATTTTGTTTTTATAATAATACTAAGCCTCTAGGGTCCCATTAAGCAGCTGATTTAGTTATAAAGGATTTAGCTTTTTTCCATTGTGGTTGTGATATTAGTATGGAAGCAACAGTGTGTGTGTGTGTGTGTGTGTGTGTGTGTGTGTGTGTGTGTGTGTGTGTGTGTGTGTGTTTGTGTGAGTGAGTGTTGCCTGGCCTGAGTTTTGACCCACACACTTGGAGAGTGCTTGTGTCCGCTGTGATTTTCCTGATGGCTGGAGATGTGGCGATTCAGTGCACTGGGTGAGGCAGAGAGGAAAAGTTTTCTCTCCTGTCAGGACTCATACATTTATCGTCAGTGTCTTTTTCTCTACTACAACTGACGGCTTCTGTGGTCAGAAACTTGCCTCAAATAACCATTGAAGGAAGTGAGATGTTTGGCTTTAAATAGAATTCAGCTGGATAGTTACACACTAAGTCACACTACATTGATTTTCATCATTTATGAATTCTGCGAAGTGGCATGCAGTCACTAAACGTTGAAGTGATTTGTGCGTCATGCCATTTCGACCTCATCCTTACTTTTTTCCCCTCTCATCTTTATTCTTGCATTCATGTCTAAATGTGTTTCTTCATTCTCATTCCAGCTGGTCTTTTGTAGTAGGATTTATTTAGGTACAGGGCATGAGGTGAAGCTTTTGTTGGATTCATTGCAGAATGGGCAGGAGGGAAATCATGGTAATAAACGCAACACACTGAAGTGCAGAGGAGAATTGGCATCTGGTGGTCAGTTGGAGTTGTTTGTTGTGCTCTGGCCAGGCTTCTGCTGTCAGCTTCTTCTGGAGATTGTAAAGCTAGAGGTGAAAAAGCCTTTTATGGCTGATTTGTGGTGTATAATATAGCCAAAAATTTATAGCATTATATTTTCAAAAAAATTGGGCCTTAACACTGTGTATCATGGTATACACATTTTGTAAATATGATCTGAAAATGGCAACTGAAAGACCCTTTTGACCCATTTAATCCCAATGTTTTCCCAGCTATGAATGTTCAGTACATTCATTTTTGTCCTTGGAATGCTCTATGGCTCAAACTAAATGCTGTCAGACTAATAATTAAGAATCTGACGCATATAGTGAAAAAATGCATATGGTATTATGATAGCAAGACAAGAAATGTGTTAAACAAACTAAAACTACTTCAGTTAAAAAAAATCTTAACAGTTCTCCTGATAAAGCTTTACAATTCATTTCAATTCAATTTTATTTGTATAGCGCTTTTAACAATGGACATTGTCACAAAGCAGCTTTAAAGAAATAAATGGATTCACAAAAAATATATTGTAAATATTTGAATTTATCACTGAATTTATCCCTTTACACACTATTGCTATTTTTTACATTGATATGTGTGTGAAATGTCCACTCTTATTGGGAATGTCCACTCTTATTGGGTATGTCCACTCTTATTGGGTATGTCCACTCTCACTTGGTATGCACACTTTCAGTGGCGATGTTCACTGTCTTTTGGTATGTTCATTCTCATTGGAAATGTTCACCCTCATTGAGAGTGTTCACTCTCTTTGAGCATGTTCACTCTTACTGGAAATGTCTACTCAACTGGGAATGTTCACTCTCTGAGCAGGTGAGGGTTGAGGGTCTTGCTCAAGGGCCCAGTGCATAGCAGCTTGTTGGTGTTGTGATTTGAACACAGAATCAATGTCATCTTTGCATTTTGGTTTGTTGAAATGCTTTATAAGCAATGTTAAAATTTCGTGCTGGTGTCTCATGTATATTTTTATGCAGCCACTAGCTTGCTTGTGGATGACTGTAGCATGTGTGTCTCTCCATCAATGCACATGATGCGCCATAAAGGAAGGCTTCAGGAAACCATATTCTCAAGTGTCGTGGGAGTCAGGTTTAGTTTCTCATCATCCCCTCATGTTTTGTTGTTAGAAAGCTGTGGTTTGATCCCTAGAGTCATGCTTATTCCCCTATTTTTCTCTTTTTCTCTTTCTATCTCTATATATCTCTCTTTCCTTCCTAAAACGTTGGAGAAATATATTTTGAATTTTGGCTTCATGGTCATTTAGGCTTTCAGTACAACTGTAGCTGAGCAGGCCTTTTTACTCACTGCACTTTTTCCATTGTAACGAATTACATTATTTTTTTCCCTCCTGCCCTAAAAATAGACACCCTTTTCATTTGTGCTTGGCTTAAAGTCATATGTTTAATTTGCACTCCCTTTTTACTGCTTAAACATATTACAGCCTGGATCTGCTGAGGATCTTCTATGTCTTAAGTATGCTTTAGAAGAATATTAGTCGCTTAAGCACACAGACAGTTGTGAGATCACAGCCTGTACAGCACAGGATCCCTGCATGTTGATCTTTCCGATCTGTGATGTGTTTTTTAGCTTGCCCATTGCTGTCCTCCCCTCCTACGCCATGTTCCCGAGGGGCCAGGTGCTGTGCTGCTATCTATTATTCATGCTCAATCCCACTTCCTGCACAGCCAGACACGTGGAGTGGGTGTCGTGTTCTGTGGCCTGCAGAGAGACACCCTCGACCTCTGGACCTTTATCTTCTCTGGACTTCCATATTAGTCTTGGGACTGGGCCTACATGTTTCCTGTCACTATGACTGAAACATCACTGCTTTTGATGCTGACCGATGGAGACTCTGACAAATTTTCATGAGTAAGATCAGGAATGAATGAAACTGTCTGACTTCTAAAAAAAAAAAATAATAATAATAATAAATATGTACCATATTTTCCAAACAAGTCCCTCCAGAGTCCCACACCCCATAAATTATCTCTGTTTTGAGAGAAAAATCAATATAAATGTCACTTTGTTGTATTAGTCACAGTAATGTACTACACACATTGACCTAATGTACATTCTTGCAAATAAACCAGTGTGTAGTAATGTTTAGTTCAGAAATCACCTCGTGTTCTCTTTGGATATTGTTTATCCAATCACTGTCATTACAATAATGCTAATCTCAGTGAGCGCAGCACCTTTCCATAACTTTACCGTAAATACTGGAGTAGCAGGCCTACCGTAAAAACTCTACCAAATAGGTATAGTTCAATAAGGCTACTGCAAAAATTAATAGTGTTTATTTATTTTCTATATAAGTCATAGTACTTGCTAGAGGTAAAAAAAAAAAAAAAAAATGCTTAAAATATGAGTGGGATGGAACGTAATGCTCAACAGGGTGGTTGTATTACGTAATCCTCGCCCCTTAGTAAAAAGAGCTAATTCCAATTGCCTTGTTGGTGAAGATGCTAGCAGAAAAATCCTGGCTTATCGCACTCTTACACTGATGCATGTGCACATATTCTTTTCTCTGTTAGATTTGGAAGAGTGTGCATGTGCAGTAGCCAAAGCAACCTGGAAAAAAAATTGTGTGTTAATTGAGCCAAAGACCACACATTATTTACGTCATATTAACTATCCGTTTTGCTTTTATGGGTCTCTCCCCATTTCAGTAGGTATGAGCCTTATCTTGTATGACTGAAACTAACTGCCCGGGAGTGCTGCCAAAATGGCCGCCAAGTGGACAGACTTTATTAGAAGGACTTTGGTTAAACTAATAGGAAAGGTACCTGTATATAGTTACAAGAGTAATAAATGTCCTAAAGTGTCCTGATTGTTTATAGTTAAAATGATCATCTTATAATCTGTTTGGGTAATTTACCCTAGTACACTTTAAGCAGAAACCTGATTTTGAAGGAAAAAAAGGTCAGTTTTCTAATTTGATAGTTTGAAGACATTAGTCTTACAATGATCTGCTTTGTGGTTTCTCATGTGATAGTTTGGAAAAAGTTTTGAGAGCTGATTATGGTTACCGGCTACCGGATTCATTAAACATAGCCATAAGGCTTATAGTGAGTTTCTGTTTTTCTCCCATGCAGCGGTTTGGAGTTACAATCATTCACATAGCATCTCACATGACCACAGAGGAATTCCCTACTCCTCTACAAGGCACTAATTCGAGCTGTCTTACACTACACACACACAAGTGCACACATGCAGTGATAAACCCTGATATCAGTAACCCTACACGGAGTTTGCAGATCAGGTTCCATCTTGGTTCTTCCAAAGCTTTAGTGTGCATTGACTGGCTCTGATGAATGGGTTTTAGAGCCTCATTGGTCAAAGTGTTCATATATTTCACCTTGCGACTTGGCTTATGGTAGAATTTGAAATCAGTCACTGGGTAAAATAAGCCACCCCCAGAGATAGCTCAACCGTGTACAAAACAAATCATGTAACATTATTTGGAATAATTATTTTATCCACTATCCACTAAATACTCCACAATATGGCCAAAAGTTTGTGGACTCCTGATCATCACACCCACATATGAGCCTTCTCCAGACTGTTGCCACAAAGCTGGAAGCACGCAATTGTATAGGATGGTTTTGTATGCTGTAGTATTAGAATTTCCCTTCGCTGGAACTAAGGGCCTAGCTCAAACGTGTTCCAGCATGACAGTGCCCCTGTGCACAATGCAGGGTTCATGAGGACAGGGTTTGCCGAGGTTGGAGTGGAAGAATTTGAGTGGCCTGCACAGAGCCCTGACCTCAACCCCATTGATCACCTTTGGGATGAACTGGCCCTCTGACTTCGCCCCAGGGCTTCCCGTCCGACATTAGTGCCTGACTTCACTAATGTAATTGTGACTGAATGAACAAATCCCCACGGTCATTCCCCAGAATCTATGGGAAAGCCTTCCTAAAAGAGTGGAGGTTATTATAACAGCAAAATGGGGATTAACTCTGGAATGGGATGTTCAAAAAGCACATATGGGTGTGATGGTCAGGTGTCCACAATCTTTTGACTATATAGTGTCTTCTTGTTCTTCTTCTTTCGGCTGCTCTCGTTAGGGGTGGCCACAGCAGATCATTGGTCCACATATTTTGATTTGGAACAGTTTTTACGCCAGATGCCCTTCCTGACACAACTCTTCCCAGTTTTTATCCGGGCTTGGGACTGGCACTGGGAGTGCACTGTTGTGGTTCCCTGATCAGGAATCTAAACTGGCCGTGGCAGTGAGATTGCTCCAGAGACCCCTTTTGGCTATATAGTGTAATTCTGGGAATATTTAATAGGCTTTATTTGGTACAAGCAATGAGTCACTATATTAAAACCTACTGGCTGAAATCTTTATTTAGTCTATTTAATTGCTTAGGAATTAAAATAAGGATGTTAAAGTAAAGTTAGAGTTGTATTTTCTTGTTCCATTTAAGTAGTAGTTTTATTCTTAGTTGAAAATTTCTTTGTGTGTAATGACAAAAACACAATGGGCATACTGTCATAACAATGTTTTTTATTTATATTGTACATTTTATCTGTTAATGGTTATGTTTAATATTATGGAAAGTCCATGGAATTAGTTCCTTTTATCATGATATTAAGGTTCATCCAGAAATAAAATACACCATCCTCTGATCAGCAGCTCAATTCTGAACAAACTGTCAGGCAGAATAAGTTGAAAGTCTGAAGACACTGCTCTGTTAGTCTCGCACTGATCTCTTTTGTGGTTTCTTTGTACAAAGAAGAGATGCTATTGCAGAAAAGAAGGTTATTGCTAGATGATTAGCATCACAAACATCATGCCTCGAATTTTTAAAAATGACAAAGATCTTTACTCTGAATATGCTCAACGAATCATCTCATCTTACCCTCCATCTGAGACAAGCTGTGCAAATAGACCAACTTCTCTTTTAAACGCAAGATGAGGAGATTGTTTAATCTAAATGCAGTATGTTGAGTGCCAAAAAAATCATGGCAGTCAAAAAATTTTAAATGACTTGTCCTACCCTGCTCTCCTTAAATATAAAAATGTCTTCCTACCCTGTTCTCCATTAACTTTAAATTATTCCCTCTGCAGCTACACCTGTGTAAAAATGCTGAGGGTCTCCTCTTTCCTCATGTCCTTTCTTTTGCAGTCATGCTATCAGATAAAGTGCGGTGGAATTTTCCTGCTGATATGGTTAAAGAGGGTGGGGGCTGCCTTCAAGGTGACCTTGTATACAGAAAACGCACAATAGCAGACGTTTGATGATATTGTTGCGTCTACTCTCACTGAACACCTGAAAAAAAAAAGAGTAAAAATGTGCCAGTTTTTTGAATGGCGGAAAGGGTGACAGAACTTTTGCGAGATTGATGTAACGTGATTACGTGTGAGAAATGAAATTGAACACCCACACTCTGAGGAAAAATTACTACAGCATGAGACATAATAAATGTAGACATATAGGAATAGTCTCAGGTTGGATGTGCAGCACTTCGCATGCCGGCCAGTCCAGACAAAATGGACTAAGCAGAGATATTTGTAGGCTGGGCGAAGAGCCAGATGCCCTGGTTTGCTGTGCTGGTAGCTGAACAAGATCCAAACCTTCAGTACATGCTTCTTTTTCCAGTGACAATAAGTCTCGCCAGTAGTTGACCACAGATATAGTCTGACAGTTTTACCAGTGGACTTCTTTTAATAGGTCATGGTTACTCCAAGCTGTTCGTGCTTTTGGTCCAGAAGTGGGTAGAGCAGCCAAAAATCTTATACAAGATTAGTCACTTTTAGAAGTAGGCCTCCAAATAAAGACTCCTAGTTAAAAGGTTATTGAACAGGGTTTGTATGCATACTTGAAAGTCTTCAAAAAGTTCAGGGCATGGTGTTGTAGGAAAATAATCAACATGTCCTGATATGTATTGTTCCTCTTATACAACAGCAATTTTACCAACATTGTCTATTAACAGACATCACATTGTAGTTTATGGTTACATTTAATGTTGTAGATTTTCTATGAAACAATCTCTGGTTATTATTTATTATATATATATATATATAAACAGTTGTTTCCGCACCAGCCTCTGTTTTATTTTCCCTCCGTCTTACAGTTAAAAAGACAAAAAACGCAATTTGTCATTACTGAGAAACCGGAAAACGCAAAGTCCTCTGTTCTTAAGACTTTCCCATGGTAGAAAACTTACAGAACGTGACACCATACCAATGATTATACATTATTCTTTGTTAAATAACAGCATGTTTTTTAATCCATTTATTACTAGTCTTAAATTATGTGTAATGTCAGCCATACAAGTCCATGTGAAATAGCTGTTACTGTAGAAATGATAACATATTACAATGAGTACGTTAACATAAACCTGTGATTTGTCTTTTAGCTGGTCTATTGTTAGACCGGCAAATCAGAATCAAGAACTTAGCAGCACTTTGGTATGAAGAGCATTATCATAGACATGACCACAGCTTTTTGCAACATGTTTTCTTATGTTTGATATGTTCTTAAGCTGAAATGCTGAGTAACAGAACCTGGGCTGATATTTTAAACTACTGGATCTTAAGCGGGTCAGATTTGACGGATTTAATCCACTAATGTTTTTATTCCGTGAAAGCATGTTGACTGACAACACAGACCATACCTGTGAACACAGAACACAAACATGCCTTAAAGCCTCTTATTATCATGCCTCTGATATTTCACATGACTTTTCACCAGAAACCTGTAGGGAACAGGCTTAATTACTAAGACAAGTATCTTGCCAGTACCAGTATCGACGGATACAGCTCTGATATTGATATTGGGGAAAAAAAACTTTCTTTAGGTATGTGCCTATCAATGCCCTTGTAAATGACTGGCTTCTTCTTGTTCGGAGAAGCAACAGTCATTTAGGGTGTGACATCATCATGACATCATGGAAATGCTGTCTTCATTGAGCAAAGCAAGCAACGCATTAGTGAAATAAAAAAAAAAAACAATGGAAAGAAATAAAAATATGATTATCTCTTTTTTTTTTTTTTTTTTTTTTTTTTTTTTTTTTTTAAAACTTGTCACAATGCACAAGATGATCCCAATATAACACTGACTGAATTCTATAACTGTGTTCTCCATGTCAAATTTTCAATGAAGACCTGCTCTTAAAGAAAATGGGGACTCATTAACAGAAACATTCTTCCTCAAGCGAGGTAATAAGAGTATTTTCTTCTGTCCATTACCATGTTTCGTTTACGTTTCGCCGTCGCCACTATCGTATTTGCAGCTTTCCGGTGAGTTTTGCGGAATCTCGTGCCGTCCCACTATTGGTGGCGTTTAGATGAGAGTCATAGGAGCAGTCACAATCTAAGATTTTAATAAACTGTCTTTGGCTGCCTTTGTTCACAATGGCAGAGTGAAAATAACTCTTACAAATACAATGCACTTAAAAAGTTAAGTAATATCTGAGAGTAAATGTATTGCATTACTAGCCACCTCTGATTTTTTGCAATGATTTGTCATGTTCTACAATCAATGAAACAAAACCATTTTAGTTGCACAACCTGCATGGATATGTTGTGCTGCATAAAGGGATGGTGTTTCTCTCGACAGCTCCTGCAGAGAGGAAGTAGCCACGTGGTGGCGGAGGCTCGGATACTCTCCGGCCTGGCTTTGAACCTCAGTCGCTTCTTGTGGTTTTCTACTTCCTCCCAGTTGACACTGATTAGCATACGCCTTGTGGGCCCTGTTGTCCCGCTGTCAAACTGTCAGTTACATCCCTGATCTCTAGTCGGCCAGTAGTTTTGGAGCATGTGTGGGTGTGTTTTCATATCTTGGTGGGGACCAAGTATCCCTACAAGGATAGGAATAGCTGACTGTTTTGACCTTGTGGAGACTTAATTTATTTATTTACTTTTTGACAAAAAAAGTTTCAAAGAAATGGGGGCTGTAACCCTGTAAGGCAAATAAAAGCACAAACTATCGCTCTAAATAAATAATTTGAAATGAAAAGATAATGATATCATGACTAAATGAATAGCCTGTAGCCTTTCAGAAATAAATGAAACGTGAATTGAACTGATGAGATTGTTGTCGTGTGTGTGTGTGCGTGTGTTTATGAAGAGCACAGTGCCTGCTTTCCTTTGGCCTCGCTTTCCTGTCTTTAGAAAAAATGTCTGCCGGCACATGTGTGTTTTTGCTTTGGCTCCAGATTGAAGCAATTACCAGGATGTGACCACCTGGGACACACACACCCATATATATACACACACGCACACGCCCCCTCTCACCCTCACTAACTGTGCCAGTATGGCCACCCAGAGCTATTTAAACCTCCTAATTATAAGGGCCTCTTTATATGGCAGATTACTGACTGCACACAGCTCTAATTATTGGTGCTAATTCTGGGTCATCAGACACCGTTTTGAGGTAATTGTGCCAGTTGAAGTCACACTGAACACTGACGCTGACTGAAGGAAGGGTGTTAAGATTTTTTTTGTCAAGGTTGTGAGGTTGGAAGATGTCAGATGACTCAGAGGATGTTGCTCGGTTGCCAGGCGGTTAGTGTTTGAATGCAGACACCCGGTCATGAGAGTCCAAAATTGCCTCAGGCTGCTACTTTGGATAACGTGTGTGTGTGTGTGTGTGTGTGTGTGTGTGTGTGTGTGGTGAGGTTTCGCAGGGTGAGAAACGTCCTACGCTTAGCTCCAGGCCACTCCACCATTCACACTGAGACGCCACTCAGTCTTTTTTTGTGGCCTGTAAAGGGTTTGATTTTGTAAAAGTGCAATAGCTAGCTACATTCCTGTGTATAATGATTGCTAAATATAATTTATATATTTTACAACACATAACTCCTCTTGGATAGCTGATTCTGATAAAACGTTGTGAGTCACGGTGCTAATTTCTAGCACAGTGCTAAATTCACATTTCTTCATTTAAAACTTTCTCACTACTTCATTTAAGCTCACTGATTTTACAAAATTTTACTGAATAATCTTCACAATAATCCCCACTCCTTTGGGGTTAAAATCTTACACATTTATCCCGTTACAAGGCAAGCTAACTTACTAGCTAGCTAACTAATGCACCTATTTGTAATGAAGAACTAAGTCTTTGGTAATTATTGTATATTTTAACAGGTTTAGCCACCTGTGAAATTCACATCCTTAGAGCCAGACAAAGCAAATTGTGATTTAGATACTGAAATTTCACTCCTGTCTACTTGTTAGAAGTGATTTGGATGATAAAGTAATTCCAATTTGATATGTAGATACATTTTAAAATACACACATATTCAGTTAATGCTTATGTACAAATAGTACGAATAGTATTACTTTGCCTGACTGTCTCTTGGAAGTGAGTGTGTGATGATTTTACTGTGAAGCCTGATGCTACTATGACACTGCAAGGCTTCCTTATTAGCATTCATTGTTAGCAAAATTAACTACGTAGCTAAAAAGGCAAACTTAAGGTAAAATTTGAGGTCGAATTAATTTTTGACTGAATAATCATTTTAAGTCACCTCTCTGTGAAGTAAAAATAAAAACAAACAAACAAAAAAAAACTTCTCTGCAGCTGAAACATGGGAGAAATTACTATAAATCTTGTGGCAATGAGTTGGTAATATTAGCTTGACAGGTAACATAAAATATCATTCTGGTTGTGCATTTCTTTTATTTATTTATTTATTTATTTATTTTATTTTATTTATTTATTTTTTTGGCAAAATACTTCTTTGACTATTGTTTCCATCATATGAATGTGGGCTCTTTAATATTTGCCCTGTTTCTTCTAGACATGCATTTATATAAGAACATTTGCAGTTTAGTTGTCAGTTAATATTTTATATTGCCCGCTCCGCTCTAAATCATGGTGTTTCTTTTGAAGTCTGCTTGTTTCTGACTCTCCACAAGAGAAAAAAAATGTTAATGTGACGACGTGTGATGGATTGCAGTACTGAAATATGCTGTTGAACATTTATGGCTATTGATTAGGCTCGCTCCTGCTGTGCGTGCTGTGGTATGCATTGATAAATTGCATTGCTCGTGGCAGACACTCTTTCTTTCTCTCTGAAGTTCGGATTTAGCTCATGGTTGAATTTCGTCTTCTATCGACTCCAAACTTGGGGTTATGCTGGGCAAAGATTATGTGGAAAGTGAAAAAAATGATATGAGCTCATTGTTCTCGTTGTTTCAAAGCATTACATTTTTTATGTAATGCAATAAGAGTGACTCCTTTTCCCCTTTGGACTATTTTTGCCTTTTAAATTATTCCTGGCTAAGAAAGGAATCCGTCGATAATCCATTAACTGCGTCTCTGTCGGCCTATTTGACGTGCTTTGCTTTTTGTTTAGGGTTTTGTTTTTACTCTTAAAGTGTACGGGATCTGGTAATGGATCTGACTGGATTTGCGCCATCAATTTAGAGTTCATAGAATGCTTTTAAGAAGTCTTAATGGCTCTAATGTATTTCTGTTGCAAACGCCCTTAAAATGTATCACATTTCTTAAAATGGTCATAGTCGGTTCAATCGTATCGGGCTAATTGAGTCCCAAAAAAAATGGCCGTATGATAACAAGGCCTAAATCGTAACTTTGAATTTTGACCACTGGACGAGTAAAAGCTCCAGTGTGCAGCACAGTCCCATGTTTTGGTTGCAGGGAAACCTAATTGATTAGGATAAAGATAGCTAACAATGTAATAACGGCAATACAGACTAAGCACATCCTGTTTGTACCATCGACAAAAAGTCAGCAAGTCATTAGCCAGGGTTTCGGGTATGAGCTGTGTTTTTCTGTTCTCGCATCACATGTACAGGGTATCCAAGACATACTAGCATCATTGTTTTCTCTTGACATGTTTAACCATGATTTGACATGTTATGCTAGCAGGAGGGTTACATGACAGCTTTGCACTGGACTTTATTTTGCTCAGTTTCGTCAGTATTTCCGCATACCTGCATGTTCCCGAGTCTCAAAACATCACCTGTCATCCGTGCACACTAATTAATTCGCCTAGTAAAAAACGTTCTACCGTCAGCCAGACGAGGAGAACACAGTGATACAGGCCTTGTGTGTGTGCATGTGTTTGCACGTGTCCTTTCAGAGGAAATACTACAAGAGAAGGATCTAAAGGTCAAGAGAATATGAAGCTGCTCTCTGATTAAGGAGAAAAAGAAAGCAAGAGTGGGAGAGGGATGGAAACGTGGGAAAGACGTTCAGACACACCTTTGTGGACTGTCTTCTTTTTCACCACTCTGTTTCTGTCTCACCTTCTCTTCCTCAACTCAACCCCCCCCACTCAGTTTATTCTCAGTGGGATGAGAAAAGTAATAACCAGCAGCAGAAGGAGTTTGCCTCGAGGAATGTGTCAGCTATATTACATCCAGCCTGACAGATCAGCAGTCTCGATTTATGATGGTTGTTATTAATGAATTCAATTAAAAGCAGATTGGAGCAGTGTGTGTGTGTGTGTGTGTGTGTGTGCGTGTGTGCGTGCAGTCACTCGTATAACTTTAACTGAGTGGGGAACTGATAAAATGTCGGACCCCACGTGCCATAGGATTCATCCGAGGAATCATTCAAGCCAATTATTTGGATTTGTCGCTTAAAATGTTTATCACTGCCTTTCTATTCTATGCGTATTAAAGCAAATTGCTCAAATGATTCCTCAGACCAATCCTATAGCGCACGTGGTCCAATGTTTCTTCAGTTTGTCACTCACAACTTTGGTTCCTATCTGCAGTTAGATTCCATTTACTGTTTGATGCGCAAACATGGAAGAAAATTATGACAGTGGTTTCATCTTATCCTGTCATATACAACCTCTTATTAAATGAGAGACGTTACGAAGAACTATAAAGTTTGGAAGAAATTATTGATGCCTCTAGTGAGTGTACGTAATGCACATGAGGCTAGTATGAAGCTGAGCATGTAGCATATAAATCAAATAAGTTTTCACACTGATTAGTATTTAATTTATGTTTAAATAGTTAGTTTCAGAAACTATATGTATATGTATGTATGTATGTGTGTGTATATATATATATATATAGCTACTAACGTTACTCTTTGGAACACTGTATACAACAGAAGTGACACAAGTGACTTGTCGCCTGCTGGTGTGAATGCAGGGTAACAGTATGTTGCGTTACTTGTGTACACCACTCCATTTTATTTTCTATTTTATTTGTTTATTCTGTATAGCTGTTTACTGCATTGTGTTTTAGATCACAAATGAAGTGCATCCATGCATTTATGGACCATGCAATTCTATCTAATTATTTATACTCACAAGATTGAACTAATTGTTATATCCTCCTACAGAATATTTAAAAAAGATTTTGAAAACAAAGCAGACGTCTTATTCGGTGTTCTCTCGTGTCTCCCAGGATTGTGTCGGGGTCGGAGGGTTATCAGCTGTAATGGAGCAGTGCTTGTGACAGACAGCTGGCTTTCTGAGAGGGGGAGCAGCCATTGTTCTCCCTGACAAGGCCAAATCTCAATGAGACAAAATGGAAAAAGGGTGGAGGGGGGATGTAGGACACTGAACATAGGCGGGGGAAAAGGGCGAGAGAGGAGATGTAGAGGGAGGGGGAAAAGACAGAGAAAGGAAGGGGCGATGATGAATCAAACCAGATTCGCTTCCTCCTACACTGTTATAGCCAGCATTTTTTAGAGTTAGTGATTGTGGATGGTTTGAGTAAAAACACACACATACACACACACACACACCAGGGCTAAGATCAGAGGCTGTAGGCTGTGGTTTTTTGGAGACTTTGACTCATTTTCTGAGGCTTTTGTTTGGTCCAAGTGGAATATGGAAGCCTCTCAGGTCCTCACAAATCTTCAAAATCTTTTTTTTTTTTTTCAAAATTTTTGCTTGCTTTTGGACACAGGATGTTTGCTATTCTTTCCTGTGAGGCATGATCTGTTTGTGTTTGTGTGTACACACGTCTGGACATCTTCTGTATGTACCTGTGGTGGGCCTCCAGTTTCTGTAAACAACCATGTGAAAGGTTGTCACACTGGTTGAACGTTTGGTCTGAATTGCACAAGGGGACCTTTGGTTTAGAATCAACATCCCATTTGTGCTTTTTTTCCCCACACATTTTTCACACAATCCATTCCACTCCCATAGAAACGGAAAGGTATTAGGGTGGAGAGCTGTGTTGTTTTACCTGTATAGGTTGTTTTTGTGGGGCTTGGAAATTCATTAAGTTGATCTAAAGTCGCACTATAGCATTATTGATCTACCCAGCAATATGATCATTATAATAATGGTGGTAAAACATTGATAACAGTATTATTAGGTAAAAGCCTCCTTCTCCAGCTTATTAGGGTCTGGAGTTGGGCATTTTCTCATATCAGGAGTCTCTGTAGTCTTGTAACGCTGTTGTTACATGTCTTATGGCTCCAGGCTCATATATCCATATGGATTCTCCAGTCTGATGGTGAGTTGACTCATTAATCTTTGATGGCTGTTTGTATGGGCTGCCCTGCATCAGTTGAACCACCACACACACACACACACACACACACACACACACACACACACACAGGGTGAGTTACAGGAGAAAACCAACACCACCTTTTGTGCTACACCAGGGCCCTTAACTCACTTACCCACTGGACAGACCTCATAAAAAAATAATGTGGTGACCACATTTCAAACCAAAATTAAGCACTGATGGTGTTTTTTTTTTTTTTTTTTTTTGTCGTCAGGATTTACTATTCACTTTCTCACATTTTTAAGAGAAAAGGCACTGGCTGGAGTGCCCTCTGTACTAAAAAGCATGCTAACTAGCCAGTATTATATTAATAATAAAGATTTGATTTAATTTCCAACATTTAGTCTTAACTATGGCAGGATGCTTGTGCTTGTGCAACTTAAGTACTATTTGGGCATTCCTGGACATATGTTAGTTAAGTAATGCTGCTAGAAGACATCTGTAGTAATTATGGTTGTTTTGCATGAGATAAGCAACCTCTGCATAACTGACAGACATAGGAGTGTCTTCATAAAGTATGCATACACCCCATTTTAATAAAAACTGATTTTTTTTACTTTTATTATTTGACCTTAAATGCTTGATGTAGAACTTGTGGCTGTTGAGCACAATGCTTGTGATCATTAGTAGGTCACATGACCATAACATGTATGTAGGCTGTACTTGTGCTAGGAACTCAATAACTTACCTAAAAAAAACACCAGATATGTCGACAAGTCCTTTCAAACATCAGCAACATTTTATTGTTCTCTGCCAATGTTTGGTTTCATTCTGGTCTCACATGAGAATGGAAGCTTTACCAACATATCAATTAGGACAGGATATACACTATATGGCCAAAAGTTCGTGGACACCTGATCATATGTTTTGTGAGCGTCCTATTCGGGTGAGGAGGTCTGGTGCATAGTCATCGTTCCAATTTATCCCACTGGTGGTCAGTGAGTTTGGGGTCAGGACACTTGAGTTCTTCACTCTGACTTTGGCAAACCATGTCTTCATGGAGCTCGCTTTGTGCACAGAGCCACTGTCATACTGGAACAGGTTTGGACCTCTTAGTTCCAGTGAAGGGACATTGTAATGCTACAGCATACAAAGACATGCTATACAATTGTGTACTTCTTGTGGCAGCAGCTTGTGGAAGAAACACATATGGGTGTAATGATCAGATGTCCACAAACTTTTGGCCATATAGTGTATATTAACTAGAGCTATTCCCACTTCTCATTTTACAGAAGGCAAAATATGGCATAATCTTTCCAGATGTGTGTACACACAGTCTGGAAAAATTTACTGTCATGATGGATTCGGACTAATCCAAAACTAATCCAATCTGAATAGGGATTTAAACAGCATTTAGAACACCGTATGCAGCCACAGTTAAAGTGGTGCCAGTGTGCGACATCGGACACCGGTGGACATCCCATAATGAACAACTTTATTATCCATAGTTGCATTACTGCATTAAAATGTTGACATTACAATATCTCAGATTCAATGTATTGTTAGGCTCATAGTAGCTCACTAACAAGACAAGCATGTTGGTTTTTCTGGTCTTCATTTTTATGATGAAAAAATGCCAGCATGCTTTTCACAAGTGGTCACAGTCCACCTGCCTTGTGGTCACTGATTACATGTAAAACCTGCGCCATTAAAGGCGCTAGGCTACAGTGTAAGTTTTTGGTTTGGGGAACTTCTTTGGCTATTCAAAGTTAATGATCTTACAAAAACTGCTCTGCTAACTACATTGTTAAAATCTTACTGAATTATTTGGTCAGCTCAGTCTCTGGACTACACATTAACTAAAGCTGACTCTGTTAATTAACCCAGAGCTCCACAGCTTGGAGGCTGTGGTTCAGTGTTTGTCTTGCAGACGCTGTGGTGCACAGTGATGATTCACTGACTCTCAAACCAGAGAACTGGCGTGAGGCCAACAAGGCCAGTGTTAAGTGCTCGAAACAGTGGAATCACATCACTTTGTCTGCAGGGAATTCAGGCTGCCATCAGGTTCCTCACAGATTTCAGTAGCGTTGATCCACAAAAACTCTGTAAAAATGGTGTGGAAAAAAGACAAGGAAGAAGTGGGGTACTGTGATGTCTAGTCAGGTTGAGGCTGTGAGGAGAAAATGGAAAAATGTTTGTAGACCACACCACTCAGACATTCTCTAACTAGTTGTTTTGGTCCTGAGTGTCCTGCCTCAAGAACCACAGCAAAGCGGTAAATGCACTTGGGTTCCATTCATATGGATTAAACACCGCATGTGTGAAAGCACCCTTATGCATTTGCAGATTCCCTTTGCCATTTTTTCTGGTCCTTGTTCATGCAGCAACCCCCCACTACGCTCCTAGAGAGATTACTGGAGCATGTAGAGCCCTCGAGGGAATATTTGTATATGTGCTGCAGAGGGCTAAAAATATCTCTGTGCCATGCAGGACCTTTGGGCTTTACATATTCTGTACTGCTGATGACCACCAGGATACGTCCGATATGAATCATGGTACACACCAATAGATACGGATGACTCTGATGTCCATGACTCTGAATTCCCATAATTAGTAGGAAGGTTCGGAGACTCGATCTGGTGCTTTCATGGATTTTTCCCGAGTTACTGTGCTGACCTGTGACATTGATTTTCAGGAGTGCTTAACAATAGCGCCGCCCATGAGACGGAATAAAGTTTATTTCCAAATCCAAACAGCTGAATGGTTTTAATCTACTCTGTGAAAAGGGACGGAAAGGATAACAGCATGACAGAACTGAGTCTTATAAAACAGCTAAGATTTTAAGGCCGATATATGCACTGAATCTGTGACTGAAGCTGAACTGAATTGAGTAAAATAGCAAATGCTGCCTTCCCACAATGCACGTGCGATGCGAAGTCACTGGAGCATTTGATTCTTCCCTTAAGCGCTCATCTCTCAAGCAGACAATGTTCTCCTCTAATTATTGTCCTTATGCTTGCTGTTCTCTTTACAATTCTGTACAGCACATTCCCTATAATTAAGCAGTGCGCAGGCGTCCATGCACTATAGCGTAAGCCTTAAATGATAGATGATCATGTGGAAGGGTGAGGTGCGTAGGTAGATGACCTATAGTAACTGAACTCCTGCTTTCACACTGTCTCCCTCTCTGTGTTCTTTCTGAACATATTAATGTGTATGGTAGGTATTAAGTGTAATAGGGCTGTCAAATGGCTTCATATTGCATTTTAGTTGCTTAAAATATTTAGTATTATGAGCCTATAATTTTATATAGCCAAAGACAGAATAAATATTATGTTTAATAGTACATTCACCTTATATAAACCAAGGTTTATATAATTATATAAACCACAGGTTTTCATTATCATACCATCATTTTATCACAACAGTGCACTGTTGAATTCTTCATTCTGATTGGTCAGATGGTGTTGATTTAATTTTCTATAACAGCAGGTCTGACAGTAGTATCAGAGAATTTTTTATTAATGGGTTTGTTGTATTATGTGAACGTTTCTATAGTAACAGCTTACTCAGACTTATTAAATGTGTTGTTTATTAACAAAGAAAAATGTATAATCTTTGATATGGTGAAGCTTTTCTCTGAGATGTTTGTTACATGTATGGAAGGAGTTTCCAGTGTCAGTGCTTTCTAACAGTCAGGACATTTCGCTTTCTTGTTCCTCAGTAAAATGGTAAGATTAACTTCAAGAAAGAATAAAAAGGCTGGCTCATGAAGGAACACTATTTGAGAATCAGACACAGAACCATCAAATGAAGACCTTGCCTTAGAGCTCCACCTTGTTTCTAGTTAACGTCCTGTAAATTCCCATTTATCTCTTTTTGTACTCCTGGCTGACTTCTCCCACCAGTTCCCCATCTCCTCTCTATAAAACAACTTAGACAGGCAGTAACTGGAGCTCAGGATAGGTGATGCTTAATAAAAATATAAAAAATAATGTATCCTTAAATGATTTTTATTTAAATAGGAAGTTTAGGAAATCAGTATTTTAATAGAATATTTTCTCATCAGTATTGCCTTTAAATACACAAATATAATGAAAATTACAAACTGTGAAATCGGTTCTGACATTCCTGGTAGGCAGTGAAGGATAAATGCCGATGCTGTGTTTGCAGTAAGTGGTTGTGGAAGCCCAGCCAGTGGCTTACTCTGTAGGAGAATAAGAAAAAAATTAAGGGAAAGAGTTCCACACATTGATCAGTTAATGCTGTAAGCGTGAGGGACACAGAGGACCTATTGTATGTACACTACACTATGAAAAGCAAGCTGTAAATGAAGAACAGCAGTGGTATTTATGCTTCGATGATCTAGTATTAACTCTGTCCAGGAATTAGCTCAGGATAAGTTCTGGGTTTACAAACTATGCAGAATATGGCGTGTAGATTGGGGGTTGACAAGTTTCAAATGCTAAATGCACATTCATAATCTGGATTTGCTAGCTAAGTTGTTTTTTCTGTCATTCAGCAACAAACAGGCTTGATTATCAGTCTATTGCAAATTTTAACCAAATGATATAATGGCAATTTTATGATGAGAAAACATTTATAGTAAATTTAACTTCACTTGAAATGCCATGTAACATTATAAACTTTGCTGCACAGCATGTGTAGAATGATACACTGAATGACGCAAGATGTGAAACAGTGATGTTGATCCAAAAACATTAACGCTAATAAAAGCTAACAGAAATTTCAAATGACGGTGAACAGTTAAGGATGATTACGTTTTTGCTTATGTTTTTGTTCCTCGCTAAAGCCTATTCATTTCCTGTTTTCGTTTTTGTTCCTCAAACCTGTTTGAAGCACTGATTTGTGGAAGTGTGTGTCCAGTTTCTGTGGGATAGTTTGCTCTCTTTTTCTGCACACTTTCACAGATTTGAATAGGACCTTTGTGGCAGGACAGGAGACTCCATTGCTTTTGGCTGGTTATTAACCTTAGCATTCCAGGAAATTGCACCATCTTTGACCATCAGACTTGGTGAAGTCGATGAAGAAAGTCACAGAGATGGTCTCTGAGTGATAGTTGTGTGTATGAATGCAGGGCATTATGGGACTTTTCCACTTATCCCATACTGTACCTATGATATATCTCACCCCAAATCTTCAACTTGTGGGGATTCAACAATCTCCAAATCTTCAAATCTGCCCAACAATTCATATGTTTGCTACAAACTTTATCCTCAGGGATTGGCTGCAGTCACAGACTTCTAGCTGCCTGGTACTATTCCACCTTAATACTTTGGAGGCAGAGCTGAATGATACCACGTTGTACTGAAATGTAATTCTGGTTGTCCAGTATGGCCATTTCCATAACATTACAGTTTCTAGATTACAGTAATTAGCACTGTGTCCTAAATCTGTGTGACATCACTGAAAACCTGGATGCCGTTTGAGGCATATACCGTAATTACAGAAAAAAATTTGGTTTGAGACAGAATTCCATTGCTTGCTAGCTACATTAACCTCACGGCTCCAGTGCAAAAGGTAAAGAAGCAAATATCAACTACCAGACATGATTGACTACTCAACTGTACGTATGTTGTGACCGTGGAATTATAACGTTCTTTTATAAGAAAATAATCAGTGGAAAAAAGGCGCTGACATTGGAGACTCCTTCCAAAAATGCTAAATTCACATCTCTTCACAGAAACATTACCTTAACAATAATTACGCATATTATTAAAAATCTGGACCGTTGGATGGATGGACTTTTTGATTCCCAATGGAAAATTTGAGGTTTATCTGGAGAGTCCGCCATACAAGTCCCTGTGTAAGCTGTTACTATGGAAACGAACACGTTTGAGAACCGCTTACAGTGGGAGATACTGTCATAACTGCTGTTATAGAAAACTAATCAGCAAATGACCAATCAGATTTGAGGATTCAACAGCACTGTGGTATTAAATGTTAGAAGAAGGAATTAAATGTTAAATTCAGAGGAATCAATTTGATATAAGAGGTGTATATTTATTTTTTTTTACTGAACTATCCCTTTAAGGCAGAGTGTGAATCACAGCACTGGTGTGTAATCCATCATCAGTGGAGCTAGCAGCAGTTTAGCTTTAGGCGTGCTGTAGGAGCCAAAGGGGAATACAATCAATTTGCACATTTTGTATGGATCCTCAGGCATCACAGTTTGAGAAAGGCCACTCTGGGTTTATTGATTTTTCACATCACAAAGACAAAAACAAAATCTACTTTCTCCATTCTTGCTCTTTATCTCTCTTCCTTTTTCATTCTCTCTCACACACTCTCTCTCGCTCTCTCCCTCCTTTATGCGATGTGTAGTTATGACCCGAGTCATGTGACCATGGGTTATAGGCTCTCTCACCAGGGATTGTCCAGCTACACTGCTACCTATAGGTTCTCAAACAGGGTTGAGGGAGTATGTGTGCGTATGTGCACAAGTCCTGTGTTTCATCACTGTGATCTTCGTGGATATTGTAAATGTTATATTTGCATGCCCTTGAAAGTATGGAACATGTGCACATCTGGTAGATGTTTGAGATGTTGCTGGTGCAGCAGTGCTGATGTTAGCACTATTCTCTCTCTCTCTCTCTCTCTCTCTCTCTCTTTTACCTCTGCTCCCTTCCCCCACTCTTACCAGCTCAGCAGACGTGGAGGTGTTTTTTCCACGTCGTTCTAAGGACACACGCTCTGCGGGGAAATCTGTTTTGTTCGAGTGCCTCATGCTGATAGAGGCATCCTCGTCAGTCAGTGGCAGTCAGTGAAAGCTCAGACACGTACTTTCCACTAGCAGGTGGCCAGGAGTGGAACTGGAGCCGTGTGCATTTTGGGAATTAAATTCCAGAAACAATGCGTTTTAGCACCATTAAATTAATGAGAAGCCTAATACGTAACCTGATGGAATATTGTGGATAAACACAAATGTTGTAGTAAGTGATGTAGACTCGTGAATAGATCTTTCTTTTGATAACCCTTTTTTGTTATGGGTTCAGTACAATTCTATCAATATAACAATTTAACATCATTATTGCAACGCCACTTAGTCTGACATATTAAGAACAAATATTTGAACTGAGCTGATAACACATACAGGTTGAACCCATAAATGAAACGATCGACTCATTTGGTGAACCGAACATCATCGTTGTCAACTGTGTTCAGCCACATTTTCTGCTTGAATGAAAACCATTGGCCTAGTTGGCTTGGCTTCCTGTTGCAGTGTGCCAGTCTGATTGACTGGTGAAATCGAAATGCACTGAACTGAACTGTTGAACGATAAATGACACAATGGACTCACTCACTGAAGCAAACGTCACTGTTGTCGGCCATGTTCGACTAAAGGAACAGAAAATCTAAAAACCTGCAAGTGAATGTGCTGAATCTAAGATGTATTGGCAATGGATGAACTCACCAAGTCATCACTTACCTCACCCGCTGAGTCTGATCAGTCGGGTGAATCTGCTTCTGTCATGTTTGACTCAAAACCCACCGAAAAACAGAAACGTAAAAGATGATCTCATTGTGATTTTTTTTGTTGTTTAACACAAGAGATTGTGGCTTTAAATGATGTGGATCAATTTGGGAACGCTCACTGCACTTGATAAAGATGCACATCAAAAATGGTACCGTATATTGTTGATAGATGGGCCTTGATGTTGAATTGGTCAGTTTGACAGAATCTACTCTGTAAACTAAATCAAGCTTTCCACCACTAATTGTGGTTATAATATGAATATTCCCAATGTCGGCGCACTTGATAACTTGAATAATAAGGGCAAGAATTTGCACGTTATAATATTCTCTAATGCGGTTATGCCCCTGACCAATCATGTTTCGTAATCCTAGAGAGGTACCATGCCAAAGTATTTTATACATTTCTAATTGTTATATGACTTTGAATTAAAATCCATTGCTGTGGAGGTTAAACACCAAACCGGCACTGGTCCAGTTTGTCTTTCTCTTGGTTCTGCTTCCTGTTCCGGCTGATGTCTTCATCTCTGAGCTTATGCTGATGTGCTACAGGAGAGATCTTCCTCTCTCTAAGCTGTACCTTCATCTGCCTGGCTCTATTGTGCCTCTGCCCAATATCTCAGCATCTGGACTAGAATGTGCTACGACTCCATTTATCATGGCAGGTTGTTACTTTGTGGTCTGTAATTTCTTATTTGATAATGTTTTGATCATTTTCCTTTGTTTTATAGTACACCCTCATGTAGAAGCTATAAAATATATGATACACATTGTGCTGCTGCCTGAATCCACTGCTCCACGAGTACAAACTTCACTGTGAAGATTTCGAATAAGACCCAGGTGTAACCTTAAGAAGTAGTTCCACCTCACCATCATTCTACACTTATGAGTTCTTCCTCCTTTTCTACCGTTCAATACACATGCTCTTAATTTTATTCTAGAGTCATAACATGTTGATATCATAACATGACATAACAGTTTATGAGTCAGGTCAAAGTTGTGCATTTATCCATGTTTTTTATCCACAGCTGCTGTTTCTACCAGGAATGTGATAAACGGTGCACACACACAGCTTCCTGAGCATCAGTGCCTGTTGTCAAGGAAACCCAGACACTCTTATGAGAAGCATCTCTGTTACTGAGTTCAGTTCAGGATGTTTGATGACACCAGTTCCTTTTGCCATTTATTTAAGCCTGGCGTTGATTCAGGTGCCCGAGCTGTATCATGCGCTCATGTGTGTTCTTTAAAGGAATCAAACTTAACCAGCACTTAACCTTGAGGTGACCTCAGAAAAGGAGCAGGTCATTGAAAAACAGCAGGCTTCAGCTAATTAAATCACAGTCTTGTTTAGGTACGATCATAAGACTGTGGAATGCCAGGAGCAAATGCAAGATGAAAGTGGAAAAAAAATAATGTGATGTCTACATCTGATAAGAAATTTTATCTTATCAGTCTCTTCATTTGTGCAGTGTTGGAACAATGTCTTTGGATGTTGTTCATCTGTGGAGATGAGCTAAGACAGAAAAATAAGAAATCAGCACACCCTAATTATAGCACGGCCTTCATAAAGCAGGATCCTAAAAGCCAGGAGCAAATGCAAGACTATGAAGGCGACAAAAGCAGCAAAACCTTTGGGTCATTTTTTCTGCTTAGTCATGAAACCATCATAAGTCTGTTTTTCTTATGAAATAAAATTTTTTAAATTTTATACTCTATAATTTTTTTTCCTACCCTTAGAAATTACAATAAGATGGCTACCATCTGATATCATGCTCACAGCCAATCAGAGCTCAGACTGTTTCCTGAGCAACAGGTGCAGCAGACAACAAATCCTTCACTCTAGTTCAGAGACAGCAGTGACAGCAGTGCATTTTGGGAAGAGAGTGAATGCTGGGACCACGGTGCCAGGAGTATAATAGTGGCATCTGTTGAGCTGGGGATTAAGAGCGATTTGCCCCTTTTGTCTGAGTCTCCTGTTTGCTCATGATAAGGCTGCTGCTGGTCTTTGTGCTACTGCTTGTAGGACTCTCATTTATCTTGTGTGTGTGTGTGTGTGTGTGTGTGTGTGTGTGTGTGTGCGGAACTAACTGAGAGACAGTAAGTGCACAAGCATGGGATCATGATTTGGTAAAAAGGACCCTCCTATATTTTCTGTTTCTGTCTCTCCACAATGCACATGGTATCTACGCTGGAGCCTGGTTTCAGGTGGCATGGATTTGTTATCAGGGATTCCATACAGGTCCAGAGTCTGAGGGCCTGTATCAGTTACACACATATCTCCCTGATTAAACCAGGTTTCAGTTACAGCAGGGGCCAAAAGAATGAGTCCATTACCGAAAAGCTGTTTTATTTCCTTTGTCAAATTCTATTTCACTTGTTTCGTTGCTGATATAAATAATCTCATCAAGTCCTTGCTGACATTTTTAGGACAGGGTGTGACTTACTGTAATTTCTAAACATGATCAAAACTTTACTGTAGAGCTGAACACCGTACAATTATGCAGACAGCCATATTCCACAACTGGAATCACTTTTTTCCTCTAGAATCACTGGAATAACTTTTGACTCCGCCCCCAGGCCCCGCCTCCCAGTGATTAAAGCTGAAATCAAACCTGCCAGGTTTGCCAGGTTTGGTGCTTGTACACCAAATTGGGCATGTTTTGCAACAAGGCTGCGGGTGGAGGGTTTTTTGGGGGCTAGTTTAAAAATAGTCCACAGTTGCTAAGATCTTGTTTTAAAGCATATAATCAGAATTAAAGCTAAACAATTTCCAGAAACATAGACTAAGGAAAACAAAGGGAAAGATTGGAAGAGGGACTTAAAGAAAGGTGTATTGCAGATGCTGCAAATCAGAAATGCATGCTCACCATGGTGACCTTGTTTCCCATGCAAAGACTGAAGAAGCAAATGTTAGACTTCAAGTTTATGTGGAAAATTGTATAAATAAGATTTTTCACCATTTTCTGTCATTGTATGCTGTCATTAGAATGAAGGATTGCACTCCAACATCAACACTAAAAACTTAATGTGTTCTTGAATAATAATTATAAATATTAATATAATATTGAATAATAATGATAATTTTGGCAGTGGAAAACTAAGTGCCAAAGTGCCTTAGTGCCAAACTAAGGAGGTGTGCGTGTGTGCGTGTGTGCGTGTGCGTGTATGTGTCCTAATGAAGTTGGCTAGAGGAGTTGCTGAGTCAGCTGACCTGTGTAAAACTACATGCGCTGAAATGAAAGCTGAGATTTATGTACACTACGGGTGTGTACACAGGCACTAGTCTCCTCTGACCTACTAACCTGAGTGAACATCTTTTCAGAACATGCCATACTAATGATAATTGTGTATATGTAAGTTGTTCAGTGTATATCATGGATAAATTATTTTCTGTGTGACTTCATTGTATTTCTCAGATTTTTAAATCAGATTTTCTACTCGCTATCACATATTCTGCGTCCATGTCTGTAGGTCACACAAGTAGGCTGCTGACTAAAATGCCAGGTTGCCCGCAGATAAATTAGTGATAACGACCCCTCTAGCTGCTTTTGTAGGCCATCAGGGATGTTTGCTGCACTTTCGTGGTGCATTAGAGGGCAGACACGGAGGCTTAAATGCCCCCTTAAGATTTAGGGCTCCTAGATGATTTTCCACCAGGTCCTATCTGATGGAGAGCTATTGTGTGCTTCTAAAAAGGTTTTAAAGAAAATGGAAACAGGGGAAGAAATAAGAGATTAGGAACATAACAAGACAAGTGGCTATCGTTTACTATCGGACGTAATCAGGATCCAGAAGTAACAGCAGAAAATTCTGGAAACTATTTGCTGTGCTTCTGACATTAGCACTCTTATATAATTGATAGTGTACATATTTGACATAACAGTTCTAATTAGACCTGATTGCATAATTGCCTGCTGTCTAAATGATGCTAATAGGTCAGAAAGCGTAGCAAGTATCAGAGACATGCAGATGACGGGATGCGTTAATGAGGGTATTTAGTTGAAACGCCCGCAGAGAGGAAAACGTGTCGCATGATCAAAGGCGAGACCAGTCCCTCTCTGCCACATTCTGGGAAATGATGTCACTTTAAAAAATGACAGTCGCATCAGATATTAGCTCTGTTCCTCACCGTGTTGTTCATTGTGGTGTCCCGGGTGGTCCCTCCTGGTTTACTGATTGAAATTTCCTACGTGGATTCCCGACATTGCTTGTCTTGCCTAAAAAAGGGAACCCTGTTTGCTAAAGCTACCAAACTAGTATATCTTGCTATTTAGTAAGATAAATAGAAACATAAATAGTTAGCTTGACACATTTTATATCTACATTGTTAGCTAGCAAGAAAATTATCTACCTAACTAGTTTTAGCTTGCTTTTAGGTAAGCTAGCTAGGGGCTGTTAGCTAAACATTAATACCTAGCAAGCAAATAACACCATAAAATATAAGTCAAACTAGTGGTTAGTGTTAAGCCGGGGATTGGTAGCTATTATGCTAGGAGAGGAATTATTAGATAAAACAAGGTATTAAATAAGCTACTCTTACATTACCGGAAGCACATTACGTGAAGTACACCAGACTCTTTGAGTTACATCTAGAAGCTGAATATAGATTAGAAGGTTTCTTCATAAAAAAAAAATAAAACTAAGGTACCTTTGCTAAGGTACCTAGTGTTAGCTTGCTATTAAATAAGATAGCTAGGGGCTGATGGTGTATGTTAGCTCAACATAAATATCTTGCTAGCAAAAAGCACAAAAAATATTGTATTAAATAAAGCCAGCATGCTAGAAAATTCAGATAAAATAAGGTATTAAATAAGCTACTGTTAAAATAGCTTAAAAAAATAGCAAGCTCAACATTGTAACTTGGATGGGATCCTCAAGCATACATCTTTTTCTTGTTTTTTCACTCTTGGGGCAATTTCCTTCTCTTTTCTCATAGAAACTCTGGCTCAGTTCCTGCTGCCACAAAATAATCCCCTAAACACTTGGGAGTTAAATTTAGGAGCTGATAAACACTTCCATTAGGACAGATTGTAGATTAGAAAGTCCCTGTTCTGTGTGCTTTCTGTTTTGTCTTGGACTTTCCATAGACCTGAGTTAATCCTGATTCAATTAACAAAAGCTGTTCCATACTGTGACATATTTGCTGTCTGAATTTTTGTAACAAGTTAGAGAAGCATATAGCTACCAGTTTAGCATATAGCTACCAGTGTAGCATTGTGTGAAATCACCTCAGACCATGTCAAGTTGTATGATATACTGTTATCTATAAAATTGATAATAGCTAATAGCTAAAAAAATTAAAAACAGCATCTTGTAGCCAGAAACAATATCTTGGTATCACTTTGCACCAGCTTCAGTCTATATTCGTATATTTAGGTTTTTGCTGATAGACACAGTGTATCCTGAGCTGTTTATACAAATAGTATTATGGAACAATTGTGACTATTAGTATTAAGCTTACTAAATATTGCTAAGCTAGTAGATATAAACTTTACTTGTTAGCAACATTGACCTTACAATATATTATGAAATACCAATGTTTAGATTTGGGGAAAGAGTGAAATTTGGCAAAATTAAAATTTTTGTGCAAACTACAATATTTATTTTATATATAAGCCTACTATGCATATTACTGACTTGCTTTTTTGGGGCAGGTATCCGAGTGTGTTAGCATGGTTTTAATAGCAGTGTGCCAATGTACAGCATTAAGGAATTCTGAAATACCATTAACACAATGCTATAGAGGCACACATCATCAGGGTAAAAAAATATTTACACTTGAAATGTGTTAATTGACATTTAAAACTAAGTTTTAAAGACTTTCTCTTTCCTTTTCTCTCTTCTCACTAAATTGCTTTCTGTACAGGTTTTTTAAAATCAGTGACATAGACAGAAACATACATTGGAGAAAAGCAAAAAAAAAATCTAAACAAGACAAAAACCAGACACACAGATAAACACAGGTTTACGCCGTTGATTGCAGTGGTAGTGTTTGTTGTGATTATACTCTCCTTACTTCAAGACACAGTCTGATTAAATTCACAGTAGGAGGTCACCAGTTCCAGCGGATTTCCTGAAGTCAAGCCTGCCACAGTCACAGTCACTGTCAGCGCTGTTTCTGAACCTTTGGGTGTGCAAATCGATATCCTACTTGCCCCATGACCAACCCCCTCTCCCTAATCATATCTCTTACAGACATAAGGGTGCGTCCTTTGAAAGCCTGAACCATGATAACAACCACTGTCCCATATTGCCAAAAAATGATTTTTACAAAATTACATACATTTTAAAGGCTCCGTTCTTGACTGCTAGTGGCATGGGGGTACTAAGCGACTTCTTATGACCTTGTTCATTGTGTTTAGTTAATAAGTTTTTTGGTTTTTTTTTTATATATATTTCCCATTTTTCTTCCAGTTTAGATGTAGCCAAATAACAGTGTAACTAGACACTGTTTGTAGCACAAATTATTTGGTCATAAATTAAAAAGGTTTTGTTGTGACATACAGTACTAACACTGTTATTTGATTTTAAAATATTAAGTAATATATTATAAATCATATTTTCAATTTTTAGTTTGATTTCCTCCCCATATACAGATTGTTGCCACATAAGTTTTTCAGTACGAGCAGAGCACATCAGCCTTCAGTCCTCTAAATAAATTCGCCTTGGGAAACTGCTTAACCACTTAAGATTGTATCTGTAAAACTTAATGCTAACAATAACGCTAATATTAATGTGGACATTTTATCTGATTCAGGTGGAGTCCTAATTTAGACATGACTCACTGTCGCGGACTTTATCTGCTATTTCCTCTTAAAGTGTCTCGCCTTGATTCTCCATTATAAAAAATAAGTCTTAATTTTATTGTCATCATCATTTTCTTGCCTCAGGCAGGACTTGTCTCTGCAGTGAACTGACATATGTTATAAATTTGGAATTTATAACAGAGGGAATTATAAATTTGGAATATATAACAGAGGGAGTTTTCAGCAAACGTTGGTAGATGCTAATGTCATAGACCTCTGACTGAAGGGGTTTCATTAACTAGTGAGAGTGCTGTCTTTAGGTATGTACCTAGCTAACTTCATGTTGCTAAACTATTATATCTTTGGAATTGAAACCAGTATATTATGCAAAGCAGTATGTCAAAAGAGAATAAAGATCATTTCATACGATCAAGTATGTGATTGGCTGATGACTTCTTTCATTGCCTATTCCTGTTTTTGGTGTTTAATGCAGTTTTCACTCAAGTGCAAATAAGCACTTTGTAAGTACTGTGTTTTCACAGCAATTGTAATGTGCCTACTCCAGCAGTTTTCGAAAAAAGTACAATACTGTTAGCTTGGTGCTAGCCTAGCACTTAATTGCATGGATAGAAAGATGTTTTTCTGGGACTGATAGAAGGATCAAGAACAGGACCGTAGTGAAGGTCTACACCTATAGGTGTCTCAGAAGCCATTTTAGATGCAGTACAGCTATCCTGTAAAACGTAGCAGAATGTTCTAGAGGGTTACGTGTTATACTCTGGAGTTATTTATTATGTGGAAAATAAGATATCTGCATTTGGCATGATAATCCAAAGACTGTTAAACACATATACTTTTGAACACATAATTATTTCTGTTTTGTGGTGTATAATTATAGGCAAACGGAATATAAACTATTGGATTTGTCACCTTTCCTGCTGTGACTCAAAGTCTTAAATGGGACGTCTGTCTTGACTTGGCATAAAGACAGGAAGTTGGCATTTGAAACATATTAATCACTCCTTAGGTTTTTATTTTAGGCTTTTTATATAAACATTAGAGGCTTACATGTGACTCTGTGCCACGTACCTTGTTTGCTTTTTTTTTCTGTTTCATTTAGTACTTAGTACGTCCAAGTGCCACTTTCGGTCTCCTGCAATGATGCTTCTCATTAAATAAATCCACACACGGTCAGATTTTTGCCTGAAGCTGTTCTTTGGATACTTAATTTTGATTGCCTTCCTACTCTCTTTACAATCTCTCTTCTCCCCAGAGTTAAATGGCTTTTAAATTTAATATTTGACAATCTGACCGCGTGGGGGACATCATCACTCTGTGACATTTTGTCATTGATATGTTTCTGTCTTTCTGTCTTTACCATTATGTTGCCCTTCACACACACACACACACGCACACACACACAGACACACACACACACACACGTTATTTCAGTGCTTTAATGGAATTAGCAGCACTAGGGACATAGAGGGCGTATCCAGTCTGCCTCGCTGATCCATTTCTTTCGACCCCCCACATAAAAAGGCCACTTTACCATAAACGAAAGCCTAAGAGGGTCTTGGGCTGAGATAGAGAGGTTTACAATAAAGGGCAAAACAGATGTCTCAGATAATTAATTATGTAGCAAGTGTGTGTGTGTGTGTGTGTCTTGGAACCATCTTGCTGATGGCATTAATGCTGTACAAACAGACAGTCTTGAAACCTTCCATAGCAACTCACCCAGGTTCATGAACTTTGATATAAAACGCTGAATGAAGGAATAAAATATCTCACCAGATTTATGCACATTTTATCTTGTTAGCTCCTTCTCCTTGGTCAGATTGTGCGCAGTTTGTGTAATAAACACAAAATTCTTTGGTAATTTTCCACTTAAGTGCATGGCCTTTTTTACTACGTCACAATAGATAATAATTATATGTTGTTTTCATGTTTCACCTGCTGAGTAGCTTGAGTTACTTGTGAGGGTGAGTATAAACGTTCACCTAGGCATTCGAGTCACCACTTCTGTTACCAGCTGTTATTTCTGTCATTCTGTTATTTTTCATCATGTTGAACATTACACATGCTACTATCAGGGATTAAACCTCAAAAACAAATGGGATTTTTATATTTTTTGCGACGTATTTGAACTCATTATTTAAAAAAAAAATGGTTAACAGGTTAATAACTTTCCAAATAGGCCTAAATTCCTGTTTGGAATTTGTCATTCCTGCACGCCTGGCTTCAGGAAGATGTGACATCAGATAGCTGCTGTAGCCGGGTTTTTGATGGGACGATGACTTTCTATATTCTGTGAAGAAAGTGTGTTTTCCCTATGATTCTGCAAACAAGAAATCACACTGCAAAGTAGAAGTATGCTCTGAAAATGTAAAAAATAAATAAATAAATAAAATAAAATTTAAAAAATCTGGTTAAATGCAGTGTTTGCTTTATTTATACATTAGGCTTCCTATAAGCAGAGTAGGCTATTATATGTAGAAAATGTTATTACCCTTACATTTATTTTATTCTAACTGGGTTCCAACTAAAGAGAGGTTTGTTGAATGCTAAAGCAGGAACGCCATAATAACGTTTCTGTTCAGAATAAACCAGAATGAAAAATAAATAGTTTCTAATTCCTGTATCCTATTCAAATCTAAACAAACTGTCATAAGAGATGTTTGTATACTCTGAAAAATTGATTTATAAATCGTGTGTTTATAAATGTCCCCCCAATTCCCTTAAAGATCAACTAATTCTCTAATTCTGCTCAAATCTGGAAATGGAGAGGTGTTATATCACTGAACTGGAGTAATAAGAGTTGTGGAAAAGCACAAAGACCGTAACAATGATGCTCCCACATGTGCACATTGCAGCTTGCTGGCCCTAAAGCTAAAGAGCAACGGCCATCTGCATGTAGCTGGGGGAGGATAAGACAGAGCGGGGGAGCAGAGGAAGAAAGCATGCGATGGAGGACAGTGGGAATAGATGGACAGTAGAGATACGAGGTGGAGGATGGGCTTTATGGTGATAAGGCTGCTGTGAGTCACATTCGTGCAGCAAAGAACTTATTCATCTTGCTTCCTGTGTACACACACATACACAGCTGTCATTGATGACTATATGACTATATGACTGTAGCAAACGTAGGCGCACATTTACAGTGTGCTAGTAAACAAAACGGCTGACTTGAATGTAAAATGCAAATACATACTTGATAACTCAGAGAGAGAAATTTGATCATTAGAACACTGAGAGTATCGGTTTCCATAAGTGAAAGCAGTGAACGCGCCTCTTTAAAGCAAGGTCATCATTTCATCATGTACTTTATACTGTAACATCCCTCAAGAGCTGCTATCATGTTGCTCTTACTGGCATAGCAGATCATCCATTAGCAATCCAATATCACTGTGTGTGTGAGTGTGTGTGTGTGTGCGCGTTCTTGTAGCGTTTAGAAGATTCAGTCATTTAACTGCTTCAAGTGTTTGCTGTGTTTTTTTGTTTTTTTTTTAAATGTGCCATATGTTACATTTTCACATAAAGTAGTGGCCCACTTCTAATAAACCCAGTGGCCCTCTTTTTTTTTTTTTCATTACAAATATGTATTACCTTCACCTTGTGGTGTGGAGACTTATTTCCTTTCATTCGGAACCTACGTGTGTGCAGGCCATCAGCTGGTGGTGTCAGTATTAAGCAGTATAGTACAATACAATATAATACCACCTTTTCTTTCTTTGCACAAAGAGATGTAGTTCTACTGGCAGCTAGATTTGAACGTAAGCCTAAATCCACTGGTTTTTCCTCTGAGGCATGTAGGCTAGAGCTCATCGTTCCATATAGTCAGAATGAAATTAGCAGCGTGTGCTGAGTGAAAGTAGGTCACTTGACTTGATGGGAGTAACAGGATGCAATGACAAAGACAAAGAAGGAGAAAAAGGCTTCAGGTTATACAGTGAAAAGACATGTCCTGTTCAATGGGCTTTACGGTTAGTTGTTACAGGTTCTACTGGGTACATCATGGCCTGTGAGGAAAAAACCCATCAAAAACATGCACAGGAAACCTCCAGACATGGATTTTTTTTTCTGTTAATGAATATGTCAGATTTCTGACATGATTGTGTTCTGTTGTATTCTGTTCTGTTTAATTCGCTGGCACATGGCTGTGTTTTGTGGGCGTGAATCTTGTCAGGCCTAGATGCTGCCCTTTTAGATGTGGGCTATAAGAATGTAACCTTTCCCCCCAGACAGACAGAGTTTTGATTGTATCTCTGAATGTCGTGACCCCATCACTGCAGAAAAATATGGGAGATTCTGGTGTGGGTTACCAAAAGGTCCTAACTAAAAAAAATACAGAGATACAGAAGGATCTAGTGTCTGATTCTGGTTGTAAATTGCTTTTATAGTGCTGTAGTATGTCAGTGATCAACATCACATGTTTAAGATTTATACAATATCCTTATTAGCATGTTATAATTTCACACAAAAGTTAATCTCTGTCTTTCTATTTCAGATGGTCCGTTTACGGGCACCCCTCCCACATACGGTTACGATGCGGACCGGGCCGAGGAGCAGAGGCGTCACCACGATATCCTGCCCTACATCGATGACTCGCCCTCGTCCTCGCCGTACCTCAGCTCCAAGAGCCGCAGCAGCAGAGACACACTGTCCTCTGGCTCACTCGAGTCCTCCAAGTCTGTAAGTGTGCTATAACACATGCTGCCTAATGTGTTAGCTCAAAACAAACATTTGTTTAACCAGGACATGTACTTTTTTCCACTCAGTTTGACCACAGTTGTACTGATTAAACCCCGATATGTAAATTCCAGTTGGTGAATGTCAAACCCAAATGCGGACACGTAAAGTTGGTGTAAAAATCCTGGGTAAAATAGTACTGTGATAAACAGCACACAAAAATCAAGAAGAGAGAAAGAAAAAAAGGATGAGGGAAAGTGAGACAGGTAACATAATGAAAAATGGCAGACATGCCAAGAGTCACCCAGCTAACAAGCTAATGTTTTGTTGAGATTGTCAGTGTTATGATATTCTTGCTGTCGCTCGAAATTCCGGTACTTTTCAGTTTCCATTTTTGTTTGCATAGTGCTTTCAATAGTCATGGTCACAAAGCAGCTTTAGAGAAATCTGTACAGATTTGGATCCCTAATGAGGTGACAGTGGTAAGGAAAAACTCCCCCGAGACATCATGACGAAGAAACTTTTAGAAGAGCCAGAGTAACACAGAAAGAGGCCATTTGACTAATGTGACACTTTTCCTTGGAGCCTGTTCTCAAACATACCAAGAGTGTCTCGTCTACTTAACACTGTTTTGCACAAACTAAACTGAAATAATATTTAAAGACTTGATGTCTGGATTTTTTTTTCTTTGGACAAATGACTATAATTTGCTCTGAAAATCTTTTGTCTAGGGTTTTTTTTTGTGGTAATTTTTCTTTCTCTCTGGCTGTCTGTTAGTATTGGCACATCTGACAGAAAAGTCCATCAGAATTTTGAAGCTTGTGGCCAACTACAACAGATATCACATGATCAGTGGGCTGCTGGCAAAACACCTGAGGTTGAGATTGTCTTATTGTAACATAAAGATGAACTTTGTTCCAACAAAATTGAACTAGAAAAATAAGTGTTTCTGCTGGGAATAATAATAATAATAATAATAATAATAATAATAATAATAATAATAAAAACCCAGCTACTAAATTTGAAAAATAAAAGGTGATCCTTTTGTCCGTTCACACATTGGAGGTCCCTGAAAGAGGAATCTTTTATGTTCCTGCAGCACATTGTGAAAAACTGTGCTCCTACCCCTTTAATCCTTGTTTAACGTTTTTATTGCCCACACATGGAGGACTCATTTATCGATGACGTTTGTCGTTGCGTTTCTAAATATCGCTAGAAACTTTGGGTTAGAATTCAAATAGTAATTTCAACCTCCTCTTTCCATTTTTTTATGAGTTACGTAATCAGATTCTTAATTCTCTTCAGTGGACCATGATTAGTGACCGCAGCGTTTGTGGTCTTGGTAGAGAAAAGAGAATTTATAGTGTAGATACCCTGTCTGTAATTACATTTGAGATTGAGAAAAATTGGCCATTGGCTGTCAGAATTATGAATGCAATGCTGTGCTGATGGGAGGGATAGTCTATACGCTCTCTCAGTGATCAACCTGTGCACTTTGACCCCTGAATTCAGCTCCCACATGGCTTTTAATTAACACTGGCATGCAGACTATCTGTAACTCCCATGCATGCATATGAACATCATGAACATGTTGATCTAATTTGTAGATGTAGGCAAGGCCTGGTGTGTAATAACACAGATTTGCAGAGGGATTTGCTGAGTAAACTTCTGGGCTTTGATGCTATAAACTAGAGGGAAGAACATAAATTCACACAGACACTCATATATTCAGCAAGTCCCTTTTTCCTCATCATACTTGATGAGATATCATCAGCTCCATTTGAGTCATTTTTTTATACTAGTGTCTCATCTTCCAGACAGCCAGAAATGATTCTTATGAGCAGATTTATTTTAATACTCACCATGCATTCTTCCTCCAAATTCCCCTCGCTTTTTATTTGATCCTTTCCTTATCGTTATTGGAGAAATAAAATCCCCGCACAAGGCTTTGTCCTGAATCAGATGAATTATCTTAATATTATTGAATAAAATAAGTCTAAGGTTTGTTTGTTTGCTGTCTAAGGTTTGCTGTGTTTTTTTTTTTTTTTTTTTTTTTATGAATTCTGAGGCCAAGCAGAAACCTTAAAAGGATTATAATAAATATGTGGATGAATTAAAGATGATAAAAGTGGATTTGCAAGGAGACTCCCAGAGGAGCGTCGCGCTCTAAATACTATGAATAAACACTCGCTTTGTTTCATCTGCCATCAGAAAAAGCAATACATTTTACTATTATTTTTCTATGCAGCTACACTTTAGTCATTAAGTAGATTATGTATATCCATGAGTGTGTGTGTGTGTATATACATATATATACACATCACATCAGGCTGCATTACAACACACCATTTTCTTTTAACAGCATGCCCCAAGTGTTTTATTCTTACTTTTCTGGCTGCTCTAACACACTTGACCCACCTGCTGCCTCAGGCAGGTATGAAATAAAGTTTTTTTTATACAAGAATTGGAGTTGGAACTAAAACTTTGCAGAAAAGACAAGTCAATTTGAATTTCCTGCTCTGTGAATATGTGTGTGTGTGTGTGTGTGTGTGTGTGTGTGTGTGTGTGTGTGTTTGTGTGTAATAGTGTTTCATCTCTCTGTTCAGGCGGACCTGGACCTGGAGAAAGGACTGGAGATGCGCAAGTGGGTTTTGTCTGCAATCCTGGCCAGTGAGGAGGTCTACCTCAGCCACCTGGAGGCGCTGTTGTTGGTAACAGCTCTTAACATGTATATTTTCTGGGTTATCCTATAATACTGTGATTATGAGCATAATTATGAGATTCTGTGTGGCATTTTAGTTGAAAAATTAGACTTGCAGTTTGCGTGATGTTAAACTGGCAGCTATAAGCTTCCCATCCTTATTTAATCACCAAACCTAATGACTTACCAACTACAGTTAATGAAAAATGTATATAAAAAATTTAACTGTGTCCAAGCAAAATTAGCTAGATAGCAGAGTCCTAAATTAGTGAATTTTTTTTTTATAAGAAAGGGGAGGTTCCTGACTCATGTCGACATCACATAGAAAGAGCAGCCATCTGCCTTTGGGGCCAGTGAAGCAGCTTCCTCTCTTTCTGTGTGTGTATGTGTGTATGCGTGTATGCGTGTATGCGTGTATGTGTGTATGTGTGTATGTGTGTGTGTGTGTGTGTGTGTGTGTGTGTGTGTTGAGGAGGGGGGGTGGCACTGAGGTAATATAAACATGCCTGAATCAGGCTGTTCCTCCTTAATGTATCGTTCAGAAACTGTACCTCAATTTCACGCCTGTGTTCGTTCTTAGAAATGTGACTTTACATTCTCTTTAAACCTTGTATGGAAATTTCCCTTGAATTACATTGAACTAACCCCCTATTTGTCAAGTTGTACAGTTTCCAAGGAGAATTTAAATAAATAAAACAAATAATAAAACAAATAAAATATACACAAACATAACAGACATGCCACATTTACACATTTATAAACATGTGTAGAATAATCCTAAATATGGATAAATGGTCATTTCCTGGGAAATATCATGGGAAAGTGAGCTTGCACAAAAAGTTAGCATAGAACTCCAAGTATTTCAGGTCTGTTTAAGAGTTTATAAATCTTAATTTTTAATGTCACATTTAACGAACGAGCAAGTCCACTGATATAATGATCAAATCTGATCAGATGAACGTTATACAAAACAGCTCTCTGGTTTTGTCTCCCAGCCCATGAAACCACTGAAAGCTGCGGCCACCACATCGCAGCCAGTCCTGACCATCCAGCAGATCGAGACCATCTTCTTCAAAGTGCCTGAGCTCTATGAGATCCACAAAGAGTTCTACGACAACCTCCTTCCCAGAGTGCAACAGTGGAGCCACCATCAGCGTGTGGGAGACCTCTTCCAAAAACAAGTGAGTCACTTTCCCTTGTCTTGGATCTGATTTTAATTCAAAGTGACTGAACAGCCCTGTGATAATATCAGAGTCACCGGAGTTAGTGAGACAAACGGAAACCTTGCTAGCCCAAACCAGAGCAAACCTGTTTCACATTGACGGAAGAGATTCTGTTCTTCCACAACCCACTGTGCCTGAATCATCTTTAACAGCATTCCGGAAAATTCTTAATGAATAGCATCTTATTTATTCGCTTAAAGCTACTCTGTAGTATGTGCTGTGTCTGCACTACACACAGGGAATTGTGGGTAGTACGGTGGCATGCTGTCACAATGCCATCTTCTTCACCCAGGCAGCTCGGACGAATGAAACACTGTGTGCTTTGTGTTTCAGGGAGAGGCCTATTAATAGAGTCATAGAGTACAAGGACTGTGAATCCCCGAACTCTCTATCTTCACGTCTCTCGCTTCACTTCTCTCTCTCTCTGGATGCTGAGAGATTAGTGTCCTCATTCTCCTTGTCAGGGCAGATTGTGCAGAAGCTCTATTCTACATTTATTTGTTTCTTTATTTACCCCTTAAGGCAGATGTATTCATGAGGCCAACTTTTTCTCCATGAGGCCCACTTCGTAGTTTGCGCCTCCCCAATATCCCATCATTGTAAGCCTACTCATCTTTTTTCGGTCAAAATCTTCAACTGAAAGTGCCATTTTTGATTGTTCTTCGGTTAATGTTAGCCAGCCATACATTGCTAGATTTATTTCATGTTAATTTACTCAAAAAAATTCTCCATTTACCTTGAGAGAAAGCAAGGGTGCCACATCAGTGCCTCTTTCGAAAGTGCATATTTCCAAAACATTGCTAATGTAAAATGTGGGGAAGGGGCGTGGCTTCCAGAGAGTGTCAGGTAAAATTATTATTTATTATAAGAAAAAGACTGCTTTACTCTATTTTGTTGTCACCTTTTCACATTTCTGTCATTTTCCTGCTTCTGAAAAGATTACCTAGCATCTGTGCATGCTAATTAATTCGCCTAGTGGAAACAATTTCGACTGCTGCCCGACCGCATTCTCGGTCCATGTGTGTAGTGCAGCAGGTGGTGGGATTGTTGTAGTGATTTACACCATTGAAAAGAATACATGAACCGTGGAGGGTGTTGCATTTAAACAAGCATCAAAAATGAAAAGAGTGGAAGAGTTTTTTTTTTTTTTTTTGTTCAAGTCAGTAGAAAGTAGTGTTTTTTTTTTTTATTAGATATCTGATACTTTTGGTTTGGTATCGGATGCATGTTGTAGCTGCAAAGCTAATGCAGACCCTAAAGAAGGCTAATTTGTGTGTGCACTGATAATTAGTGTGCATGCTACGGGTGATTTACAGAAAAAGTAGGAAGAAGAAATAGTATGTAAATGAGTTTTGTGTGTGTGTGCGTGTGTGTGAGTGCATGTGTGTGCATGCTAATTGTTCCTGTTATCCACAAAGTTTCGATCTTAAAGCTTCCAGAAGATTGAAACTTGACACACACATAATTATGCATCCAGTGTAACACAAGTGAGACACGTAAAAATAGGACATGAGCACAAAATAAAAGTGTACACATGAGTGTTCTTTTCATAAGTTAAACGTAAGGACGTGTATAGAATGTGTGGTGAATAACTCATTTGAATTCAATTTTTCCATGGTAAACATGTAATTATTTTAAGGTACATAATTTAATAAAATAGCAGAAAAAATTTCCACAGGATTTAACACATTATTATTAAGTATTAATATTAGTATTGATTCACACACAGAAATGCTGTTTCACATTACAGGTACTAAACTCTTCTATATGCAAAGCCACCCCATGAATTTTGCCAAAATTTCATATTGATGTTTTTTTTGTTAGCTATATTAGCTTTACAGATCCAGTCCAAAACTAATCAATTTCAGGTAAGTGGAAAATTTGGGGGGAAAAAAAATAATTTTTCCACTTTTTTCCTTTAAGAAGCCTCAAATCAGAGAGGTGCAGATGAACGTTACTGACCAGTTAAGTGTGTGTGAGTGACAGAAAGCTGATTTCCATTCAGCCATTCAGTACTTTCTTAACATTTTACTCCAGGTTATGGCAGACGTATGCTGCATCTCTACAGTTTATAGTGAAGCTTAGCATTCTGCAAGTACCTCCTGTAGAGGAACTCAGGGTCATTTCCGGTCAGATTTGCCATATGTTCCTGTCGTTACGAGGCAGTTTGTGGAGGTGGATTAGATAACGAAAGCGTCCTGTGTCAGCAGCAGATAGCACTGCTGCCTGATGTTTTCTGTCCAGCCTTCATAGTCAGCTGTTACTTCGCTTGTTGTATGTGTGTGTATTTGCATTCGTGCGTTTGTTATTCTCTGAAAGTGATTTCACCTTACTTATCCTCAGCCTAAGCTGATCCCCATTCACACAGTGTCACACACAAGTGGGCTTACAAACATTTCAGCGTGTGTAGTAAAGTAAGCATTCTGCCACAGCTTGCATTAATTTGCAAGCAGACTCAGTCGGGGAGTCCACCGAGCCACACGTTCTGCTCTGTGCCCTAAACAGATTATCACACAGGAAGTTCTTGAGATCCGTACTACATATTGATTTTGGCCCGAAGCATCCGTTCCAGCTCAGCATGGATGGGATTGTGGATGCCTTCTAATTTTCTTTTGCTGTTAGCCCTCCAGTAACGGTAGGAGAGGGTTCAGCCGGAGTTCGGTTTTAGAGCATGAATCAGGTCTGTGTTTGGGCCAGACGGGCTGGGTCATGGCAAGGTGAAACTGATGCCTTAGGGAAGTGAGATTCTCTGAAACAGAAGTGCCAACTCAAAACTTTCTATAGTCACCCAAAACCTTTTTGAAAGACTCCTTTCCTTGGACACTCCACAAAAATTCATTAAACAGATCAAGTCATATGAACACCTGCACTGTTCCTCTCATCAAGAAATCCAGAAATAATAAATATGTAAATAAATATGTTTATTTATATGTAAATCAATTATTTAGCTAGCTAAAATGAGCTAACCTGCAGAATTTCTGAAAGGATTTTTAGCTCATGCTCATAAATGTTAATAAGCTTCACTGCTAATGTTAGACAACTAGCTAACATGAGCTGACCTGACTGAATTTCTGAGAGGATTTTTTTTTTTTCAAATGATTTTCATAAACTATCTTTATTTCTAATGCTAGCCTGCTGTCTAACCTGAGATAACCTGACAGGTTTTCTGAAAGTCATTTTAAGTATTTTTATACAAATGTTTATTGTCTTTACTCCTAATGGTCGCTAACTAGCTAAAATGAGCAAACCTGGCAGAATTTCTGACAGGAATTTTAGCTCATACTCATAAATGTTAATAAAGTACACTGCTAATGTTAGCCAGCTAGCTAACATGAGATGACCTGACAGGATTTCTGAGAGGAAAAATATATATATATTTTTTTAAACAAATGTTTATTTTATTTACTCCTAATGCAAGACAGCTAGACTGGATTTCTGAGATGTTTTTTAAATCATATACATAAGTGTTTATAATCTCTAATGTTAACTCTAGCTAAATGGCTAACATATGAAAAATTGAAATATATTTCAGAAACGTCTGGTCAGCAGTTATCTCCCCTGGCTTGAGTTTTTCTATGCATGTAGAAATGTATTAAAAACATAAATTAGTGTTAATTATTAGTTAGCAAAAACAAAGGACATCTGATTGTAGCTCCTTTCTGTGTACTCGACTCTGCAGCTGACACTGGCTGGTGAAGCATTGCAGATGGCTCCGGTTTCTCTCCATATCATCACGCACACACACACATTCAATAACACACACTCTAACAGACGAAGCCCTTTATCATCCCCATGTATATTTGTGTTTAAGGAGATTGATTGGCCCCTTAAGCTGAAGAGGGATGAATTGCAGCGCTGTTTCAATGACTGAATTAGATTTTCACATGTGCCAGTTGTACACATTAATTGCACAGCCTGTGCTGGGCCTCAGTGCCATGAAAACTGCTCCAGGCCTTGCAGCTGAGCTCTGTGGTGGCCCAGCAGATCGGATAGTGATGATACTGACTCATCTGTCTACCTGGGGATGTCCACACATGGATCATTTGTTATGACTTCGTCTCACGCACTACATCACTATAGGACAGCAATTCTTTACTGATAATTGTTGTTTTCCCAGCTCTAGATTAATTAATTAAAAGAGAAATGGGTTTTGTTTGCTACTGTGCTTCTTTTTGCACTGAATGAATAAATCTTGTATAGCAAATGGAATGGATTTGGTGTAATAACAATAAATTGCTAAATTCTGTTTTTATTTCCATGTCCAGAAATGAATAGGCACAACATGGTGTGTGATATTCCAAATCACAGTGGCAATTTCGAACCCACTTTGGTCAGAAATTGTGCAAAAGTTACAGTCCTTTGGATCCCCATCCTGAATTCAAGCAAAGGTTTAAAAGTTCTGTGGCATTTTTTACAACCCAATTTCATAATGTCATTCTATTTTAGTATAAATAGCTCACAGGTACAAAGTAAGTAAAAAAAAAATATGATGGGGCATGCTGTTATAAGAAAATAATCAAAAGTGGAGCTACTTTTGCCACCCCAAAGTTGATTCTAAGTGCTTTTTCAAAGTGTTTTATTCCTCTTATACAACAGTAATTGAACTGAAGCTTATTCTTCAGTAGTCTTTTTTTGCATTACAGGTTTTATTTGTGTTCTTTGTAGAGAATAAAAGGCAAACCGAAAAGTGATGTCCATTATGTCCAGCAATACTGCACTTCTGTTGGGCTTTTATTGTAAAAGTGGTATAAACAGCATACACAAACAGCATACACAAATAATTGTTAATCACAATTAAGAACATAATCATCAGGCAAAATATCCTTCGGCCTGACTGGGACTGTCAATAAAGCAAATTAGTATGAATGTAATCATGACTGTCCCCCCCCCCTGTAGGCCAGTCAGCTAGGAGTGTACCGGGCGTTCGTGGACAACTATGAACTAGCTGTGGAGACGGCAGAGAAATGCTGCCAGGCCAATGCACAGTTCGCTGAGATCTCCGAGGTAACAGCTTTCAAATTAAGGTCTTTTTCTTACTTATTCAGGCAAGACTGCATTCTGTAACTCTGCATAGAAAATGGGGCCTTTTTTTATTTTCAAAAAAAGTCCAGCAGATATTTCAATCTGTACTACACCATACCCTGGGATTCCTCGGTCACTGTGAGTATTGAGTGAGCTGAAACATATCTCCCCACCTGAAGTGTAGAAAACAGAGCTCTTCAGTCCTCAGGGACTTGGCATGAGATTTTATGGCCAGCTAAACGCTAGAAGGAGAAAAAGCTACTCAGTCTCAGTTCAGCCCACCACTCCCCCCCACCCCAATCGAGCGTCGTCATGCCAACTGATACTTTATCTAATACGGCGAGCCTGGCTCCCCCGGTCCCCTGACACCACCACTAGCTGAACGTTAGGATAATTGTGTTTAATGGGATAGCAGAGCAGAGAAAACCAAAGGGGATGTAGAGTGTTGCGTGGGTTTCAAAGCCACAAGCTTGTGGTAAAATAACACTCTGATTTATCTGTATGTAGATATATAGTGGATAAGACACTATGTTCATTCACACCTGTGACTAGCACAGTGCAAGAACCTAACTGCAGACGGAGGTAAAAACAAAAGCTTAGTAGGTCAAATGCAACATCATAATGTTCATTCATGAAAATTATGAATAGTGTTGTGCTGTATCATAAAATGAGATAAAGAAAAGCATGTGTAATTTTCATTATTCTAATAAATGCTTTAAAAACAGTGCTAGCAGTTATAATCCACTGTTCATGTCTCACATGATATTTGATCTTGGCTGACGTAATGTTGGTGTCTTGTTCCTACCTGTGCAAAAAAAAAAAAAAGCTACGACATAAAGATTATATGGTTTAAGGAACATTTGAGTATTCAGTTAATCATCTGTGTAATGGTGTCTGTGACAAGTTATCTGCAGGATGTATATAAGCAGTTTATGACAGTGACAGATACTTACTTTGTATTATTGCAAATATGTCCTGGATCCCACATCGGTGTGTGACCTGAAAGATTGAAGTATAACATAACAGTGAAGTAGTAGAAGAGGGTTAGGTGTTTGTTTATCTCTGCACACTAATCTCTTTTCTTCTCACTTTTATTCTGCCTCTGAAGAACCTGAAAGTCCGAAGTACCAAAGAGTGCAAGGACCAGATAGCCAAGTACTCACTGGAAAGTAAGACCTCTTATGTGCATTTTCATTTGTTGTTTAAATGTGTTGTATTAATTTGCAAGTTTAAAATGTCTGAAGGTCTCAAGGAAAGTTACAGGGACCTCAGAGCTACAAGAGAAACCATGTCTCAAACCCATCGTAAATACCTGACAGTTTCACTTAGTCACTTTTTTGTTTTTATGCTGATGCACCTAATTTTCTCTAAGATATATATAAAAAAAACAACCCACAGATTAATTACTTGCCAAAAAATTATGGGTGCAGCATTTAGTTGTAGCCAGCGCTACTATGAAAAGATGTCCTGTTTAATAATTAGTGTCTCTGTATGTCTGTGTGTGTCAGCTCTCCTTTATAAACCAGTGGATAGAGTAACAAGAAGCACACTAGTTTTACATGTAAGTTACACTCATTTGTTTACCACATAGCTTATATTTTTCATATTCATAATAAAAAAAAGTATCCTCAAGATTCTAATACAGCTTTTTTTTTGTGTGTGTGTGTGTGTGTGTGTGTGTGCACGCGTGTGTTTGTATGTGTGCGCACGCTTGGGTGTGTGATATAGGACCTGCTAAAGCACACACCCTCCAGTCACCCGGACCACCCCCTCCTCCAAGACGCCCTGCGGATCTCGCAGAACTTCCTGTCCAGCATCAATGAGGAAAGCACACCACGTCGCCAGTCCATGACTGTGAAAAAGGGCGAGGTGAGTGGAAAAATCTGATGTGACTTGTTACGTGGCTCGTAATGATCTTCAGTCATTATGATATCACAGGATACCGACAGTGAGACAGGAAGTGTCCTTGTTGACTTCAGAAGAGAGAGAAACATCATGAGATCAGCCAATTAGAGATCAGTCCTTCTGAAGTGCATTCCTCCCCCCTCCTGCACTGGTTTCCAGTTTTTCCTCTTTCTTAACAATGATAAACACACATACACACAAATGTCTATCTTAATTTCACACACAGAGACACAGTTGGTCCCCCACCCCATCGTTCCAGCAGCAGGGGCTCGTGGGAGTGTCAGATGAATCGCTGGCACTTGATGGACTGCGAGTGAAGGGCGGCGTGTAATGTGCCTTAACGAGCCACCTCGCTCTGATTCGCATCACATTTATTATTCAGGAGGCAGCCATCTCGTGAGGAGTCCTCCTTCACATACACACGCACACTCAATCACAAACCCCTATGTGGTCTCCGGCGGAGAGAGCAAACTACTGATCAAATATTGATGATGTATACATGAAAGGGGTTGATGTAAATCTCTGGGTTGTTCTGGATGTCATTATTGTACTCATTGTCTTGTTTAAGATGCTTGGACAAAGCACTTTGACCACATTTCACCTGACAAGGGGGATTTTTTTTTCTGCACAGCCCGTCTCAAAACATGAGATTAATTTTTTTACCAACTTGAGTTGAGAGACAACTGTAACAGTTGCAGTGACAAGAAGTAAAAGTGACTGCATTTGCATAGTGGCACCCAACGAAATGTATATTGAAATGCTGATGACAGCCTTTTCAGATTTCATTGACGATAAAAAAGATGAAAAATCTGCGCCATGATGTAACAGTCAGCTTGTGGTCACCCTATTTTTCAGAAATTGAGAGTTTGAATCCTGGCGATGTCATAGCCATCTGAGGCTGGGAGTCTCTGGATGGGAGGGAGGTTGTCATTCTGTCCCTGTCAATCAAAAGTGGCACTAGCCAATCAGAGATGTGTGTGAGTTTGTGTATGTATAAGAGGGCAGATAGCTCTTTATTTTTGTTTGGCCTGTGATGTATCATAAGCAGAAGTTCCTAATGATGGAGAGAGGTGGGTGTTGGCCCAACTGACTAAATGAGAAAATGGGGTAAAAATCTTAAAAAAAAAAAAAATAAAAAAAAAAAGTATTTCTGCCTTTGTTTAGAGTTTGAATTTGGGCCATAAAAATTATTTGGGCTCTTATTTTTTGAGACATTAAATAAATTCATTAAATTTATTTTTTTAAATTAAATTTTGGTTTCATCAGTCCAAAGAATCTTATTCCAGAACATAGGAGACTTTTTTAGATGTTTTTTGGTAAAGTCTAATCTGGCTTTCCTGTTCTTGAATGTTACCAGTGGTTTGCACCTTGTTGTAAACCCTCTGTATTTACATTCATGAAGGCGTCTATTGATTGTAGATTTTGACAATACGCCTACCTTCTCCAGAGTATTCTTGACTTCTGTTGATGTTGTGAAGGGGTTTTTCTTCACCAAGGAAAGGATTCTGCGATCATCCACTTTAGTTGTCTTCCATGGTCTTCCAGGCCTTACGGTGTTGCTGAGCTGGCCAGTGCATTCCTTCTTTTTAAGAATGTACCAAATTGTTGATTTGGCCACTCTCAAAGTTTTTTCTGTCTCTCTGATAGGTCTCTCTTGTTTTTCCATCCTAATAATGGAAATGATGGACTTCATATTGGTAGATCCAGTCGGAACAGCTGCCAAATGCCAACTCAATACCTGATATCAACTCCAGACCTTTTATCTGCTTCATTTGTCTTGAAGTAACGAGGGAATGAACCGTTACTCCGTCATTGTCCAAATACTTCCGGACCTAACTGTATATTCCAAAGATATAAGAATAAACCACTGTTAAGGTGCTTTGAGATCCAAATACAGCTCCAAACAGAGATAGTTTTTTTCAAGATGCAGAGTCTTGCATTATGATAAAGCCATATGAAGCTTTATAATTTACATGCACTCAGGAAATATATCCCCGTGTCCCCACTATCGCATGGTAGCGGCATGCCAATGATTCCTGCAGAAAATGAGCAAATGAGTGAGGCAAGAGCTTGAGAGGACGAGGAGCTGAGCTCCGGAGACCCATGCTGGCCACATGGGGGAAGGGAAATGCACAGAAGCTACTTAATTAAAATGCAAATGGAGCAGCATGTTTCTCTTCTGAAACTGCTCTGGCTTCTTTTAGTTCTTGGGACCGTGTGAAGTGTGGGGGCATTCATGTTGAGTCTAACACTGCAATGCACATACTTTTGTGCTTTATCTACACATTTCTGGCTATTTAAGCACACAAAAGGTAAACCCTGCAGGCACACAAATTATTATGCTGTTCGGTGACATCTGTTCCTGCACGCAAAGCTTTCTGTCAGCTATGAAATCAAAAACCGCTGTACATCCTTTAACAGCCGACTTCAGCATCATGCATGTGTGTACATGAGGGATATATGCATTTTTACACCCATAGAGGCATGTATGCAAACAAGGTCTAGGTGTTTACAGGTTCATTCTTGTCAAACCTTATGATATGCATGATTGAGTAGTGGAGATGGAGTTTTAATTTTTTACGCAGAGATCTCTTTGACTCTTTCCTCTATACTATACCTCTATACTATACATATACACACACACAGATATATATATATATATATATATATATATATATATATATATATATATATATATTACACACACGCACACACCTACTTATAAATATGTAGACTGCTGTCTTGCTGCATGTAAAGCTGCTGGGAAAAATTAATTTTTTGGTTTTTTTTGTTCGTCTCATGGTTAAAGTGTGCTTGTAGTGAGCAATTTTAAGAGACTTCTCCTGTCACATTTCGCTACAGGCAGGTTTTAGGAAAATGTCATCTGATGTGCAGAGACAGCTGGTTTGATGAGCGTTCCTTGCAAAAATGAGGGCATCATGTTCACGGATAAAAAAAGGCTTGGAATAGATTACAGTGTGCTGCTTGTGTTTGGCTATTTGCTCATAAATACGGTTATCTTATAAAATTCTGTAGTATTTGCTATATACATTTAAGTCATCATTCTTTATGCTCATTCTTATGATTAATAATGATACATTAAGTAGCTTTAAACCGATAAGGTAGCATAAAGGAAGAATGAGAACTTTTATCAACAGAAAGAAGTAATAAAATATTCCAGTGCTCTTTGTTTAATAGAAATTAATACTAAGAATGCTTTAGGACTTAGATGCTTGTTCAACTCCAGCTCAAAGAAGTCTAATCAAAGTAAACATAAATACACAGATGTTTAGCCTCCAGTGTTTGGACTGAGGCGCTTATTGGAAGCTCTTTCACACTTAAACTAGAGAGTGGATTGCTGCTTAGACCGGAGGGCATAATAAACCTTAATTCTGTGTATAACTGCACTCTAAAGCCCAAATCATCTGACTCTGTGTGGGCTCTATGAATAGCCGTACCAAGAATACCTGCTTAAGTCAGCTGCTGATGACATCACTACTTCCTGAAAAGGTGTTTGTTCCGTTTTTCCCCTTTTTTCTTCAGCCCTTTAATGGAGGTTGAGCCTCCCCAATGGGAGTTTGAGATGAACTGATTTTAATCTCGGAATCTTCCAGAAGGGAGATATTGGTTTATTAGGTGATAGCGGGTGATGGCACTTAAGTAGGTCTAAGAGGGATTGGATAAAAATGAAAGAGAGCTAAAGACTGCTTGGAGCTTGTGCAATTTTAGTGGTTCGCTACTGATTTTATTATTATTCTTTTTTTTTTGGATGGATGTATTTCGATAGAGATCCCTATTAACTACTGTCAAAGTTGTTACATGTTATATATTATTATATTTTCATAGTTATTATAAGGCAGCTTAACCATTAAACAGATGAAACCTTGACAAATCCCTCTTTTAAAAAAAATAAAAAAATAGGAACTCCACGTGCAGTGGTTTACGGACATGCCTTTGAAAGAGTGGGTCTGTATTTGTTTCTAAATTCCCCCAAAATTGCTGTTTAGACCTATACGTTCAATAACTAAGTTTATGCTTATTTGTGCTTGGATTCTGAATAGTTAGTTCATATTCAAAATAATTCTGTGCTGCAATGACTGATGGAAATTAACCCCTTTAAGGCCCAGCTTATTGTTAATTATTTACCTTTAAGCATATTATGTATATTGTTTTAATATATTTTTTACATTTTTGACTGTGCAATAGGGGTTTGAGAGGTTTTTATTTTTAAAGCATTTTATTTAGTAATTACTATGAATTATTCAGTAAGTACATAAATACAGTGAAACTATAGTATAAACTATAGAAAATATAGTCAGGAATTACTGTTATCGAATGATTATTTTCCTATAACACATTATATATTTTCCTATAACAGCATGTCCTGAAATATTCTATTCCCCTTATACCCCAGCGCAGTTTACCAACAATGACAATTTTTTTTTTAATAACTGCATGACTCATGCTATTTACTTATTTATAGATATGTTTAAAGTTGTGGAATGTCAGCAAAACAGACAGTTATCACTTACATTATAACAGCTTTAAACAGTTCCGTCATCATCCTTGTTTTTTTCCCCCTCTCTCTGTTAATAAGATAAAAAAGCTTGTCATGCAGCTTCTCATATTAGCGAGAAACTTTATTCTGAAGAAAACAACGAGGAAAAAGCTTTATCTCTGACTGTTACAAAGCACTGTCAATGGAGACTCCTTGTAGAAAACTTCAACATTTCCACAATTCTTTTGTTTATGCGGAGTTTCAGCTATACAAGTCCCTGTTTGGGTTTTTCTTATAGAAGCAATAACATATTACAACTGACCAATCAGGATTGAGCATTCAACAGCACTGTGGTATAATGCGTTTTAAACACTGGAAGTTCAGCAGTCAGATGTATCTTCTCACCATCGCTGACTAGCCTTTCCATTATTCTCAGTGGGAAGTGCTGAGCTGGAGGAAAGCATGATCGTTTTTATAATTCCCTCTCAATTATTCAGCAACCACAGTTGAAACACTTTAATTGTGTGTCATGGTGGTTAGTGGGAGCAGAAGGCCGTTGACTCTCAGTTATTTCTCTTCTGTGCCAGTTGGAACGGCTTGGTCTCATTACGCTGCCTGGGTGCTGGACTGAAATCAGTCCATCAGCGGGCTTTGTGTTTGAGCAACACATCTGCCATACTCTTCATGTGTGTTTCTCTCTCTCTCTCTGTATATATATATATATATATATATATATATATATGTGTGTGTGTGTGTGTGTGTGTGTGTGTGTGTGTGTGTTCTCATTTCATCATCAGCCTGTCACAGCTGCAAACACACAAACACACACATCACTGCACTGTACGCATCTCCTCTAGCCATCACTGGTTGTGTGTGTGTTATTCTATGTGTGTGGTAGCTATGTGTTCTTGCGCTGATGAAGACTGGACCTTGATGACATACTGTCTAGAAAATGTGGGGGGTGACTGCTGAGCTGGAAAGGAGGCAGGTAGAGGCGTCCTATTGGACGATGTGTTTGTGACGTCACCTTTTGTTGTCCCACTGCAGGGATGACGTGTTGCTGTACGGGCAATGGTGTGAGAACTGTAGCCACAAGCTGTGTGTGTTTGTGTATGCCTTTACACTTTCACACATTAGCCACTGATTTTGCTCTCAGGCCCTTTTATCTGAGCATATGATCCACAGACAGGGTTTACCTGCTTTAAAATGCCACATGATCTCATCTCTGGATCACACAAAGGCTCTAAGATGCTGTGATTTAACGTCCTTTTTGGAGGCTTGGTGGCTGAGGATTGAAAAACAAGACTGCCACCTAATGGCAAAGATCTTTAGTTAACAGTCAAACCTTTTCAGCCTCAAGCTCTGAAAAGTTAATGCAAAACGCATGAACAGTCTTTAGAAGTATTTAAGACAAATGTAGTTGAGTTTAGACTATTAGGGGTCCGTTATGGCAGTGGCAAGTGCATCGCTGCTATAAAACATCATATTTAGGGTTTTTACCACTCTTAGAAAACCTTTGTAGGCTCAAATGCAACAAGATGAAAGATGCTTGAGATATTCATTGCAAAAATTAACCATGGATAATTGTGGATATTAAACCATATCTTTCAAGTATATAGCAAGTTATGGAGGTGTTATGGGAGTAACAAGAGTTAACTGATTTCTTTCCCTCAGTACTTCTGTAAAAAAAAAAAAAAAAAAAAAAAAGATTGAAGGAGTGTTCATTAGCGATGTCGCTATATAGGCTCAATGGCTCTGAGTTTATCATAGTCCGAGATTACAGTGTGAGGTGGTACATGGGAACTTTTAGCCACAGAACCTGCGTACTAAGCTAGGTGTCTGACTAGCTGTCTGGACCAAATAGTTTTGTTTTCTATGAATTATAAAATATCAATATAAACCATACAATGCATTTGTATCATAATGTTTCATAGTAAACCATATGGCGGTTTCACCTCTTTCAGCCTCAGAAGCACTTTGCCTGGGCAGCTGATGAAATGTCGGAAACATCCTATTTCTCTGGAAACTATTAATTATTACTGTGTCCACTATTGTAAGCCAAATGATACATTCATAATGCATCATAGCAAACCATGGTAAACTATAGTGAATGTTTGCCATTATTTACATTTACATTTATGGCATTTGGCAGACGCCTTTATCTAGAGCGACTTACAATTATTTCACAGTGTTATGCCATTCAAACGCAAGTGCTAAGAGTGTTTTTTGCGCCACGTTGGAATAAAATCTGTCTCTACTTTGCCTTATGAACTCCCTCTTCTTTTATATGTCATGTATTTTGCCTCTGACAGTTTGCTGCATTGAAGCGAATCTGTTTACTGTGTGTTCAGAATCGGCAGCTGCTGAAGGACAGCTTCATGGTGGAGTTGGTGGAAGGAGCGAGGAAGCTACGACACGTTTTCCTCTTCACTGACCTGCTGCTCTGCGCCAAGCTCAAGAAACAGATCGGCGGGTGAGAGAGAAATCAAGCTGAAGATACACAAATATCTTCAATGAACAAATAAACAAATGAAAATTAAAAAAAAAAAGGAATGTCAAGATTTATTAAACATGTCCTATCATAGTATAAATAGTAAGGCTTTTTACCTAAAAAATGTTAAGACGGTGTGTGTGTTTCCATGGAAGTGATTCATTTCCGTGTACAAGGACATGAACAACTCATGAAGCACCACATCACCGTCTGGTAATTACCATAATTTTGAGATGAGGAGAACGAATAATAATGCTGCCTTCATGTGCTGTCAGAATGATCATGAATACAAATTCCTAAATGAAAAGTTGCACATGAGCATCTCTTCAAGTCATAATTACTAGTGGTTACTCTTTCTTCATGAAAGAGGTCAGGATGAAACTAGTGATTGATGAGGGGTAATTCTTATTCTAAATGCACTTTATTTTTAGTATTTATTAATTAGGTCATATCATAGATGTGGCTTATATTTGTAGTTGGTATAACATTTTACAACTGGGGAAATAGTTAGGAAGATACCAAAATAGATCAGGCTAGTGAACTAGTTAGTGGTGCACTTGAAGACTAATATGATGATCTGATGAGGAAGTGAAGGCAGCATGCCCAGTGCACACAAACAAAGTTCTTTAGCACCAGGTGAAAGCACCTGCGACAGTGTTGTACATCCATGTATCAGTTTTGTCTTTTATATCACTGATATCTTCTCACTGCTGTTTATTTCAAAGGTTGAGAAAAAATCGATTCCCATTACCCATCTGTTATGTTTAAAGTCACATTAGTGTGTAAACCGAGCTCACTACTCTGGTTTCTCTTTTATTAGATTCCAGTGTATTTTCGTCTGTATATTAGATTATTTCTCCTCATCCTCCACTCTGTTTGTCTTTATGTCCTCAGGAAGAGTCAACAGTATGACTGTAAATGGTACATTCCACTGTCAGATCTGACCTTCCAGGCAGCCGAGGAGACGGAGCCCGTCCCAATCCCGCAGGTCCCAGATGAAGAGCTAGACGCCGTTAAGATCAAGATCTCTTCCCTCAGGAGTGAGATTCAGAGAGAGAAGGTACCATGAGCGGAATGATTTCATGCTCAGAAATCATAGATAATCCTTGTTTCCTGCCATCTTTTGTTTAGGGAAGATGTTAGCAAAGCGAGATCATGTTTCGCACTTTTCCATCAGGCAGTATGGTACAGCTCAGTTCAGTAAATTACAGTTTACTCTATAATACTGTTTTTCTTTTTCTCATTTAGAGAGCCAACAAGGGGTCAAAGGTCATTGAGAGGCTGAAAAAGAAGCTGTCAGAACAGGAGTCCCTGCTGCTTCTGACGTCTCCCAACATGCCGCTGCGAGTGCATAACAGAAACGGCAAGGTGAGAAGCTCCATCACTGTCACAAGAACATCTTACACTCTGGTTTTAAACCAGCATAGTCCTTTTTTTCATTCTATAGCTGTAGAAAATCAACTGTGCATGCATTTATCCTCAACTATAGTATAAAAGACAGTATACAATTATTTCTCCTTTCTTGTGAGGCTGCCAGATTACGCAGTTTTACAACCCTAGTAGTGCTGGTAGATATACCTTAGTTTTGATTAGTTAGATTCCATTAAAATCTAAAATTAAAAAAATATGTTCTGGGTTTTTTTTTGTCTCTTGTGTCATCTTGAAACAGTCAGTCTAATCTGGCAACTGGCTGTTCTGTCTGAATATGATCCTCTTCATCTTTTTCTCTTCTCATTAAATTCACTTTATTTCAGAGCTACATGTTCCTGATCTCCTCTGACTATGAGCGTGCCGACTGGAAGGATATGATTCGGGAACAGCAAAAGAAATGTAGGCAGCCATGTCAGCAAGACTCTCACCACAACAAATACACTATTAATCTCTTTTCATTTGCCAAGTGTTTCTGACAGGGCTTACTGTATTGTTCATCAGGCTTTAAGAGTGTGTCCCTGACCTCCATGGAGCTCCAGATGCTCACCAACTCCTGTCTGAAACTTCAGACTGTCCACCACATCCCTCTGACCGTCAACAAGGAAGGTAAAAAAGAATCACTCTTTGGCTATTAAACTCTGTTCACTAAAATGTTATTGCAATGCAGCATTTAGGCTACAGTGCACTTTGGATCTTAAGTTTGTACCGTACATTTATTACATTGAGATATTTATCAGAATGCTGCTGAGTCATCATCATACAGCACAGAATATGTAAGGAATTAAACACTAAGGGGTGGTCTCTTTTAGAAAAATAATCAATGATGGTGTGGTCTAAAGTGACACGAAGCAAAGCAGAGTTACTGTTACTACCTCGAAGTTGATTATTTACCTATAATAGTACATCCAAAAGTCTTTTATTTTCTTTTACCATAATAACAATGCCACGTCCTATGTTTTCATCTATTTGTAGCTACATTTAATGTTGTGGATTGTCCATGAAGCAGGTTCGCTCCTGTCATCACACCAGTTAGTGCTTCACCAGCCTCTTTTTTTCCTCTACTGAAGTTAATAAGAAAGGGGTGGTCATGTTAAAGAGAAAGCCCTCTTTCTTTCCCATGTTGGAAAGAGACTACAGACGTTTCTGAGATTTACTTCTGACTATTACAAAGCAGACAGTGAAGACTCTTTCCAAAAATGTTAAATAAATATCTTCTCACAGAAAAATTCACCCCATTAACAATTAAAAAAAAAAATCTGTTCATGTGACATGTTCGCCTGTTTAAGTTGCTACTATAGAAAAGATAATGTATTAGAACAAGCGCATTAATATACGGTACAACTGTCAGAGCTGCTATTATAGAAAGTTAATCGACACCTTCCGACCAGTCAGTTTGGAGAATTCAAAAATTGTTATGGTATAAGCAATGATGTAAGTCATGCTCTTATAATGCCTGTCTTTCACCAGAAGATGAATCACCTGGGCTTTACGGCTTTCTGAATGTAATCATCCATTCTGCGTCTGGTCTAAAGCAGAGCTTGAGTAAGTTACCTTGTTTGTTAAGGGTGGGAAACATTTTAAAGTCTGATATATTTTTTTCATCCCTACTATCTGTCTGAAATCCTGATGCTTATCTATGTCTTCTCTCATTGTTATTTCATTCACTCTTGGTCTCTTGTACATGGGGTGCTATTTTTTTCCCCCTCAAGTTAAGACCAGCTGATACTGTGTTTGGGATTATTGTTTGCTCTGAAACTGGTTGATACTGGCTTCCCTGTTTTGTCAACCAGAAGTTATATAGTGTGATGTCTTTTCAGATCTGTACTGCACGATGGAGGTGGACTCATTTGGTTTATTTGTGAACAAAGCCAAGACACGTGTGTACAGATACACTACAGAGCCCAAATGGAATGAGGTAAGAACACGTCCTGCACTTATAGTACTCAGACACTGTGCACCGTACAGCTGGTGTCTTCTAAGTGTAAGAAATGAAGCACTTGGGGGCGTGCTGTTTTAGGAAAATAATCAGCAGGGTGGTGTGATGAGGCCTGAGCTGATCCGAAGTGTTTTGTTCCTCTTATACCACAATAATTTGCCAAATGTAGAGTGACATTGTACTTTTATCCATTTGTAGTTTCATTTAATGTTGTGCAGCATCTGTGTTGTGGAACAAAAAAAAGGTTAGTTCTAGTTATAACAGCTATAAACATCTGTTCCCTCACCAGCCTCTCTTTTTTTACCCCTCTCTGTTGACGTAAGACAAAAATTGCATAGTCCACAAATCCACAAAGGGCAATGTGTCTCTGCCTTGAAGACTTTCCCCTGGTGGAAAACTTACTGAATGTTACAAAGCACCGACACTGGAGACTCCTTAAAAAATGTCTCCTTACTAGCAATTAATCAACGCCTTGTGAGATTCAAGAATTTTACATTGCCGTGGTATAACATAAAGAGATTAAGTGTATTTGTACATATAACTCTGAACTTCAATATACTAGATGTTAAACTTAATTGTTTAGTTTTTGTTGTCAATAGCAGGCTTTATAAATGCTACTGAGTGCAAATATTTCTAACTTCAGTCAGCAGGTTTCTCCCTGGCAGTATTTGCCTATTTCTATTAGCCTGGGGACGAAATAATTGCTTTATTCAGCAAATATTTCTAACAGACACTACCGTTTTTGCAATATTGCAGTTTAAACTGTGCTTATTTTTATGTGAAAAAGTTGCTGTATGGGTAATGTGTGACATTGGGTTGGGTTTTTTTGTTTTTTCTTTTTTTTCAGGAGTTTGAGATTGAGCTGGAAGGCTCTCAGACGCTGAGGCTGCTTTGCTATGACAAGAGCTACAATAAAACCAAGATGAGCAAAGAGGACGGAGAGAGCACAGACCGCATTATTGGCAAAGGACAAATTGTGGTATGACATGTTAGCCCATCATATCTGTGTGATCTCATTAGTGACATTTTATTACTCATTAAAAGGCCTCATATGGGGATCTTGTCAGTGCAAGCTCATCAGTCATTTAGAATGAACTGAGGAATCTGTTTTGTTTATTTTAATGAAATGAAGCCAGTTTTTATTTCATGTATCTAGTAGATACAGCTGTACCTGCGTAAAGATAAACTGTATGTAAATGAGACTCAGTCATGTGGTTCATTTTTTAATGGTGGTTCATTTTTTTCCCTTAATGTGAAAAACGGTTTTTGCAGATCCTGAACCAGCTGCTGAGGCAGATAGAACAATAGAACAATGGTCATGTTTTTAACATTTAATTATTGGGTATAGCTGACTATAAGCCCATCAAATAGATGATAAGATCATTAAGAACAAATGTTTTAGGCTTATTCTTATTCTAGTAGATGGTGGTGCCCATGCATTTCCCTTCAGAATTATTAGTTTTAGCAGAAATGTATTTAATGTGCTATCAGAATGGACAAGATGGCTAATTTTTAGCAGGGAGACATCTGATTTGTGGTCATATGGTTGCTTTTGCATGTGTTCTGCACCTGGATTTACAGTTTATGGGCAAATTGCACAAGGTGGAGCTACCAGAGAATGAGATTTTGATGCAAAAATGAGAAACAACTCAGCTAGCATGATATGTGTAATAAAGACCTTATTGTATGTGACAAACAGGAAAAAAGTGTTTTGCTTAACCATAATATGTTATTGAGAAGAGAAGAAGTCGTTGTGTAGCTTTATGTTCATAAATATACTCCACACTGGTTGGAATGAAATTTGAAAGAAAATCATTGTGGAATAATGTTAAGTTTTACATCTGTCTATTTGTCTGTTTGGTCAGCTGGACCCTCAGATGCTTCAGGGTAAAGACTGGCAGAGGACTGTCATTCCTATGAACGGGGTGAGCATGACATTCTACACTCAGCCATCACCTCACAACTTTGGGGGGGAAAAAAAAAAAAGACTTTCTTAACATTAGCTCACTGCAGCGAAATAAATATCTGTCAAGTCCTGAAGCACTAGAAAGCAGACCGGAGTTTGTCTGCTGTACGCCTCAAAAGACTAACATAACCACGCCACGTCATAACCATGTCAAACTCTCATGACTTGTCATGACCATTTATTTCCACTTGTAAAGCAGCGTTATGTTGCCGCTGAACCCTGTGTCATAACCCTGACATAACCATGTCATAAACATATAATGGAATATGTTATATGCTGTCCAGTGATATTGGAGTGTCATGTCACTAGTAAATGTCACAACACGCCAACTTCTACTAGTTAGTATGATCTAGTTAGCATATGTTTTATAGCATATTTTATGACAGATGATATGTACATAGTATCATGACCATTGATTTAGAGCTGTGATTACATTTGTAAACCAAGTCTGTATTAGATGTGTTCTGATATAAGATTAGAAAACACCTTCCAATTTGAAAACTATATATTCCGTAACTATTCTATAAGGATATTTCTGTGGATACAGAATAAAATGTCTTGTACAACAGTTTTCATAATGTGTGTACTACAACAAATCAAACAGCTCTTAAGTCCCATGCAAAAATTAGCACAAGCTGTTATGATAGCAAATATTATGGCAGCTATAATGACAATTACCAGTAACTTGACATTCCTATGTCACCAGACAGAATATAACATATTCCATTAGATGGTTTTAACTTGACTATGTCAGTGTTATGACACAGGGTTCAAGTAAAGTTCTACGACGAATTGCCTGCCCACAGTAGTTTTAATTATAGAACATAAACTGGGACAGGATACATTATAAGGGGATAAAATTCACAAGTAAATGTTACTTACTGATGGCATGTGCATCAGTGGTGTTGTTTTTATGATGTAGATTGAGGTGAAGCTGTCTATGAAGTTCACAAGCAGGGAGTTCAGCCTGAAGCGAACGTCCTCGTGTAAACAAACAGGAGTGTTTGGAGTGAAGATCTCCACGGTGACCAAGTGAGTAAACGCACTCAACACAAGCACTTCGTTTATTTAAGGCAAAGTAGTAGGATCTAGTACAGAGCTACAGAGGTCTGCTAATGGGATGTAAATCAGCAAACAAGGGCCCAGGTCTGTTCATGTCCTGACTGAGACACAATCTCACACTTACAAGGGAAATATCTTTTTAATTTTTTAATCTCATTCCTGACTGATTTCATGATGGAAATGATTTTAAGTGAAAGGCTGAAGCAAAAGTAGGACTGAAAAATACAGTTTGGGAACAAAAATTCTAATAGAGGATGTCTCCTGTAGATCTGCTTTTTGAAAGCAACTCGTGGCAAAGAGTGGAATTATAATAGCTCATGTAAACAAATCAATGAAAGAGAAAGGAAACAACACAGTGGTGATTAACATGAGAGATTGCAGGGATGAGATTGTGAAAAAAGGACTGAGAGGGAGGGAGGATTGAGGTCTTGTTGCAAAATATTCTTATATATTACTATTTGAATCACACATATGGTGTTGCAAATTTAAATGTGTGTGAACAGGATATTCTATTTCTCAAATGCTTAAATCAATGTATCTCCATTTTGAATAATGTATTATTGGATAATCCTGAGTATTTTTACATTATTTTTGTATAAGTTTTCTTGGCAATGGACTCAGACCTTTAGGCTCTGTAGTAGTTGAACAGTATTCCTCTCTAGCAATCCAGTTTTATTGCTCAACACTGATATACTTGACGTCATGCATCATAATGAAAATCGTACTCTCAAATGGCACTGAATGGTACTGATTTGTGTATTTGTGTTCAGACGAGAGCGTTCGAAGGTTCCCTACATTGTCAGACAGTGTCTAGAGGAGATTGAGAGGAGAGGAATGGAGGAGGTCGGCATCTACCGCGTCTCAGGAGTTGCCACTGACATCCAGGCTCTCAAAACCGCCTTTGACACCAGTGAGTATAAACAAGGTGAAAATTACAGCAGCTCTGTTGTGTAGCTTAATCGTGAAAGCTGTGACTAAATGCGTAAACTTGATATGATCTTTATTATGGGCAATCGAGAAATCATAGTCACAATACAGAACAGACAGGGAATTCACAGACTTATCCATAATCAGTGGACTAATACACATGCATGGGTGAAAATACCATGAAACAAGAACTAGAGAGACTACAGAGAAATAAGGCTTTGTAATTTACAAAAATATTCAACGAGACTTTGCAACACCAGGGTGTAAGTAGACTAACTAATCAAGACTAACACAGAACAGGTGAACACAATCAGGTAACAGACCAGTGGTAGGGCAGTGGGTAGAGACAGGACCAAAACAAAACAAAACAAAAGCACATTGAGAAATCACTTAAGAGCCACTTAAAAAAAAGAAGCCAGCATCATCTTGGCTGTTACATTTAGGATAAAAGAGAAACTGTATAATTGTCTTCTTCAAACATCCATCCAACTTCCATCCAACTTATTTCATCACATTTTACTTAAAAGTGAATATACATACTGTATAACCAATGATATGGCAGATATCCAAAAGTATTCTAAAACACACTCTTATGATTTATTTCATATTTCTGTTGGTTTTTATTTTAATTGACAGTTCATTGGCTGCTGAAGTGCTTTTATTAAGCTGATTTATTTTCAGTGTTGTGCTTTGAATGTGTGTAAATCTCTCTCTCTCTCTCTCTCTCTCTCTCTGTCTCTAAACACACACAGATAATAAGGATGTCTCAGTGATGATGAGTGAGATGGATGTCAACGCCATCGCTGGAACTCTCAAGCTTTATTTCCGGGAGCTTCCAGAGCCGCTCTTCACTGATGAGCTTTATCCAAATTTTGCTGGAGGCATCGGTCAGTTGTATTTTTACTTTTGTTAATAACATATTAGATGTTGACGGTGATGCTGATTATTTTCCTACATCTGTACAAACCTTTCAGCAGTAGAAGCGTGCTGATTAGTGTGTGTGTGTGTGTGTGTGTGTGTGTTTCTGTGTAGCTCTCTCAGACAGCGTGGCTAAAGAGAGTTGCATGCTCAACCTGCTGCTGTCTCTTCCTGAACCGAACCTGGTCACCTTCCTCTTTCTACTGGATCACCTGAAGAGGTAGGAACGCTCCAAACGAATGCTGATCATTTTAATATCTTGCTGGATGTGTGTATCATTTCTTAGAAAAGCTAAAAGTCACCCTACCTTTTTTGTTGTAATTAAGTCCTTTTGAGGGAATTTATTTAAGGAAGCAGACCAGGGATGAAAATGGTCATTGTTTTTTTGATACTATCCTGAAATGACCTGCATATACAAAAAAAAAAAGCAATGAGCCACCGTATTATTTTACTTCGTGTATTTTTCCTTTATTTCTTTGTGTATAAGTCAAAATTTACACAAAAGGTAAGGAAAATAGAGAACAAAAGTAAGAAGAAAGAAAAGAAACTTGTAGTGCAAAATTAACAAGTACTACAAATCTACAAGTCTACAAATTATAAAATGAGAAATATTTAGTGGTAGGTTCAGTCATTTTTTAGTTCAGAATACATTTTAATCATATAAGCGAAATATTAAAGACGCTGTCCAATCTCTGTGATGCTGTGACCAGGAGAAAAAAGTAATGTTGGTCTCCAACATCCAACCAGTCAGTACAAGGTGAATTCGCCTGTCAATCATGTTGCCTGTCAGGTCAGAAAGCTCCGCCTCCTCCACTAGAGTTTGGCCTTGACAGGGGGTGTGATTTTGCATAGATGGCAGTAATTCATTACATGGTTTTCTGTTTTTAAAAATTATGTCTTAATATTGAAAAAAGCTTAGCTGATAAGTAGAAAAGTTGTGAAAAAAAGAGTGAAGGAAAAATAAATTATGATGGTCACGTTTCAGCGATATATATTTAGATATATCTAAATATAAACATGGCCACACAGGAGGCACGTGTGCTGTTCAGACAAAGTAACAAAAGATTTTTCTTGATTTAATTAAAGAAAGCAACATCAAATGTCACCGCCACCCTGCTATGCACATTGGGTATTGTAGGCTTTTCTCTCTAACGGCTTTTACGTCATGGTCAGGATTTTCGCGTGACCAGTGTTGGTGCTTTTTTTGTCGGCTGTGAGTGACAGCATGTCTTTATCCCTTTCTCTGTGTGTCAGGGTTGCTGAAAAGGAGAGCGTGAATAAGATGTCTCTGCACAACCTGGCCACAGTGTTTGGACCGACTCTGCTCCGACCAGCAGAAAAAGACAGCAAGATTCCCACCAACCCCACACAGCCCATCACCATGGGAGATAGCTGGTCCCTCGAGGTCATGTCACAGGTACTTCCTGAGATGAATAGAGCTACACTGTTGAGCATTTTCACATGGGCAAAATCTTATTCATTAAAAAAAAATATTGTTGATGAGCAGAACATTTCCTGGTCCTACACCTGAATATTTCTGTGACACAGTATACACATTTCATCTTTGCATCTTTGAACTATTTATTCATAATGAGACCTAACTACATGATGCTCTTGTGTCACATGACACGTGTCTGTTTCTGTATTAGGTACAAGTCCTGCTGTACTTCCTCCAGCTGGAGACTATTCCTACACCGGACAGCAAGAGACAGAGCATCCTCTTTTCCACAGAGGTCTAGAATAAAGCATGCTGAATATGAACGCCAGTAAGTGAACTGATGGAAGAGAGAGACCCCTGCTGGACACTAGCAGGAATAATCGGACTCTCTCATGAGGTCTACACACACAGCCACTGAAGGGCACCGGCGGCCATGGATCATAATACTCACTCTTACCGGAGCGTCCTGACACAGCTTAGTGATTTCTGAACGTTAATACTCTGCTCGTTTTGCTGTCCTGTCAGGAACTGTGTGGACTGTGGGCCAGAGCTGTATCCTTGTATCCTGTATCCTTGCACACGTTCTGATAAGCCAGTGCGGTTCGAGCCTCCTCCTCCTCCTCCTCCTCCTCCTCCTCCTTCATTTCTGTTCCCTGAGTACTAGAGCCTGAACTGTGTTTCTGCTGCTGCCGTCAAATAGTGCTCATGGCGTCATTCCCGAGTCTGTGCTCATTTGCAGTGTTCCAGTGTCGCTGCTAGTTAAGAACGAAGATGCTTGCTTAAACCTAGGGCTTTTTTTTTGTCTTTGTGTTCAAGTTAGGTTATTAACCTTATTAGATATAAGTCGACCAAAAATCGAGCATTGTCATGTTGAGGCGTCATGGAAAGCAATACGGGACGACAGACACGAGCGTCTTTGATCATTTCGTGCTCAGAGTCCTGTGTTTGTGAGATATTCAGTCACTGGGATAACTGCTTAAAGAACGTAACACTGAACATTGGTCAATTTCATTGTGTTTCAGTAGGAAGTGCAGTTTTTGTTCTGTTAATAATGTTTTTGTCTCTCATGTCTAATGTGAGCAATAGTTTAAAACATAATTCAAGGTGTTACTTTCTGTAGACAGTTCAATATGCATTTAATTATTATTATTATTATTATTATTATTATTATTATTTTGTAATTCTATTTAGGGAATCTTGTGGAAATATATATGTACATAATTTAAAAACTATTTCTTTTCTTTTTTGTAGGGTTTCCTTAAGTGTAATCATTATTTATTTTTTGGACAGGCTGCCTTGTCTATTCATTAAAGAAATCTCTGGTAAGGAAATATCTAGAAGTATCTAAGACTAATATATAAAACTGGAGTGACCTTTGACCTACTTTACCTAGTTCACATTCCGTTTAATGCCACAGATAGTCACTGTGTCCTGACATGCACCCTTTTTTGTGCACTATTTTCGGAGTTCTGTCTTTTTGTAGTCCGAAAGCATAGTGGGAATGATCTAGTGTGCTCTTGAGATCCCACAATGCACCGCAAAAAAAAAAAAAACGTGTCCAAATGATGTACAGAATACCCATAATGCACTTTGCAGTTTGTAGGGAATAGGGAATAGGGAGTCGGATGCTATTTTGAAACACAGCCGGTGAGTTTGTTTAGTATAAAACCGAAAGGATGCGGGTCCTTTGTTTGTCCTCTTCCTTCATGTCCCTGTGAGGATCCACTTTATGAGGGATAATTTGTGAGACATCTCGTTGTCTGTGTCCGTTCTGAGACGTCTATGACTTTGTGTGCTTTTTTTCTCTCATTATACAGCAGTGCCTCGCTGTCTTTGTGTAATAAAGCTACATTTTGTCTCTAATTAACACTGTATATGTACATGTAGTGTCATGGGGGAGAAAACACGCACAGTGTTTGCTTTTGTCCCCTAATTTGTTATCGGTCGTCCTCTCTGTGACATGTCAGTCATCTTGGGCACTGTGTTGTGCAGCAGCCATGCTCTGCTGTGCCAACAAGCCCCTCCTTTCATTCATATTCATATCAGTCTCTGAGCTGTTATAAAGCATGCAGGTAAAAAAAATCAAGTCTCAGTTTCCTTTTTTTTTAATTCAATATGCATTACTTTTATTTAACATGCAGGCATGTTTATTTTGGTTTTTTTTTTTTTTTTTCTTTCAAGAATTATGAAATTTTGAAATTTCTGTGTTTCATTTTGAACCGAACTCTTGCTTCTGGGTGTTTTTTGTTTTCATTTTTATTTTGTGACAGGATTTTCTATTTGGACTCGATTTTACTGTAAAATACAGTAAAAAAAATATTTTTTTTCCTTTGATTTAAACCGTCTATTAATACCCATGTGAACACAACATTCATGCCAATTGATGTTTTCCTGCTTTAACCTGCTGCCTACAAGATTTGTGTCAGTGTTTTAAAAATGTACAAACACGCGTTTTGGAGATCCGAATGCGTAATCACTATTTGTAGATCATAGGCACAAAATTAACACAACATTGTAATCTTTTATTGATCAGAGAGCAGGATCTTACACGAAACCTTCAGAGTTGTGATTATTTCTTAATTTATTGTGCTGTTTGTTGTTAAATGTTTAAGAAATTTAAATATAGAGATTAGACTCAAATTGAGGGGAAGTATAATAAATAACTTATTTAAGAATGGATTCGTTATCTGCGCTTTTTCCAGTGTTTGGGGTTTAACTCTTGCTACTTAGACTTAAAACTTTAACACTTTCACTTGTCACAGAGCAAAGCATGTCATCATCGGATCTGCTCTGATGTGGAAAAAATACTGCTGTATCAATTGTTTATGACAGGAAGCTTTTCTCTTTAGCACAAATATCACCCTGACTCAACAAAGCATCGCTGTTTTTATAATTGAACAATATCAGCACATTAAATGAAGTCCTGAAGTGAACACCTCTCCTAAAATATAGTACTTTTTTCAGTGTTGTAATGCCACAATTGCTTATTGTGTATTACATTTAAAAAAAAAAAAAAGAAAAAAAAGAACTGTTTGTAATCCTTTTGAGAGATGTTATTTTATGGGCATGAGTATACAACAACAGTACAACATTACCCTAGTTTGTGTTTAAATCTTTAACATTAAGGATAATGTTAAAAAATCATAATGGAAATTTCTTCGACAGCGACTAGAACAAGAGTGGGGTTTCTGCTCTTGTCTTGTGAACGTTATTGACATTTTCTCGATGTTGCTGTTGTTTAAAAAAAAAAAAAAAAAGAAAAAAGAGAGAGATACTGCACTCCGGAGACTCAACTGTTTGGAAGGCGTTTGCGGCCTCGGTTTGTACACAAATGATAAATAAATCCTCCTTTATCTATGAAATTAGTTTCACTGTTTTCACTGTCTCGTCTGAAATGGTGTTCAAGCTAATGGGTTCTTCTGTCTTCACTGTCTTTTTATGTTATTCTTTTATTGGTTATTACATTAATCAGTTCAATTAGGTACCTGCTTAAGATTTGTATTTTTTCATTGCTCTTCGTGTCCACATGGGGGCAGCACAGTTTCAGTCAGGTCAGATTTGAGCAAATCCTTACATACGCTTTGCACAAAGCAATTAAAGGATTTTCTGCAAAGTAATTAAGCAAAACACAAAGGACATTGGTTTATTGATTATTTCTATTATAAATATTCACATTTCATTGTTTGTTATTATACACACTTCATGAATATTCTTAGAAGTGAAGGGAACATTCGCAGTCTTAGTTAATCAGGCGTCCGAACCCCTCCCTCTCTCTCTCTCTCTCTCTCTCTCTCTCTCTCTCTCTCTCTCCCTCATTAATAATAAAAATAAATCATATGCTGGGTGATTGCCACCACTGAATTACATTTTTACTTAAGTGACTAGGTTAATAGGTGAGATTTGATTATCTGTTGAATTTTTGTCTTTCTTTTTTTCATTTATTCATTACTGTAGTGTCTAACTAAAAGCTGGGGAACATTAAAGGTGCAGTGTGTAGTTTCTGACAACGTTTCCAAGATTATAATTACTATTTTCTGCTTTCAAAGACAACTTGGAAAACTGACTTGAAATAGTGCAGTGGAGTGGATTTGGCATTTTTAAGGCATTTTTGTGTGCATTTTTCAGACCCTGAATTGGCTTTGTCAACTTGCAGCTTAGCTCTGCTCTATTCCTTAAAGGCACTTCATAATCTCACCTTTTACTCGGTGGTTGAACTGTAAAAAAGAGAAGGTGAGTTCAAGGAACAGAGGTGTTGGGGGGATAATTACTCTAATTTAATGACATGGAAAAAACTCTGCAATAAATCTTACCTTGACAGGTGTCAAAAATCTTGCTACACAGAAGATATCAAGTTATCTTAATTAATGGGGTTTATAATAATTACATACAGAGGCAATCCCAGAAGCCAAATATAAATTTAAATATTTTGTTTTTATTAACAAAATATGTTTATCATTTGTACCAAATTTATATTTCTGTCAGCATTTTTCAAAGGTTAACACTGGTTATCATACCTGCTCTTTTCTTTTTTTGAGGACAGTCTGTGAATCTTTTTGATAACTGATAACAGACATCTTAACCACATAGGGGATGGATCTCCTCTCATCCCCCCTGGTTTCACTTGGTAGTAACTCTTAAACAGGGATTGTTCTAACACTCTCGTTGTGATATGTTATCATTTCTATTGCAACAATTTCACACTTTTAAAAATGTGTTGGATTTTAGCACTGAAAAATATAATCACTGACAACATATAGTTTTCTGTAAGGACAAGTATTTTTGGAAGGAGTCTCCAGTGTCAGAGGTAAAACTGCAACTTTCGGCTTTCCACCACAGGAAAGTCTTTGGGACAGAGCTCTCACATCTTTCTGTGATTTGTGTAATGATCATGAGATCAAATTATAGGAAACAGAGCTGTTTTAAATCCAAATTTGACAGGGTTCTTGCAGAGACCCAGAAAAATCTAGATGTGGAAATATATTGCAAAAGAAATGTTGTTAAAATCTTTTCTCTTATTTTCTGCTTCTAATGCATCTCATTTAATTTTTCCCTTTTCAAGATACAGTTACAATTACCTTATTAGCAATAATTAAAATAGAAAATCTGGAAAGTTAAGAAAACACTTAAGTAAATACTTAATTTGAATGAAGTTTTGAAAATATTATAGATTTTTTTTCCCCAACCAAAGAGCGAGAACCCAGTAGTATCATATCTATTAAAATGTGTTAATAAAAGCCGCTGAAATTAGACCCAGTTGAAGTCCTCCCACTGAAAATCTGTCATTTCTCCATATTTCTCTATCACATCATGACCTGACATGCTTTTCCTTTTTTTGTGCAATTGTTTAAAACATGTGAAATTTTTGTGTAACACATGACAGCTGATTCCAGCATCACATGAGGGATGTATTTTTGGGCATGCCACAATTCATCCATCAACTTGCTCTTGCTCTTGGACTAAGATAAGGGGCTGCGGCTTCCTACTCCATCTTATGTAACTTGAAGCTTGAGGAGAAAGAGGCCAGCCGTGTTGATGGAGGAAGCATAAAAACTGGGCTGTGCCAATCTGTGGTATGAGTGCTTATGTGTGTGGAGAGAGGAGGATCTGTCCTCGGAGCTCTGTTGCTCTCTGATTACTCTCGCTCACGGTTCTATCTCTGTGCTCTGGCTACAGCTCCTCCCTGAACACAGCTACAGTGTTCTGGCCGTTAGAGCCTGACCCAGGCCAGATAAGAGCACGCTCGTCATCAGAGACTGGCCTGTTCCCTGAGGCCTGCACGCTCCAGATTTCACTGTTAGGCTTCATCCTCTCAGAGTTTCTCCCTAGCTCTGTTTTTTTTTTGTTTTTGTTTTGTTTCTTTCACTAATGTCTCTTTGTCATGTAAAATGTTTTGTAATTCTAATATCCTGCTCCATCATCCGGGTTGGAGGCTGTGTTTTGATTGCTGGTGTGTTTGGTTGTTTTAACACCAAAAGGAGGTTTAGAGCTGTCAGTGCTTTCTCTCACAGAGTGAAAAAGGAAAGTCTTATCCTCTCTTGTGTAGTAGTCTGTCAGTCATGTCATATCACCCCAGTGCCACCCAGCTGTATGCACTTCCTGTGTCCAGAAAAAGAGACATTAGCTGCCACTGAGCTCAGCTAGGACACTCTTCATCAGGTCTTTTTGACATTAATGCTTCCACAAAACTAAATTTATAAGTCAACTGTGGAATGAATAAATCTTCTACTGCGAGAAGAAGCAAAAGTCAGTTATTCCTGTGCTTCTTTTTAGACATGTCTCAGTGGATTCAAATAAAGATTGCCTCTTATCTCCCTCAATGCCTTTCAGTAATCTGTGGGTTTCTGGCCATGCCCTGTCACTCTAAACTTTCTCTATCTGTGACTTCTCTCCATCCATCTCTCCGCTCATAAAACACACTGACAGGCTTTTTGTCTGGAGCTGTTAGCCGTTTGCCTTGTGCTCTGAAGCTCAGGAAGGTCTAAACAGGTGCTAGTTATCTACCATTAAGTTACAGGAAAAAGTGTGTGATGTGGAAATGTTGTCATGGTTCATTAGGCACTGTGACTTCAATAGTTGAACTAGAAGAACTCTTGGAAAAGTTGTCCTTTTAATAAGGGAAAAGCTCAGCTGTATGGTTTTACATAGAAAATGTTTTATGTAAGAGTTCTAGACTTACTCTGCCACCGGAGACTCCTTCCATAAAGGCTAAATAAATGTCTCCTCACAGAAAGCTGTGCAACAAGTGCAACCCTGTCTAAGTTGTTACCGTAGAAGCGATAATAAACTATAATAATGCCTTACAGCCGGAACTATAATCAGAGCTGCTGTTATGGAAAATGAATCAACACTTTCCGACCAATCAAAACTGAGAATTCGACAGTGTTGTGTTTAATAGATTAATATTTACATAATCAAGTCACTCATTGATGATCACATCCTGTTTTAGCATCCTTGGTGATTATTCAGTGCTCATATATGACTGTGCGTGCATTTTCATTGGATGTTTTCCATCAGCAAGAGCAGCTGTAGGTTAATCTGAGTTTAGCTGGTAGTTCCCAGGAAAGCTGAATAAAACCTGACTAAATAATAAATATTTGAGAAAGGTTTGAATGAATGTGTTAAAATCAAGTAAATAAAATATGGTTTCTTTAACTTTAATTGTATTTGTAGCCAACTGCAATGCAATTAATGGAATTCAAATGCATTTTAAAGTTAAACCCCCCTTCCTTACACACAAGGCCAGCCTTCACAGCAGACTTCTAAACAATTCTGTGGCAGTTTTTCTTTCTTTAAAGGTTTAATTTCTTGATAGTCCTTGATAAGCACTCAACCCTGCTCCAGTGCCTCGAACAAAATACACCCATTGAGCAAGAGCTCAGCCAGACTGGTTTGCATATGGCTCATTTGCTAAACAAATTTCTCTATCTCAACCCCCTGTTTCTCTTTATCCTCACTCCATCGTCCTCTGTGTAGAATCATATCTCGTGTCTTCATAAAATCTACATTCCTTCCTGAATAATATTGAGATAAAGTTTATATAGACTTGTGTTAGTTACAGGTGGGTTCTGAGGAGCTGAGGGGATTTTATGAGCACATGCTGTCATTAAACAAGGACATATGTTGTAGGTTGTTTGATTTCTTTTTCTTTTTTTTTACCCCATGTTATGATTTACGCCCTTTTTTCCTGAGGGTTTAACAGTTTTTGGCACTTTTGCCATGTCCCCAACACCTGACACATTTTATCTGATTTCATCCGTTGTTTGTCCCTTTACGTTTTACAAAATCAGAAAACTTCTGCGTTTTCTTCAAGAGATTTAAGCTGGTGGGAAAAACAGTCTAACATTACACAGTGACCATGTGTATAATCCCTGTATGTTTTATTCAAATATTTACAAAGCCGTGATAAGACTTGAATGTAATGCAACTCTCATCATGTCACTACACATACTGTGAGATCCTGACACACACACAAGAGGAAGTAAAGGACAGGTTTGCTTCTGCCCCCTTTATTTCCCTGCCAATGCCCCCCCCTCCCCAGACCAGCAGACTGACTCGTTCCCACCCTGTTTGTCACTGTCTTCCACTTGGCTGCCTGTGGGACATTCTGATTTGATCTGTGGCTATGCACCAGGATGCAGGCGTAACTGTCTAGTTGTAGACCCTGGTGCTGGGTTAATACATAACAAGTCATTTGCATAGGCACCACAGATTTGTTTACCAACTACCAAAGAAGAGGTATTGTCAGTTTCCCCTTTCACACTGATTTTTTTCCCCCCAATCTTCCCTTCTTCCACAGGCAACAGCTTGGAGCCAGGTTTAAGGATTCAGGTTGGAGTGGAATAGCTGTTATTTGAGTGCTTACATAACATTGATGCATAAATTTAATTTATAAATTTGCACCACAATGTTCCCGTGCTTCTTTTGCAGAATACCTCCATTAACTTGCCACTGCATCTAAAATGTAACTGCTTTTTCCAGTCTTCAGCTGTGCCCACTGTAGCCTCAGATTCCTGTTCCTGGCTAACAGGAGTGGAACCTGATGTGGTCTTCTCCTGTTGTAGCAAATCCACCTCAAGGTTCAATATATTATGTTTTAAGATGCTTTTCTGCTCACCACGGTTGTAAAGAGTGGTTATTCTTCTCTCTCATCAACCACTCACTGGATGTTTTTTGTTTTTCCCCACAGAGTGTAAACTCTGCTATGCGTGAAAATCCTAGATCATCAGTTTCTGAAGCACTCAAACCAGCCCATCTGGTGCTAGCATGGTCAAAGTCACAGAGATCTTCCCCAATTCTGATGTTTGATGTGAACATTAACTGAATCTCCTAAGTTATATCTGCATAATTATGCATTGCACTACTGCCACATGATGACTCATGGGCATGGCTGAGTGGATAATTGCATGATTGAGCAGGTATCCAGTTGTTCCTATTAAAGAGTGTATTTCAATGTAAATGCAACTTTTGACAAGGAAAGGCAAAAACACTGTATGCTCCAATTCAAGTACCTGAATATGTGAGAATGATGTTGCTAAGCAACTAGGAAATATGGACGCAAAAAACATGCAGGGCACACGTCTAACTATATCTAGCTCTGATAGCTAGTCTTTTGTATGAACAAAGTAAAGGCACATTGACAAGGAAGTGAGATAAAACTATAGAAAATATCAACTTGAAATGTATTGGTATGTTACTACCAAAAAAAAAAAAAAACTCTGTATGACTAAAATTATACTATATTTACACTTTGCATTAGCATTGAGTGCAAACTGAACATGTATTTGTGCCATTATATTGATCATCAACATTATAAAAAAGTTATTAGAAAATTCGAGTGTGCTGTTCATGTGTAAACATTTGACTAAAGCCAGATTAGAATAATTTGTTTATTTTTTTATTGTGATTTGAGCTTTACAAAAATACCTTTTTTAAAACACTAAAATTCTCAGTGAGATCAATCCCAGCTATTACGTAATAAAATATCTCAAAAACCAAGCAAGCTTTTTACAACACAAATCAGAGAATGGTTTTATGTAATTTTCTTTTTAGAAGAGTTGCCCACTTAATGCTTTAAGAACGTGATTCTGAGAGAGTCAGTTCTCATATATATCATTAAAAAAAATCATAGTTACATTGCAGTTGTTAATAACAGTCCGAACAATAACAAGGAAATTGAGTGTCTGAAAAAGACGTATCGTGCTGATGTGGGTTTTTCCTAACTGTCTCTTTTGTTTGAGAAAGCCTGTGCGTGTGTAGCGGTGTCATCAAGAAATTTGTTTGTCAAAGCAGCTGAAGCTGGATTGATGGGAGTGATGGGAGTGTCTGCAAATCTCTCTCTTACTGTTCTCTAACAGTGGGACTAAAGCCCTTGTGCTAACACAACAGTCTTATCCAGATCTCTCAGAGGACTAAAGCCCATGTGATTTTTTTATCCCCTTGTTTATACTGTCAGTTTACTAAAATATCCAACATATGTAAATCTTTTACATGAGTCACCCTCCTGGAAGTCAAACACTCCAGGTATGTGTGTGTGTGTGTGTGTGTGTGTGTGTGTGTGTGTGTGTGTGTGTGTGTATTTAGTAGGCTATTTCAAGAGCACTACATTAAAGTTATTTTTCCCCCCCCCTTTTTCACCAGGCTGTGAAGTCCATTCATCCAGTCCCTTGAAGTTTACAAACCGGCTCGACGGGTGATTTGCATGCCAGAGTTCCAGGTACACATTTATATGACACTCTAGTGCACAGAGATTTCACCCTGCCTCTGGCAAAAAAGTGCACCAACGACTGCAAAGCCAACGGGAACTGAGCATCCGGATCCTCTACAGGGCGGACACGCGAGAACAAACACACTCAGTGTAACCTTTCCAGGCCAATTTTGTCTTTCTTTTCAATTTAAGCTGTTAGGTCAGAAAGAGGGCTTATACACTTACACATTTACATATATGACATTCTGCTTTTGATTTGCCAAGTCACTCCAAGGTTACACATTTTCTTATGTTTTCCTTTGATTGACTAGAGGCTGGTTTGATTTAAGAAGGGAAAAAAAAAGCTTTATTCACATATTCATTGTCATTTTGAATACAGGTGTGAACATGACATATAAATATTACACTTGTTTGGATAAATTTACAACTCACTTAAATAATATTTCTATAAAATATCAAAGGTTGCGCTCCTATCAGTGAACATTTTATTCATAAACATTATTTAAATCACGTTTAAAATGCTTTCAATGGCTCCAGGTAGATGGAGCTTGTAGAACAAAATACTTCTCAATGTAGGGTATGGGTGAGCATTGGATTATCCTGTCAAGGGGCCAAAATTTACCAACGGCCCTACTTAAGGGTTAAAAGAGCAACATGGCAAACAAATAATTACTTCAGTTAATATTGATATTGTAGAGGTGATTCATTAACCTTCTGTACTAGCAGTCTGTGAGGATGTAATAAGTGACTCATATCTTTGCTGTCCTCTTTTTATTGAATTTCTCGCAGTCCTGGCCTTCATGCCAACAGTTGTCCACCTTCCTGACGGGGTCATTTAAGGCCATGCTGGCTCTCGTGGTGTCTGCGGAGGTCCACTTTCCTCTGGAAGCCCTTGGAGCAGATCTCACAGCCGAAAGGCTTGAAGCCCGTGTGTTTGCGGCTGTGTGTGATGAGGTTGGAGCTTTGGCTGAACGCCTTGCCACACACCTGGCACTTGTGTGGTTTCTCACCTGTTCAAGTCATTGAAACACAAAACATTATTGATCTTGTTTGTTTTTTGTTTTTTTTTGTTAATTAAAAAAAACAACCCAAAACTTAAAAAACATACATGCACAGAATTAAGCATTTCTGTTTTATGGAGCTATTTTGCCAGAGGATATAATATAACCAGAAGAGAACCAAAACGCCTTTAAACAAGACTTAAATTAAAATCTTTGCTTAAAATCAACACCAAACAAAAATTTGCGTGCAATCCAGATTTTCACAGGTTCACTGGAAGCAATACAGCCTGCCACGAAAGAGGAAGCTTTCACAGAGACCTGAGAAAAGCAGTATAATCAGATATGCAAATGAGTCATACATTTGTTTAGCTTCGTTTCTTGATTTATCTATTGAAATATTACACTTGGAAACATGCTCCTGGGAAACAAAGCAGCTTCAAAACATCAAAGCTGTCCAGGATTGAGTCCCATCTCGTTCTCTTGCTTTGCTTACCTGTGTGGATGTAGGTGTGTTTCTTCATGTCGGATTTCTGATGGAACCTCTTGCCACAGTACTGGCAGGGGTACGGCCGAGTGTCTGAGTGGATCAGCAGGTGTGTGGACAGGGTTGAGGAGCGTTTGAATGTCTTCCCGCACATTTTGCACTCGAAGCTTCTTTCCTTTTGTGCACACATTTACATAAACAATCAACAACAAAAAAATCAAACCAGATTTCCTAAGACACTATTTTCATATAGACTCAATATAGACTCAAGCATTACTAATTTATCCCTTTACAGTTTCCATATATTGTCTGTTGCATCTTATGAGGATGTATATATAACGTAGTTGAGAGAAAATGTGATGTTCTCATACAAGGACACTGTGGTCTATTTAGTATTTGGTTATTTGTATAGACTTACACCAATTTATTTCTCATTTTCACTCACTCGCTATTTTCATGATTAGAAATGAAAGTATCTGCATTGCCATGGGTGGAGTGAACCCTACCCTGTTTCTCACAACCCAGTTTAGTGGCTGAGGAACAATTATGCCACCAAACAGACATAAAAATATGTCACCAAACTTCTGACTATTGAAGTGAATAAATAAAAAGGTAAAAATAATGCAAGTAAAAATATCTTGAATATAGGCAAATTC
>CM040989.1:21584882-21607298 GCA_022985145.1 Pangasius djambal | reverse complement strand
AAAAAAAAAAAAAAAAAAAAAAAAAAAAAAAAAAAAAAAAAAAAAAAAAAAAAAAAAAAAAAAAAAAAAAAAAAAAAAAAAAAAAAAAAAAAAAAAAAAAAAAAAAAAAAAAAAAAAAAAAAAAAAAGCTTTTCAAACTTTAAATTAGTAAGTATGTCCAGAAATAGGTTTATAGGCCCATAATGAGAAATATTACAGAACATTTATTCAAAATATCTTCGCTAAGGTACCCCTTTTTTTTTAAAGTGTTGAAATATCGACGTGAAATATGTGAAATCATATCATAATGCCATATATCGTAAAACTGTCCTTATGAAAATGAGGCACTTGGTTTTTAAAAGGAATGCCAGCTGATTTAATTGGATATTGCTGCAGTACGCCTAACCACACTTCTTGAGAATGTATTAATTGTAGATGTAACTCCGCCCCTTTTTATTACATCATTTATGCAGATGGTTACGAAAATACCAAGAATATACTGTATATGTGCAATTTTGCGTCTTATTTGTATGCATTTAGGGAAAATAGGGTCTCCAGCCTTTTAAAATCAGAACAATGAATCTGAACTTAGTTGATCATGTGTACTGTATGTTAAACTACTATTTATCATTCAGAGAGCATTCAAATGAACCCATAGCGGAGTTGTTACCTGAGAGTGGATGTTCATGTGCTGCTCTAAGCTGACGGCATGACCGAAGGTTTTTCTGCAGATACTGCAACCAAAGGGTCGCGTTCCACTGTGAGAACGTCTCACGTGGACCTCCAGGCCATGAGGAGTTGAGAACACCTGGATGAGACCAGAGGAATGGAAATGTCCTTAACATTCAAAAAGATGGTTCTGATATAACATCACCTACAAATATATTGGTTTTGCTTCACCGGCTAAGATCTGAAATTGGGGTTTCAAAAGAACCTGAACGAGAACCGCCCTTATGTTCACCTTGTCACAGGTGATGCAGTGATAGGTATCGGAGGTAGGCGAGTAATGTGTGCTGCAATCCAGAGGCTGTTGATCTTCTGGGCTTTGCTTGAATTCAGATCCATACAGGTTACTTGTGTGCTGTAGGAGGGATGAGTGGAAGCCCAGCTGCCGGAAGTCATACGGAGAAGGCAGGGTCTCCCAGGCATAGGGCTGCTTATAGTAGGGAGGGAATTCTGCCATCTGAGGCTCTGAGGAGAAAAAAAAGTCTGTGTTTGGTGACACCTCTGATTGTTTAGCCAAGGCGGGTACCCGCACGACCTGACTGCAACATAAACACCTTTTTAACGAGCGTAGGTAAAAAAAAAAAAAAAACGGACCAAAGCGTGATCTCTGATCAAAAATGAGATATGGAGCTGTCAACAGTCGGCCCCTCTGTGTAGGCGTGCCAAGTGAGTTCTAGCACTTACCAGAAATGTAATAAGGCTGGCCAGCTGTGACTGACTGCTCAGGACGCAAGGGGATGGGACACTCTGGTTTGTTTTCACGCTTCACATAAGAGTAGGGGTCTGTGTGAACAGCTTCTGTCAAAGGATCCAGTGGCATCCTCTTGGGAGAGTCTGGCTCCTTTAGTTCTGATGGGACAGGCTCTGTAACTGAAAAAAATGATATGCAAAGATTAAATAAAAATAAAATATGGTTCGTAACTGCTTAGTGTCCTTGATTTTGTTTTAGTTTTGTTAGGATGATGTCATAAAATTTGCATGTGTGTGACCATGTTGGATGGAGTGTTTGATAAATAAAACTGGATTATTTATTCCAGCCTCTCCATGTAGCCTGGATTTGGGTTAACACAAGTGTGTCCATCTGTAGTTTTGCTTGGAGCATAATAATTGCTAACACTCCTGATAAATTGGACTGGACCAGTGACTTCACTGCAGTTATCCAAGGCTAAAGTTGGAAACTAGTGGATTTCCAACACACACTCTCAGACAATATAGTAATGAACTGTACCTTTCCTTGTCACTGGAATGGTACCCTTAAGGGTACTTGTTTTTATTTTTAATATAGTACTTTTTAATATTAATCATTGACCTGAAAACATGAATATACAGTATTATATCTTTAAAAATGTTTTAAGATGCATAACTGGATCCTAATTAGTTTTAGGAATAAAGCTTTAAAAGTATATTGGATGCACTTTTCCCAGTACAATATTACATACATACGAAAAGCACTAAAGTCTGTACTGCCCCAAGGAATGGTACAGTTTTTTCTGAGAGTGCAGCATGTTAGACTCCTTTTGCATATGATAATTCTAAGATAGATATGGAAATAGTGAGGCATTTTGAAAGGTTATTGAAAACTGAGTTTGTGCATTGGCTAACTTAAAAAAAAAAAAAAAGACCCAAACATGAAACGCATTACTGTTCACTCACATAAATAAAGGTGCCAAAAGGTAGTTCTGCTTGTTACCATCAAGGAGGATACTCAATAAAAATCTTTTATCTGGAAACCTTTAAAAATAATTTAAAGTAATACTTAGCTTTTAAGGATCACTATTCTTAAAAACTGATTAAAGGTCTCACTAAATGCATTTTCCCAGGTAAAATATTGTATATACACCATCCCAGCAATAGTAAAAGGAAAAGTACAGCTTTTTATTTCTGAGAGTGTGGATGTAATGATGATGCTGCATCTAACATCTGCATGGGTCTAAAGGGTCAATTTTATTAATTAAAAAAATTTTTTTTTAATACTATTACCTGACAGTCGCCATAACTGCTTGAGGATTTGAAAGAAACGTTTGATTGCACATGCTAACTTTGATTGGTGGCAGCCACCAATTACCTTGCTCTCTTGTTTTTTCATGCGTAATGCCAACTGTTCCGTTAAAAGAGGCGCGCACAGTTATCCCAGTGATCAGACAGACACAGCACACACACACACACACACACACACACACACACACACATTCAACAGAAAGATTCCTGAGTTAATGAAATGACTGTAAATCAACACTAAAACCAATTTTAAGAACATAAACAATTTTTAGGAATGCTGATTATTGTTCAGTTTGACTTTGTTTTGTGTGTGTTGTGGTGCGCAAAAGCTGGCAAAGCGCACAGAACTCCGCGGATTAGACAATCGTGATGAGAAAATGAATTGAGCATACCCAGCTAAATAAAGTGTTAAATGCATGAACACCTACCTGAGTTGGCTTCTTTGTTGCTCTGATCCACGTCCACGAAGCGGTGCGCATTATAAGACGAGGACTTTTTGCTTTTTACCAAAAACGAGCGAGGCATCGTGAAGCTGTGAGAGGATTAAAATGCATTAATGCCAAATGCGTATTTGTGTCTTTAATGCATCTTTATTTGGTCTTGTTTGTGTGTGTTTTGTAGCCTAATTTAAACCAAAGGCTCATCCAAAGTTTTGCATAGGCTGTAGAAGCTGCATAAAAAAAAAAAACCTCTAAAGTTTTATTAAAAATCACGGACTTCCAGATAGCATGTAGGTTTTATAATACTAGATTTGTAGATAATTAGTTTAATTAATATGTGAAATTTGTTAAATTCTGTAGAGTATATTAGTTGTGGATATTTCTCAGGCATTGTTGAGAAGAATGACACCAAGCAATCATTGTATTATTATTTTTTTTAATTAGACCTTAATTATTCTTAAATTAATTGAACTATGTCTATTAAAGCTTAAATATTACATTTAACAAAATACATTCCTCTCTCTGAAAGCACAAACACAACGCGCACAGGAATAAATGCTGAATCAGCAGTGCTTTTGCGTTTTTATCCTTCTTCTAGTTCATAAATTGTAGACAATTTAAAGCTGATCAAATACTCCATTAACATAATAATTGAGACTATTTTTATTTTTCAAAAATGACAGGTCCATGGTTAAAAAGAAACTTTTCTTACCTTCAGATTTTGCCTTGCTTCTCTCTTTCTCTCTTGCTTTCCTCACCAAATTTGTTAGTATACTCCAGTCATAAACCCTGTGTGGTGTGCGTGTGTGTGCGTGTGTATGTATGTGTGTGTGTGTTTGTGTGTGTGTGTGTGTGTGTCTACGTCTCTCTGATTTTCAATCCGATAATGTTTTTGCGCTGAATCTGACTGCGCTGCTTTCAGCCAATCAGCGCACACACTCACAGCTCATTTGCCTGACTGGGACATGATATATTCCCAACAATTTCTTACATTCCATACTTTTATGTTTAAAATGAAACCTAAATTAAAGTTTTGCTAAGGCAAACTGAAGCATATGGGTGCTACTGGGCTGCTTTATTTATATTTTTATTTCTTTAAAAATAGTAAATAGCTTGTTTTTGTCGAGAAAATGCAATTCTATTCTAAAATCTTCTATTCAGGCTATAAAGGGCTATAAAATATAACTCACAACGTTAACAAATTGTAATAACACGAAAAATGAACAAATGGTAATTTCCATTAACACAAATCATTTTCGTCTAGAATTTATTTATTGACTGCTTTATTTTATCGACTGCTTTATTTATTTATTTATTTCACTATCAGTCATTCGGGTCTATAAATTGTGTAACTCGTTTCATTTTTGATATCTGTTCTCTATAGATTACATTTATAAAGCTGACTGTTATGTATAGAAATAATTCTAAAACGCGCACTTGATTGGAGCGCCTGAACGCGCCTCTTAAACATACACACCAAACCTGAAGTGCCGGAGTGTGCCATGTTTAATCTTGCTTTTATTTGCTTTGGCTGCAGTTAGTTTTAATCAAGTCGGTCTTAAAATACAACTCATTCTCTGGAAACTATTTGATTTGTGGTTATAGGCTAAAAAAAAAGAAAAAATAAATAAAGCTTGTGAACGACTTTTGACGTTTCGGTGTTGTGAAGAAGACACGGGCTCAGTCCCAAATCGCGCATTTCCATTGCAAATATTGCACTAAACAGTAGTGAAATCCAGGAGCTGAAATCATATAATTCATGAACTACATTGCCCAGACTTTATTTTGTAATAGACACTGTTAATTTATACAGTTAAAACTTTTGAATTTTGAATAGAATTAATTATTCTTCTATGTTAATGTTGTAAACCTATCAGAATATCATGAGGTCCATATTTTAGCATTATAACATAGCGTTATAACTAAATAACCAAACTACTGTTGCTCTGCGTGAAAAGTCTCACACTGACTCAAAAGACGATGTAAAATAGCACAATATGTAAAAAAATATGTGGAAATATGTATTAAAGCAAAAACATTTTGGCGACACCTTGTGGAAGGAGTGATGTTTTGCAATAGAAATGTAATTAACACTGCCTGAGAAGGTGAAAATGTGATTTGTTCTCTCTCTCTCTCTCTCTCTCTCTCTCTCTCTCTCTCTCTCTCTCTCTCTCTCTGTGTGTGTGTGTGTGTATAAACTCACCGTCCACTTTATTAGGAAAACATCCATATACACCGCCAGATTCATGCAGTTTTTCAAATCAGCCAATAGTGTGACAGCAGCGCAGTGCACACACTGATGCAGATACATCTCAAGAGCTTCAGTTAACATTCACATCAAACATCAGAATGTGGAAAAATGTGATCTCAGTGTCTTTGTCACATGTTTCTAATATTTATAACTGCTGATTTTTTTGGGGGGGATTTTCACACACAACACTCCTAGAATTGTACACACAAAATTGTGAGGAACACTAAAAACATCCAGGGAGCAGTAGTTCTGCAAGGAGAAATGTCATGTGGATGAGGGGAGAGGAAAAAGGCCAGACTAGTTTCAGCTGACGGTAAGGCTATGGTAACTCAAATAACCACTCTTTACAACCACGGTGAGCAGAAAAGCATCTCAGAATGCAAACAGGAATCTGAGGCTACAGATGGCACAGGGTCACCCAAACTGGACAGTTGAAGTTTGGAAAAAGAGCAAGTGATGGCAAGCAATGCCCTGTGTAGTCTACAAGAAAAAAAACTAGCAAGAAAGTAATTTTCGGTTTTATTTTGCTCTTTTAAAATAGGCTATATGATGACTGTATTCTAATACGAAATAACTAATAGCTAAATTGTATCAAACACGGAGAAGAAAACCCTGGAAAACAGGCCTGTCTGCAGTAAATAGAAATACAGATATGTAGTAACAGCTCTGAGCCACAGGGGGGCAGTACACACCTATAAAATGCACTGAATAACTAGGGGAAAAAAGAGAATTATATTTTATATATTTTTCATTTTTTTTGTATTAAACAGAAATTTCAGGTCCTATTGCTAATACAACAAACAAGTTAATTATGCCCCGAAATAGCATAAAAAAACCCCCACTGGTTTTGAACTCTGAAGCCAACATATTCCTTACACATCTAAAGCAAAATATTATTTTAGTAAACGTTCAAACTTGTAACGTTTCAGGATCTTTAAGAGGTGCACCCTTGCTGTAGGTTACATTTTAACCTTTCTTAATAGAATAACAGCAGTATAACAGCATATTAAAAGTGTTTTTGTACAGAAAAAGTTCATTGGATAGCCTGCATTCTTTAAGTCTTTTTGATGTGGATCATGTGGAAGAAATGTTTCAAATACATATGACCAAATGCTTTGGTTCCATATGTAAGCTTTATATAATGCATCATAAACTGTATGTGCAGACCATAACATATCATAGTATATACTAATAATTTAATAAAACCAATAATAAAACTATTTGCTGCATAAAACCAATCCATTAAAATAACTGCACAACCCGGAGCTAATTGCAGAAGGCTGCATTAAGAAAATAACTTATTGACTTCCTTTCATTTGCTCATAATTCCTGATATTTGGACAACAAACTCTAATTTATACTAATTAGTCGCGCATGCGCACATTGCTCGAGTCACGCGTAAAAAAAAAAAGCCGCATAACCGCATCGCATCCCTCCGCCCGTTGGAAAAACAACCTAGGACCCAGATGCAGAATTAGGTAGAAAACTTTTCACATCAAAATGCGACTTTGCGATGAGAATGATCTCATACAATGTGGTTGTAAAATCATCCTGACGTTGCTTAACACGACACGACGCTGTTCTGTGTGTTGATAATGTGTGATAATGCTTGAGGATTATTTTCTCTCTCCAGGCGCGGAAGGGCGTTGCAGTGGGAGGGGTGTGAGGCGGCTAAGATGGCGGCGCCCTGTTGAGTGCAGTTGCTTTAACGGGTAAACAGGCTTTATTTATTGTTGTGTTGGGGTTTGTGGTGTTAAACATCATGTTATGAGGTAATATAAATATTCGAGTTCTGTTGCAAAGTCTATTTTATTTGCAATGTGTACTTAACTAGCGTTTAATTAGCTCAAAACCAGTCAATACTGCTGCTTGCTTGGGACTGAGGGCTAAATCCCAAACGACTCATTCTTGGATGTGTAGTCCACTACGTCGAGTAGAGAAGACATTATTTTGTACGCTTTGTAGTGCACCTATATAGGGAAGGGCGAGCAATTTGGTATCAGATAGAGAAATAACAGCTAGCTAGTGGTTCTCATTGATTTTATGTATGTGGTTGGTAAATCGAGTAAGAGAAAACTGACACAGGCCAATGCGAGTAGTTAAAACAAATCATTTGTGTGATTTTATTTGAAATAAAATGGAATGGCTTCTTTTTCATTTAGTTAATGTTTCTAAACTGGGCATTGTTCTCGGGAGTTGTTTACGCCCCGTTAGTGCTAGCTGCTACAGTCAGCAAGCTTTAGCAAAAACATGTCATTTCTTTTAATCTAAATGCTTTTCGGTAAACTACAGTTACAACGATGTTATAAATAATGAGAACTAATGCTGATCTGTTAACAGGACGCTTTATTTGCAGCTTAAAATGTGCATCTTGCAAAACAAGTCTAATGGTATTTAAAGAGTGACTACAAGCAGAATTGCAGTTTTGGACCATCAGCAGTTTAACTGGATCTCTGAGATGGAGTCATTTTCTCCACCTGAGCATGAGATCACATCTGCTGTTTGAATGAAACTTGCATTTGAGCTTATAGGAAAAGTCCAACCTGAACAACTTGAATAACTACTTTTATAACTAACAAAGGCTATTCCATGGCATCCAAGATTTTTTTTTTGTAATGAATTGACTGTTTTTAGTTTAAAACATCTTTCACTGACATGTTATTCTATTTTCACTCTGGTTAATGCTTTCCTGCATTACCCACAATGCCGTTTGACTATCTGCTAATAGATTCATCTCTTCCTAAAGAGAGTGATGCAGCAGTGCTTTAGTCTAGTCAAGCTCTCTCACCTCCTCATCTGTACAATCTGCTCAAACAGATCAGCTTCTGAAGTGTTGACTTTCATGCTGTCACTACTGTCAACACCACACACTCTCGTCATCTCGTAGCTCTAGCTGAGCTGAATCTCTACTATAACTCAAAGCGCTGTATCGTATAGCTGTGTTGCATTTTGTAACCCGGAGTCTGACGTGTGGACTGAGCTGTCTTCACTACTTCTCCGTTAGATTTCTTATTAATATAACGGAGAACATTGCTGGAAACTGGTGAGTGAGAAGTTGTTTTGTTTGCTGGAGCTAACAGCAAAACAGAATGACCATTACACCTTATATCTGAGATCACTGAATTTCGTTCTCCAGTTAAACGCTATTGTAACTGTGCCCAGCAGTGTCCCTATGTTACGTCAGAGTGTCAGACACCTGATCATTTCTCACATTGGAATAACGACAGTGACGCACCGGCCAACACGTTAGCATCAGAACCACTAAACGCATCAGAAATATTTCCACATACACTTATTTAATGTGTTTCAAAGTGGAGTTTTCCTTTAACTGCCACTAGGAGCTCTCTGGACTCTCGCTTTGCTTGGAAGCCGTAATGCTTTTTTACTGTGTCTGATGCACAGTTCAGTTCATTGGGGATTACTCTGTGATCATCCAGGTCTGTCTGGTGCTATAAAATCTTGGCATCTTTAGACTCCTGAATGGAAACTGAGACTCTCTAAAACGTGCATCTGCAAAGTGTGTTAAGTGACTGAAGAGTTCAAGTAGGTGAAATTTGGATATTCTTGTTGAATGCATGTAAAGGTCTAGAGGAATAGACGAACATGTCCTTATCTTTAGGTGAACTTTAGTAATACAAGGCAGTCTGTACTGATGATGCAGTAAATCTATTTGATGTCAGGGTTGGGGGATATCGAAACTGCTATATATTTGTATACTTTTTCTGAGTATCATGAGTTGTCTGCTGCATCACTCCATTTTTACTCACTGTAACAAATAATTGATTAGTGTTAAAATCTAGCTCCACTATTTTGTTGGTGCTTTGTTAGCAAAAACTTCAGCACAATTAAATATTTTGCATGGTCAGAATGTCTTAAGTGCTTGAAATGTTTGAGAATTTCTCCAAGATACAGTATCGTTATGAGTATCGATACCAAGCACCCTTTCTCCATTTTCTGTAAAATACTGATTTATTGAGAAAAAGCTGTCTACAACCTCCTGCTTTTTTAATGTGCAATTTATGCACATTAACTTTAAGACAAGTTGTGTCCTGTGTTCAGACGGTGTGATGCAGTCTGACGCAACGCTGTGTTACTGTTACCACCCTGGATTTGATTATTTTCCCATAACCGCACATCCTGAAATGTTTTACTCCTCTTACATCACATCAATTTGTCACAATTACAACTTATTTATTTATTTATTTAAATGGACGATGCGGCATATTTTATTAGTTAATAGCTACAGCTACATTTAATGATGCGGAACGTCCACAGGACACGTTAGTTCCTGTTATCACTTAAACAGTCGTTTCCTCACCAGCCACTTTTTCTTTTCTCTCTCTTGAAGTTAATAAGACAAAAAAGCTGCTTGTTTTGCTACCAAAAACACCACAATGTGCAAACTATTCTGTCCCGAAGACTTTCCCATGGTGGAAAACCTAAAGGAAAGGCTTTACCTCTGACTGTTACAAAACATTTGCACTGGAGACTCCTTCCATAAATGTAATTTGTTGATACAGATACAATAGTGTATTAGAACGAGCACGTTAATATGAACCTGTGATTTGATGTACAGTCAGCTCTACTGTCAGAGCTGCTGTTACAGAAAATTAATCAACACCTTCAAACCAATAATTCTCAAGAATTCAGCAGCAGTGCGTTGATAAATTATGCCATGATATGCCTTTCTAAGCCATCCCTTTTATGAATAGTACTATTGTGACACAACTGACTCAAATATTACCGGAACATTACCAGTAATAATAATAAGCTGATTGAACGTCTTAAAATGAAAGTTTCATTTCTCCCCCATTGCATGTTGTAATTGCATTGCATTGTTTATTTTGATGTTAAATTTAAATTTTATTAAAACAAATTTTTCACAGTGTTTTTTTTAGTTTGTCACCTGGTTAGCAAACCTAAATGTTGTGATCCGTCGGGTATTTCACATGATGATGCCTCTTCTATTTTTAGGGAGAGAAAATGTTGAGCCTCTGTCTGCTTATGATAAGAATCAAAAGGCCACAATGATATATGCATTTTCAGTGTCGTATTTCAGTATTCAGTCATTTTACCACTAACAGCAACCCTTAGATTTCTTTTGATGGTGTTTACACCAGTGGTGTTGTTATACAGAAATTTTCGTCCACTAGATGGACTCCAAATATCTGGTGTTGCATTTGAGAGTAAAAAAAAAGCCAGTAAAGGTGTCTGTGTGTGCAGTGGTGCCTGGAGACTGCGTCGGTGGGCGGCCCAGGGACCCTGACAGCAGGCAGAGAGAGTGACATCTGAAAGCCCCTCCCCTCCACCTCGGCCACGACCCCTACACCACCACCACCACCACCACCATGGCCAGGGAACAGATCAATGTGGGCGATCTGCTCCCTCTCCTGGAGACCTCTGATCTCCAACAGCTTGAGGAAATCAAAGGTCTCATCAATGAACACCTCAGTACAGGTACTGCACCAGGCTAGAGCCCGCTTGAGTCTGTGTTCACTGACTCTTAGACAGCTGCACTGATTTTGCGCATTTCAGTTTCAATATGAAGGCGCAAAAATTGTGGAGTTTTATATTAAAGAAGAGTGATTCTCCATAACGTGCAGTCATATATTATGTCTGCCTTGGTTGGTACAATAAGCAGGTTTCAAATTTATAACAGGAAGTTATGTTGTACAAATGGAGCTTTTTGACTTTTCAGTTTTCTCCTTTTGCAACATTCTTTAGAAACATACCAGATAAAAGTTTTTGTACAGTAATGCTACTTCATCTTAGTTTAACCATCTGATGCTCCACTCCATGATAGAGAGCATTTTTGTGCACTTTTTTTTTGCCACAACATTCAGGATTTCCATTATTCAACCTGTAATAAACCTGTTCTTTTGTATTTTGACTGTATGCTTTTTTTTTTTCTGGGATTGACACTTGTAGTGTGTTTTACAGAACGAGGGTCCGTGCTCCTGAATGGCTTGGTGGATTATTTCCTGGAGACCAACTCGAGTCCAGCACTGCACATTCTGTGTTCAGTGAGGGAGCCACATGACAAGGTGAATCCCTCATCTCACATAAAACAACACATGAAACATGTTTAGAGGAAGTGTCCACTTGTACATTTTGTTGCTGCATGCTGACGCTTGGCCTCTCTGCTCACTGCTGGTTCACGTTTCTGTGATATGTACTTGCATTTTGTTATAGTGGATTAAATGCCTGCTTTCACCTTATTGGCTAAATGCAATGTGTTGGATACACGTCTTTATATTTTCTCATTCATAAGGTGGAGATTCGCCAAAAAAAAAAAAGAAATTAAGATTTTCACAGAAGTTGCAAGTGGACTCTTAGAGTAAGAATTCCTGGGGATGTGTTTTTTCCTGGACACATGACCAGATATGAAAACTGTCTCTGACACTTTGTAAGACAAAAGTCAAAACGTCACATCTATAAGGCTGGTTCTCAAAGTTATCAGTGTCTGGACAGTCACTGTGCTGTTTTTTTTTTTTTTTTTTTTTTGTTTCATCTCACAAACACACAGTCCTTGTTCACGTTCATGACCTGATCACAAGATACACAAGCTAATTTTCAGCAAGCATGCATTCATCAGTCAGCCCTTTAGTACCCCTGCTTCCCTCCTATAATCAATTAATCAGCTAATTAACATTCCCTTCTTGAGTCAATATGATTCTCTCTGTCTCTTCTACAGCACCTTTTTGACAAGATGAACGAGTGCATGGCTAAGCCGGCATGTCGTCTGCCTACTCTCAACCTTCTGGGCCACGTGGTGCGCAAACAGCCGTCCTGGATTCACAAGATCGCCCGCTACCCTCTGCTGCTCTCGCTGCTCAAGTGTCTCAAGGTGGGCTATAGGATTTTTAAAGAGTTTTCTCTCACCCCAATCCATCCTACAACATTTTTCCAGTTACATAAGCAGCAGTCAGACCGTATTTGCGCATTGCGCGAATTTAGTGTATTTATGCAAATTGTACAGTGAAGCAAATTATACATTGACTAATTTATGTAATTAGGTTTATACAGTAAAGTGGAATATTACCTGGCAGAATTTATGCGGATGCACGTTATACATCTGTTGACTGTTGTTTTAACGGTTTATTATCACTTCCTCTTGGCACCAGACGGACACAGATGTTGTGGTTCTCATAACTGGAGTGCTGGTGCTTGTCACCCTGTTACCCATGATCCCTCAGGCAGGGAAGCAGCATCTGTATGAGTTTTTTGATGTTTTTGGACGCCTGGCTGCCTGGAACCTAAGAAACCCAGGTGAGAGACGCAAAGACAGAGAGAGAGACGCAGAGAAAGAGAGACGTAGGGAGAGACAGACGGAGACAGACAGAGAGAAAGAGACAGCGAGTGTGTGAGAGAAAGAGATGTGGAGGGAGAGAGACAGAAAGACAGAGACATGCAGAGAGAGACATAGAGACACACACAGGCGGAGAGGCTGACAGAGAATGAGAGTGGCGGACAGACGGATGGACACAGCGGTGGACACACAGAGAGAGAGAGACAAATTGACAGAGAGAGAAACTGACAGTGAGATGGACTTTAGTAGCAGCTTGTAGTGTAAAAAAAAAAGTAATAAATTTATTTATTTATTTATTTTTTTGTGGTCTTTGGTTTAGATTCACATCAGTTTAAATATCCATTAACAACCATGCTAGTGTGCAGAGCTATGAAATGACAAAAATCAGTTATTTCTGAAAAATGATATACTATTGTGGTTGAAATGAAAGCAGCATGTGTGAATGGAAATTAAAAATGCTAGGAAAAGCATTTCAGTGAAAACATGCTGTGTAACGGCAGACTGAGCAGATACATTCTCTCTCACATGCTTTTTACAGAAGTAGCAGTCTAGAAACTGAAATGTGTAGAATTTATACCATAGAATAAAAAAAAAAAAGGTTACAGACGTACAGCAACCTGAACTGTCTCGTCTTTGCTGGGTTGTGTAGGCCATGTTTCAGAGGTGTTCCTGATCCACCTGCACGCCAGCGTCTACTCACTCTTCCACCGCCTGTACGGCATGTACCCCTGCAACTTCATCTCCTACCTGCGCTCTCATTACAGCATGAAGGAGAACATGGACACGTTCGAGGAGGTGGTTAAGGTACAGGATTAAATCAAAGCATGCAGAGTTTCGGCCCAAACAGAATATTCTAGTGACGAGTACAGTTATATCTTAGTAATCACTTGCGTTTAAAATGATCAGTGGTGTTGGACTAACTCTGTCATGGGCAGCATTGCGACCTTTGACCTTTTCATATCTTGATGCAGTGTTTAAAAACATACTACATGCTTTCCCTAGCCGATGCTGGAACACGTCCGCATACACCCTGAATTAGTGACTGGAACTAAGGACCATGAGCTGGACCCTACCAGGTGAGCAGCTGCCCTTATTTTAATTATGCAATAAAAATCTTTCTTACCTTGATTATTTTCTTTCTCTTACTTAATTCATTACTTTTGTCTCCTTCCTTTCTGGCATTTCCTTACTTCACGTACATTTCTGTCATTTCCTTACCTCCTTTAATTCTCTCATTACCTTATTTCCCTTTGGTTGTCACTTCCTTACTTCACTTACTTTGTAATTTCCTTACTTCGCTTCCTTTCTGTCATTTCCTTGCTACGCTTCCTTTCAATTTTCTCCTTTCTTAAATTACTTTAATTACTTTTTTAATGTTTGTACTTAACTTCCATTCTGGCATTTCCTTACAACACTTCTTTTCTGTAATTTCCTTCCTTCCTTTCTGCCATTTCCTTACAACACTTCCTTGCTGTCATTTCTTCACCCCCTTCCATTCTGTCATTTCCCTCTTTCTGTCATTTCCTTACTTCCTTTTCTGTCATTTTTACTTTCTGTTATTTCCTTACTTCACTTCTACTCTTTCATACTTTCTTTTTTGTACGTACAGATGGAAGAGGTTTGAGATTCATGACATCGTGATTGAATGTGCCAAAGTGTCTCTGGATCCCCGGGAGGCGTCCTGTGAAGAGGGCTATGCCACCCTGCCTGAGCACTTCTGTGCCAACCTGCACATGCGTGCCCCTGATTGCACTGCCAGTCCCTACACTGACCTGCACAGCAGTTATGGTACATTCTCATTCACATCTTTTTTTTTTTTTTCTCCCCCCCTCCATTGCTTTGACTTTTTCTGTTATGGTTATTTGGCTTGTTTCGTTTTGTTGTCCGTTGTTGCTTAACTGTTAGGCGTTGTTTAATTTTTGCATTGAAGTTGATGAATACTTTGTTAAATAAAGTGGATTTGTATTGTTTTTATTCATCTGTCCGTGTAGGAAGTTCATCCTCCAATCACTTTTCCACACCGCGGCAGTCTGTCCTTCCTCCTCTGCCCCTGTCCTCTCTCTCAGGGACACAGCTGGCTCATCGCAGCCCCCCTAGCACCCACCGGCCGGTATGAATCTTTCATTCCTCTTTAAATAAAGCCACTCTGGTGGCCTATCCTGGGTTATATGGTTCCATCCCTTTATAAGATTTCAGTGTTCTTGCAGATGCTTGGTGAACTGCTCTGCGTAGCTCACTGTGGCTAGAGGGAAGAATTCAGCCTGTTGTTTCTGTGTGTCTCCTACCTCTCGTTGTTCTACTCTGGATGAATTGGCTTTGTCAGTCTGTTTGTAAATCACCTCCAGCTCACCCAGTCTCCACAGAGGAGCCTGAATTGTCTCGTTGTTCTCCAGCAGTCAGGCTGAGGCAGGGGGTTAAAGGGGGGCTGAGGGGGGAATAGAGAGAAGAGGCGTTGAGTCATCGGGGTTGGTGTGTTGTGCTTTAAAAACGGAAACACTGCGAGTTGACGCAGGAACTGTTGCTTTGGCAACACGGCTGATGCTGGCATCAGTTTCCATGCTCTCCTTGCAGGGATTTTATTCTGCTTAACCCCTCACCCACTGTACCCAACGGGGAAAACAGACCAGCAGGGTTCAGATTTGAGCAGATCAGCATGATGAGACACTGACAAATCTGCAAGCTGTTGTTTCTAACATAATCTTTAAAAACTGGCAGATTGCATTTTTTATCACAGATGCAGAAAACAGGATCCCTTTATTGGCTATTAATTAAATCAAATGTTTAAAATATAATTTAAAGGCTGTTGAATGAAGGAATGGCACAGAGGCCCTGCCTCCTTCACTGGGACTGACAGGCACAGAGGCCACGCCTCCTTCAGGCACAACGGCCACACCTTCCACACACAGATGCCATGCCTCCTTCACTGGGACTGACAGGCACAGCTAACCCTAGTTGTTTTGAAGCTCAAAAAAAAAAACCAAAATACCAAGAAGTAGAGAAAGCACCTTGTACTGATTGGTTGGATGTTGGTGTTTTTTTCCTTTCATTTACAGAGCCTGGGGAGCTAGTGTTTTGGTGGAATGTGAGAATAATTTTGACAAACATTACAAAATGTGCAGAGAGCTTCCTATGTCTTCAGTTTAATAGAGCCTAACACCTGGTAAAATCACTGACTGCACCTTTAATCTGTCCATCAGTTTTACTCTTAAAAGAGATGATTATGTAAACTGGTAAAATTGGGCTAGACTAAGTGTAGACTAAGCACCTACTCTTAGCACTCCCTATAAATAAAAGACATTTTGTAATTGAAGCTTACTTTCATTTAAACCTTTATATAAACTATAAAAGGTTGCCTAATGTTTTGATTAAAGATATGTTTACAGTTTTGGCTGTGCCTTTTCATCAAATGGTGTTATTTTCATGTGATCTTCAGAGCTCTACATGTGAATTCAACTTCATCTATGGCGTTAAGGACACTCTCTGGAGCCCCTCTTCCCTCTGTGGGATGGCCACCCCGCCTTCCTCAAGAGGAATGTCACCGAACCCTGAGCTATCCCAGAGTGCCTTTCACTTATCTGGTCGCTTTTACAGCACACCAGGTAGGTCTTCAGGCTGCTTGAATTCCACAACTGTTAACTGAATGCAGTACTCTAAATAAGGGAACTAACAAAACTGTTCTGCACACTAGAAACAATGACAAAATGTGCTCAAGCGTAATGCAATAACATTATAATTGAAACACTAAAAACAGCTACTCAGCTATCACTAACTGTATATGTGACCCATTTGCTTTCATGAAAAGTTTCATAAGAATCCATTGAATAAAAGTTAAAAATTTTGAAGGCCCTTTGCAGGGGTGCCTGGCTAATTTCAGGGCTAGGAAAATATAAACATAAGCCTGAAGGAGAAACAAAAACACCAGTAAGATCCATTGCATGGCAGTATGGTGAATCCCAGGGCGTATTAATTCTATAAAAATCAATCTAGAAACACTTAATAATTGCAACCTGCAACTTTAATTTCTGGGGTGCAGTGCATTAGCTTGCAAAAAAAGGATTAATATTTTACAAGCATGTGTACATATAAAGTTTCTTTTTATTTCATTAATGTCATTGTACTGATTTTGTTCTTCTTGTTAAAGTGTTGTTTCCTCTTTTCTGATTTCCTATTATGAAATGAAAATACATGCCAGAAGCATATATGAACCATCTTGTTATACAATTCAGGCTTATATTCCTATCACTTTCTCTTATAGGAGGCGGTAAAGGCACCCCATGTTCCAGCACTCCAGCAGCATCATCTCCTCCTCCCAGCCTCTCAGATGAGCTACCTTCTGCCTCCTTAACCCACAGTACACCTAGCCTGCAGTGGAAGGTACCTGGCTGTCTTTCAGGCTTTATCTTCCCCCAGTTTCAATAGTTGTCCCATTTCAACTACATGTTTAACACTGTATCACATTTTGGGGTTGTGTGAAACCAAATATGAAATGGAGTTGCTGTTACCACCCTGGTGTTAATACAACTTTGAAGTTGTTTTATATATATATATATATATATAACGTCCACCATACAAGTTCTCATGTAAGTTGTTACAGCAGAAACGATAACACATTAGAATGAGTGCAGTATAAACCTAACATCTGGGGCTTCTGTCCAAGCTTTACTGTGATAGGACATTAATCAACCCCTTCTGGCCAATTAGATAGCGGCACCAGTGATTTAGTACAATATTAATACAATGCACAGAGAATTAACTTTTTGAAATACTTAGCATTATGATTTCGTTTTTGGTGTCTCTGTTACGTTATAAAGGACCATTTTATAGTTTATCAAATGTAATCTGATGTATCACGTTTTCCTTTCAGGATAATAGACCTATAGACCCCACCAAACCACCCCTGCTGAGGCAGGAGCAAATCAGAGATCTTGAGAAATCAGGGGGTGATGTGACCAATCACAGAGGTATGAATGCAAAGATGACCATCACAAGTGGTCAACACACAAAAATGTGTTACTTGTTGAGAGATGGAAATGGGTTTTACATGGATGTATTTGTATGTGAGATTATTCTGTTTGCACAGTAGCTTTGCTGATTGAGCACACTGGGTGATTGAGATATTTGAGATGGATTAGTCAAGGGTTTAGCGTGACTTTGGCTCGTGTGTTTTCCGTCTGAATCAGATGGCGGGGCTAAGAACATGTCCATGACACTGACCGAGTTATCCGTCTACATGAAGGAGCAGGAGCAGCTGCGGCTGGGCAAGGAGAGGGAGGAGGGTAGGCACTGGAGTCTGTCTTAATTCCTCTGTGTTTTTTTTTTTTTTTTTTGCCAGAAATTGTAGCTTTTTGATTTTAGAAATGACTTCCAGCTGCAAGATTGATACAACATCCTGACTGTTAAATGGTAACCCACAGCTGCCATCACAGAGGAGCTGATGAAGCTGACTGACGAGAAGCGCGACACATCTGCCGCACGTGGCTTTGACTCGCCCTTCTTCCACACCACAGAGACTCTCACTGGTGCCCAAGAGAAGCCCCCACCAACTTTCACCCACCTCCGTGACCCCCACCATGCTGTCTCCACGCCTGATAAGGTCGACATACGGGCTTGGTGCAGAGGCCCAGGTAGCCGTTCAGCGTCTCAGGAGCAGCCTTGGTCCTTCCAGCCGCTCTTTACCCCAATAGAACTGCGGCACCACAGCCCCAGCGCAGAGGATGAGGCTCTGAAAAATACACCACACTCGCCCAGCCCGGGCACAGCACCGTCATCACTGCCTTATGAGGCTCTCTTTGACCTGGCACTGCCACGCGCCGCTTCCCTGTTCATGAGCCGCAGGAGCTCAGAGGCACTTGAGAGAGCGGCGATGCAAGGCATAGTGGGAGTGGCGGATGAAGGCCATGGAGTAATGTCAGCATCTCCTCTAGAAGTGCTTGACCGCCTGGTGCAGCAAGGCAGTGATTCTCATGACAGGGTGCTGAAGCGGTAAGGAAAAACTTTATAGGTCTTATTGTAAGACATATTTTAGCAAAATATCAAGCTTCACTAAGTTTGTTTTCATGTAAGAAGAATTTGACCTGGTGAGTGATCACGCATTACACATATTAAGTAAAAATATGTAGAGCAAGTGAGTCAGGAAACAGCATCTGGAACTGGCTTCAGGTTGGGTCCAAGAATGGCAATAAACCAGACTTGCACAGTTTATTAAAAAGTGATATGAGAGAGAGGGAGAGAGAAAGAGACGTAAAGGGGTCGGGGGAGTGAGAGAGAGAGAGAGAGAGAGGGGAAAATGTGTAACTGTTGATATGTTGCAGTTTTCTGTGAGGCAACATACAGTATATTTAACAATTATGGAATGAGTCTCCAGTGTCAGAGGTAAAGCTGTTAAGTTTTCCAACACAAGAAAGTATTCTGAATGGAGGACTTTGTGGTTTCTCAGTAACATGACAAACTTTGTTTTCGTCTTATTAACTTCAAGCAAAAGGTAAAAAGAGAGGCTGGTGAGAGAATGACTAGTAATAGCTGCTATAGCGTAAGTGATAACAGGACCTGGCTTGTTTTGCATACATACCACAACATTAAAGGGAACTATAAACTGAAAAATAGTACAATGTGCCATTTGTTTTTTAAAAATTAATACAAATGGTAATTGTTTGCAAATTGCTGCGGTATTAGAAGAGTAAAACATTTTGGGATGTGCTGTTATTGGGGGGAAAAAAAACAGTATGCCCTATTGTGTTTTATTTCATACATAATGTACAGTGGAGGTCAGAAGTACAGGTTTTATCTGCTAAGACAAATTGATTAAGCAAGTGGATTTGGGTGTAACTTCTGCTTGTTTGGGATTTAAATCTACAGCTGCATTGGCCTTGTGCAAATAATTTGGACACCCCTGGTGTAACTGGAGCTGATTGTTTACTTAAAAAAAGTCTGTTGTAGGCTTGTTGTGACCTGCTGGTCTCTCTTCATGCCAGAACAACTGCAGCCACTGTGCTGTTCCTCCTCCACTGCAGCCAAGTCATCAACAACACCAGTGTCCGTACACAACAAACAGAGCTTCTCACATGCTCTCTCACCCCCCTCGCTCTTTTTCCTTTACATTCTCTCTCTCACTGCTCTGCATAGCTGAGTAATTGTTTTGAACCGGAGATGGACTCGTACAAGCCATGATATGGCCAAGTCGAAGTCAGGAGGGTTTGTGGGCTCGCCGCCAGATCCGAAGTGTGTGTGCTCAATACGCTGTCACATTACTGACCTCACTGATCACCTCATTTATATAATCTCTTTCAGATTGCCCCTGCCAAGCAAGTCAGCTGACTGGACTCACTTTGGAGGTAAACAACATAATGGCAGAGCATTTGGTTACCTTGTGAGGATAGGAATCTTGTTCCTGTGTGCTTTTCACTGCAGGCTGTTGCTGTATATTCCCAGGATCTGTCTGATCTGCCTAAAACGTGGTTATACTTAAGGAGTGTACAATGTTATTTCATGATCCCTATCAGCAGACCCAGAAAAAGTGGAGTCAGTACTAGTCATACTGTCTGTGACTCAGGTTTTGGCATAGGCTTTATTTTTCTTAAACAGGCAGCGGTGCACACAAAATGTCATTTTCATCACAAAACATCTATGATTAGGATAATGTATTTTAACTCATGCTTAATAGCATGAAAAGTTTGAAGGCTGCAGTTGTTTTTCCATATAAAGAAGTAAGTCAAGCAGAAATTCTCATCACCGTTGAAAAATGTTGCGTAAAGTTACCATTTTTAATGATTTACTTATAATCAAATCACCATGCCATTATTAATGTTACTATAAACAGATAACAACTGTGCCATTGTTTAAATAATTAAAAAGAGTGTGGTATAAGGATGTGGGATGTGCTGTTATAGGAAAATAATGAATTTTGGTATGGTAAGAGTAGCGCTGTTTTGCACTGGGCAGCATCACACCACGTCATTGTTGATTATTTTCTTATATTTATTCCTTACATCACATCTTTATGCATTTCAGTAATAGGCTGAAAATTCATTATCAATGAAATGTTGTTTTTCACAATATACAGCATGTCTGTTGACACTACTTTCCTGCCTATATTATAGACACAATTAAATGTTTTATTAATGACCGCTAATGTTTCGTAATTGCAGCAAACCTACTTCTAAATATAAATATTAATTCTGAATTAAATGCTACAACAACTCTTGTCGAAAAACGTTGAGAAATATATTTGCTTTCCCCTTACACATGAATTTTACCTAAGTGGGAAAAGTGATTAGGGTTAGTGTTTTTGAATGAGACCGGGCGCTGACTCCAGGTTTAATGACATCCAGATGATGACTGTGGTGGGAAAAACAGCGTAGGCTGTTCATATTGGAATTAAATAAAGCCCTGCAGTTATGCAAGTTATATGAGTCATGTGATTGTACAGAAAGACGCTGTGGTGTGTGTGTGTGTGTGTGTGTGTGTGTGTGAGCATGCTGCAGCAGCAGCAGGCCTCAGCCCTGGTTCCCACAGGTTTTATTGGGTTTTGCTTTTTTATTCTCTTGACTTTTCTCATCTCTGTCAATTCTGCAGACTCTCCATTGTCTATTCCCTCTACTCTCCTTTTCCATAACCTCCCATTCCTGTCTTTTTTTTCTGCCTAAAATATTCATCCTCCCTGACTTTTCTGTCTGTAATATTTCTATCCTTTCATCTCTCTCTCTCTCTTTCTTCCTCTAGGCTCTGCACCTCTGGATGAACTGCAGACGCTGCGCAGTCAGCTGCTGTTGCTGCATAACCAGCTGCTGTATGAGCGTTATAAGCGTGAGCAGCACGCTGTCCGAAACCGCCGCCTGCTGCGCAGAATCATCAACGCCACCGCGCTGGAGGAACAGAATAATGCAATGGTAAACACCCCATACAATCCACTAACATCTTAGCAGTTACACCGAGTTAACAATTTTTTAAGTTGTGTATACACTGTGGCTTCTCTCACTTGTATCAGTTACACATCCATGTACAATTAGTGACTGTAGCCCAGCTGTTGAGATACACAATTTGGCAACCGATACGGACGCAGCAACGTATGGTTTAATCGTAGAATTTACGATTTTGGACCCCTTTCTACAGTGATAGGGAGACACCTGAAAACTACACTTAGACCAAACTCGAATAAAATTCACAAGGTGGAAAATCCAATTTAAAGAAGGGGAAAGTACACAGGATGTGGAAAACTCATTTGTGGTTACTTGTTATTGGTGGTACATTATTGGTGTATTTTGCAATGCTGTGTTGATAAATAGGTCAGTTAGGGTAAATGTACCAAGGGTAAAGGCCAGTTTTTTCCAGTAGAAGTCTGCTTACTTACTGTTTTTTATACTCATGTAATTCATTATTATTAACATCTGACATGGACTGGACCACAGATCAGATACACGCTTGTGCTAATTTTGTAATCATTCTATAAAGTAAGCGTTTACACTTTGATCTAAATTGATCTGGTCATACACAGCCACACAGATTTATATAAATGCACTCCCCATATCGCCATATATGATTAACAATTAAGCTTGAATGATAATAGTACAAAACAGCTCTCAGAAAATACTTCTAAACTTATGGCCTGGAATAACCAAAGTGCATCATGAACTGACGCTTTCATTTGTGTCTTTTGTGTTTGTGTGTATGTAGAAGGACCAGCTGAACCTGCAGTGTGTGGATATCATGTCTCTGCG
>CM040989.1:21504591-21573166 GCA_022985145.1 Pangasius djambal | reverse complement strand
ATATATATATATATATATATTGCTAATATGTATGTTGCATAAAAACACACTTAAGAACTAGATGATTGTTGGGCCATTATAAAAAGGAAAGTACAAAAGTTTTCAACAATTTTTTTTTTAAATCGTATATGTTAAGATATTAATAGTTGGAAAAAAAGTCATCAGTGCAAAAGTTTGCATCCCCCTTTCTGAATGTGTGAGAAATATAATTAATAATTACTTTAATTACATGGTTGTCCACCTTTGACCTTCATGTCTACCTCCTACCTCTTTTGTAGCCTCTGAGCAGCTTTCCTCTCAATTGTAATATTCAACCTCCTTAATACTGCCACACACACACACACACATTCTTCTGTTTGTTCTAATGCTGGGTGACCTTTAAATCAAGTCTGGAGACTGAGATGATCATGGAAACACTTCAAAACTTTTGTTGATTTTGCGTTGTGTTTTGGATTGTTCCAGGAGACACTCTTTTTCCATCATGAACTTCTAATTATGTTTGTAGATTAATTTTATAGAGGTAAAGTTTCACTTTTTCCATTCAAACACTATGAGGGATGCAAACTTTTGCACTCTGTTTGTGGGAGAAAAGTACATAATGTTGATATTTTAATGTATGTCATTAATCAGTTATATATCATATTTCGACAGTTTTTATTTCTGAAAGCATAAATTGTAATATGCTTATGCTGAATTGATGGCCTAATCAGATCATACTTTGACTAAATTATAGTCTATAATAGTTAATTTCCTGTAGTCAGAATATGCTACTTTCTTATAAAACATAAAATTTGTAGTGATAGTAGATCTCTGACTGGTTGAAAATGTCTTGAAATATATAAATATCATTTTAATGGCATAACATGTCTAGTGGTAGGCTTTAGGTCTAAGAAAGCTTGATGTTTTAAACGCTTGTATTTATTCCACACGGAGGGAAGATGCAAAGCAAAATCCGTTTTGGTGAGCATACTTCATGCTGACACTCTGAAAAACGACTTCATTTGTTCTCATTAAAAGCTTAAAAGTCCATGAATAAATAATAAAAAAAAGAGGATACTTTCCCCCCATTTTGTTTGAGTCATGTTATGAGCATTTGCAGGAATAAACTAAACTTAAAAAAAAAAAGCATAAGCACTACAGACCATGTTTTACTCCAGACCCAGACTTCAAGACTTCTCTGCATACTGCCGACTGATTCAGTGTGAAAAATAAATGTCTTTGAAACTTTGAGATGAGAGTTCACGTAATTAACTAAAGATGGTGTGTGTGGTTCTGCTGCTTCTGAATCACTGAACTCTGTGAATTCACTTAAGAACTTCAGAAAAAAAGAGAAGAAAGGAAAAAGAGTGAGAGCAAAGGGAAGCTGTAAAGCACCAATCCCTGTGGTTTAATTATTTTAATTATCATCCTCTTTCAGCTTTCCGTAAAAAGCGCCCATTAAAGGATGCCGGTCTGGGTTAATCTGATTTAAAAAAAAAAAAAAAAAAAAAAAAAAACAAGATGGAGGGAAAGATAAAAGGCCACAGATGTCAGAGATAATCAGGGTAGTTAAAGCTGCTGTGTGTGAACAGGGACGCTGCATCTTCCTTTTTAACCCACCTTTAACCTTGTTTTTGATTTCTCACATTTAAACAACACATTATCTTCTCTCTGCAGTTGTTCAGGATTAAATTTTACATTCATGGGCAAATGACAGGACTACTATATTTTTACTGTTATGATGTGTAAAGATTAAACACATTTGTCAGTTTATTCTTGGTTATGGTATCAACAAAGATCTGTAGCAGTACAAAATAGCTAAAAAAAAAAAAGATTGCTGGAAAAATTTACAATATTGAAGGTTGATGTTTGTAGCCTGATTGGATCTTATGGGAGTATGGGAAAAATGGCATTTCGATATTATGATGCATCAGCAGTTTAATGCCCCCCCATTATTTTTTGCTTGGTGCAACCTTTCAACTTGTCTTAAACGTCCAGTTCAATTCATATTTAATGCCTCTTCATCATGGTGTCAGCTGCAAGCCAAACACTTTTACAAACTTTGTTGTGATGGACACACGACATCCATTCAGTGAAAGTTACACTCACCCCAGCTAAGCTCAAAATCCTGCCTAAAACCCTGCTCAGGTGTTTCCACCAGGCATGAAAAGAGCGAGAGAAAGCTCCACTTTCTGAATAAATCAAGCCGAAGCAATATCCTGCACGTGTAGAGAGATGGACGCGAGCCCATGTAATATTAAAGCGCCATGTCTGGCAACGCTAGCAGTGCCACTCCTTTCATTGCTCCTGCTCTCGCCGCTTCCCGGCCATCGGCTCTTTCCTCAAGGTGACACTTCAAAGCGGGCACGCAGACGTGGAAGGCCTGGCTGCCAGCATGGAGCCAGCCCCCGCTCCGTCTCTTCCCCCGCAACTCCTCCGCCTCAAACAGGAGCCTGCTAACCCCCTGGGCCGGGTCAGCGCCAAGATCCACACCACTCACCACTCGGGAGCCACTGTCAAAGTCTGCCTCATAGGCTTAATTAATAAGACTGCGTTCCTATTGCAGACACTCAAAGAAGAAGAGAGAAAGACAGTGCTGGCTGGCGTTCAGGCCACTGGTCCCATGTGTTGGACAAGGAAAATAGTAGAACATGGGGATCTAGTCGAAATTTGATCTTTTTCTTATCTGTTATTCCCCTGTATTTTGATATTGCACCTCACTTGGTTCTCATTCAGACTCTTTGGTTCCTGAGATTGAAATGCATGAGTACATCCAAGATGTCACATTGGACACAGGCATGATCTGTGTTTGGATTATTAGAGTTCAGGGATGGACATACAGCATAAGCTGGGTCTAAGCGTAAGTTTTAACAAGGCTTATTATCACTCATTATTGTCCACTCAGGGTTGTTTATGGGGTTTATGGGGATTAGGTCAGTCCTGTCTCTTGGTGTTCGTAGTTTGAAATGCTCATACGAGGTGCTTTCAACTTGCCATCTTCTGGGACATGTTTAGAAATATTTTGAAAGTAGTTTTTGGATTTGTGGTCCAAATCAACAAGAAACCCAATGTACTCTGTGTCAGGATCCCATAAGATAATCAAACAGACAAGCTGGCTCTCGATGCGACCCACCATGCCAGTCCTGGACCAAACATTCCGGCAAATAATGTCTGGTAAATATTGATTATGGCTCTCTCACCCACTCAGTAACCTCTTTATCCTGGTCATGGTTGTGGTGGATCCAGAGTCTGTCCCAGGAACACTGGGCATAATGTGATAATACACCCTGAATTGGATGCCGGCCCATTTCAGGGCACCATGAACACACCATGAACACACCATGAACACACACGTAGGAGGGAGAACCTGGAGGAAACCCACAAGGACAAGGGGAGAAAATGCGAAACTCCACACAAACAGTAACCTGAGCTCAAGATGGAACTGGAGCTGTAAGGCTGCACCGCGCCACCCTTGACTATGGCTGTGATCATAAAAATGATCTCACTAGTCTTAATTAGGCTCTGAGCTTGTGATCAGAAGTTTGTAAGTTCAAATCCCAGGACCACCTTAGAGCCATTGTAAGGCCCTTGCGCAATACCCTCCTCTGATGTATCTTTCCTTAACAATACCGGACACTAAACATTTCAGCTCTGTGACTACGGGTCAGTTCATAATAGAGTGTAAATTATGACATTGGGGGGCATTGGTGGAGTTTTACTGATAATTGTTATGAAAAGAACACAAAAGCAGCTTGGCTTCAAATGAGAGAATTAAATCAAAGTAGCGGTAGCTAGCTTGAAACCCAAGGGCTAGCCAGCAGGCTAGCAAGATAAGTGAGTATACAGGTAATGTAAACTCAGCATATCTGACAAACATGTCAACATGGAATGCAATTGACTTGAGAGTAAATCCCAAAAAATTTAACTTGAGACAGATCCCCATTTCAAGATCTTGTGAACTCACACCATCAGACAATGTATAGATCCTTGTTGTAATTCTGTAAAGCCAACTATCTGTATCTCTTCATAAAGCTAACCTGAATAGGTCACATACGTTTCTTCTTTATAATATTAGGGGTATCCTGCTATTTCTCTCCACAGAAGCTATCCAGGTGCTTTTTTAGTCCCTTGTCATCTTGACACTGGACTAATGCAACTTGGTCCTGGCAGGTCTTCCCCTGTGTGCAATCAACCTATCAACTGATCCAAAATGCACCTGCACAACCTGGGTATAATTGGCCCATGTTCTCCCATGTCACCCTATTGCTGTGTTCTCTCCACTGGCTTCCTGTTTAAAATGCTGATGGTTGCCTATAAAGCCAAAAACAGACCCCCACTAACCTGGAAGCACTTATCAAACCCCACCCACCACCAGGTTCCTTTTGAACCTTTAACATGGCTTGACTTAACCCACCATCCTCAAGATACATAATATAGCCAAAAATGCACACCTGACTGTAACACTCATATGTGCTTTTTGAACATCCTATTCTAGATTTAGTCCCCTTTGCTGTTATAATAATCTCCACTATTCTGAGAAGGCTTTCTACTTGATTTTGGAGCGTGGTTGTGGGGATTTGTCCATTCAGCCACAATAGCATTAGTGAGGTCAGGCACTGAAGTTGGGTGAGAAGGCCTGAGATGCAGTCAGTGTTCCAGTTCATCCAAAAGGTGTTCAGTGGGGTTGAGGTCAGGGCTCAGTGCAGGCCACTCGATTTCTTCCACTCCAACCTTGCCAAACCATGTTTTAATGGAGCTCGCTTTGTGCACAGGGGCATCGTCATGCTGGAACATGTTTGGGCAACTTAGTTCCAGTGAAGGCAAATTGTAATTCTAGATCATACAAAGACATTGTATACAGTTGTATGCTTCCAAATTTGTGGCAACAGTTTGGGGAAGAACCACATATGGTCAGGTATCCACAAAATCTTGGCTATAGTCCATGTCAAAGAAGACATGCATGCAAGATTTTTTCCTGCCCTGACACCCAGGAACTTCCCCTACCAGTCTGAACAGCTAAATCACTGTCTGAAGACCCACCTCTTTAATAGGCACTAAATCCAGGAAAAAACTTTGTTTTTGTTGCAGTACTAACTTGTAATAATGCTAATAGAGTTTTAGGTTGATAGTATTCTTAGACCCTGACCTATTTGTGCTAGCATGAGTATGTATTGATGAAGACTACAACGTACTTCTGTAAGTAACACATTTTTTAAATGTAAAGATTTTAATGTAATGCTATCACATAGTGTGTGTCATATGTTCAACCAACACATGTAACCTAAATTACTTAGCTTGACTGGTGTGGTAAATGAATTCATATAGCAGACTCTTTTTACACTACCAACATTCACTAGTTAGCTAGTTTGATCTATTGTTATCTTCCTAACATGTTATAAAAATGTACCTAATACCACTGATGGTTAGAGGCAATATGTATGGCCTAAATAGTGACTTCTAAAAGTAATTTGTATTTAGAAATATAAATAAATACCCATAATCCATTAAAATGTCCTTCCTTTTCAAGGTTGTAGATATGACAATATAACTTCAGCCTACTCTAGAAGGCAAAGAACCTTTAAAGTACCTTTGAACTCAAATACAGGACTTTTTTTTTAAATGACTAATTCCAATTGCATTAAGTGTTATTTGGGTTAAATTTGTTGACAGAGAGCAAAAGTCAGATTTTCTGCTTATAACAGAGACTTTCAGTATTCAGGAAGCATTACATATAAGCTCAGTTAGTTCGTGTCACTACTTTAGTTCAATTGCAAAACTTTTAGCCTCAGAACCTGCATGCTAGCTAACTTAGCCAAACTTAGCCAATGTTAATGATGAATAAAATTGTTGAGGTAGTTATGATTTATTTTGATTTACTTGCTGTTAAATAAATCACTAAGAATATGAAAATACTTACAGAGACAGATAATGACATTTTACTTTTGTCTGCCTTCAACAAATGCTAGTTTATTTACTAGGATAAGAATATAAACATGCTTTTTTTTTTTTTTTTTTTTAAGTTTCTTTGGCATTTAAAATGACATCTCTCTTTTGGATGTGAGTGAACGGTGTCTGGTATTTGCACGACGCTGATGGATTACCGCCCCACAGTGGATAGCAGAGACATCATAGAATTATTAGCAGGCATGACAAAGAGAGGAAGAAGGTGTGCATATGTTAATCAGCCAATTGAATGTTGATCAAAAGCATGAACATGGTAGGCCTTGATGAGTGCCCCGGGCAAATACGAACCCTCCAATGCTAGACTGCTAGTGTGTAGAAACAGTGTGACACACAACTGTGGAAATCAATAGGCATAGTATGAGGGGAACTAGTTTATGAGATGACATGACTGCTTTATACAACTACCATAACTGCTTTAATACTAAAAGTCACTATAATATCAAAAATAATTCCAGAGGAGCACTTCTATTGTAAATGACAATACAGAATTTCATCCCCATGGTTTCCCCCAAAATAATGAAATGCATGCTGCAAGAAGACAATGATCTAAAAGACAAAATCAAAAGGAAAATGTTGCTAAATTTTGACATATAATATTTATGGTACTATTTATACTGTGAGGTATGACCGCTATTGTACCTTTTATAAGAAGTGCTAACATCTTCAGTTTAGCCATAGCATTTATGATTTTAAGCCCTCGCCACTTATTGCTGCTATGATACAGGAGAAACCTGAAAACTACACTTTTCTGCTTTCTCAGCTAAACCAACGTTCAGTCGAAAACTTAATAAAATTTGCTCAGTGGAAAAGGCAGTTCACCGAAGGGGAAAGGACATGATGTGTACAAATTCACAGGAGCTTGTGAATTTGCTTCTGGTAGCAGTTATTTTCACTTCATTTCGACTTTATCAGACGACTTTGCCCTGTGAATTAACAAGTTTCAGTCTTGTGAGCCAATAGAAAACAAGAAGGTGGGGTTGGGGGTTGTGGTCTGTTTGGTCTCTTTGAACAAAATTGCAACTTTCTTACAGAAATTTGCATATATCTTTATAGAAATGCTTGGTGCATATTTGAAAAAATGCTATGGTTTTCTTGTTAGCAATGCTGGTACCTCTGGTTTTATTGTTACTATATTAAAATGCATATACCATAGTATGTTTTTAAAATTAATTTTGTGTAAATTACTTTATATGTGCACTATAAATCCAATTGGACAGCTTATATCCTGAATAAAAAAAGAACCAGATCATTTTAGAGTAGCCTTTTCTTTTGCAGGGTCGGTAGAATTTATCCATTTAATTTAAGACCTACTAAGTTTATCCTCCTACCTGTTCTCCTTAGCTGCTAATCAAATCCAACCCCCTACCATGTCTGTGTAAAGCCAGACTGAAAAGTCACTTTGATATCAACTGATGTGGACCTCAAAGTACAAATGATTGCAGTGCCTCCTCACCCTGCAGGAGCTTGATTCCTCCGTCACTGTGCTGCCGCGATCCGTTTCAGGCCAGCTTTCCGTAGGAACACCTGCATTTCCCTCTGGAGTACACACACTTTGGAGCCAGAGCTCCCAGAGGAACGGATGTCACTTTGAGTCATCTTCTTCCTACCAGCTGAATGCACTTTATGTTTTTCCCCCGGAGACATCTGCATGTGCTTCTTAAAGCTCACACACTATTCTTGGCATAAATATGTAATTAGTAGCTAACAATTAGGAATATTCTGCCTGTTACCAGGGGATATTAGCATCCCTCTTAAGTGTCACTCTCTTTATGGAAGAAACGGCTTTCTCTGAATAATTCAAGCATAATGAATTCCGTAAATTGTTTTTCATTGAGTTTTGTAAATGAAACAACTTAACTCTCCCCCCCCTGTAGCTTAGCATCTTTTAACTCTGTCTCACTTGGTAAAATGACTGACTTAAGATTGTGTCTAAACTAGTAGTTGATGCTAATCCCCTCAGGCTAATGTCTGATAGTACTTATCATTTTTATTTGTTTATTCATCCATTAATTTGCATAAACGGCATGGAACTTTGCCAGGCCTCTGAATGCTCAGTTTCTCCCTCAGCAGGGCATTTAGATTTTGCTAGAAATGTGCCCTACGTACCAGGGTGGCATTCTACAGCCTACCTACTACTACTCCCTCTGTGAGTGGCAGCTAATAGGACCTAATGCTTCACTTCCGATGAATCACTTCAGGGCTGTTGAGTGGATACAGCATTTAATTAATGCGTAAGTGATACGGTACGTAACTGAATCATAATGAGGACACTTTTTGTTTCACCCCCCTGCAGATACACCTCGTGTAATGCTTAAGAGATTTATGGTTCGACCGAGGCTGAGGATCAGAGGGAGCGCAGGATGCCTCAGGCCGCTGCTACCAAGAACACTTTGTAAGTTTGTCATTCAACTGACTTCTTTTAGGTTATGAAAATAAATTTCATGCTGTGCTCATCATCTATTGAATTGGTATACATATCAGAGAGCTAGATAAGTGACAGAAGGCACACTGTTGTAAGCCACAGCTCCAGCGGCGCACACTCTCCAGAAGTAAGTGTCCCCCATTGTCTTGCATTGATTTTGAGTGCCAGTGGTTTAACAGTAAGACAATTTAAGAAAGGATGGTGGATTCAAATAACATGATATCAAGCCCCAGCATGGCCAAGCTGCCACTGTTGGGCGCTTGAGTAAGGCCTTTAACCTTTGCTCCAGGAATGCTGTATCCTCACTCTGACCTAAGATTCCTAACAAGTACTATACATACATATGTCTTATACCACATGACAAGTTTTATTTATTAAATAACGACATGTACTTTGTATCCATTTGTAGTTACATTTAATGTTATGGAAGTTACTTTCTGTTATTGCCTACATTATAACATCTGAAACTGTAGGTCCTCAGTTTTTCTTTAAGTTAATAAGAAAAAAATATGCAGCTTGTTGGCGAGAAACGTCCTTCATCCAGAAGACGTCCCTATGGCAGAAAACATAAATGCTTAAACAGCTTTACACTGGACTGTTACAAAGCACTGGCACTGTAGACTCTTTCCATAAATGGTAAAAATTAATCCTCTCCTCACAGAAATGGTAAGGAAAACGGTAAGGTATTGGATCAAGTGCATTAATATAAACCTGTGATTTGCCGTGCAACCAGAACTACTCTCAGAGCTGCTGTTATAGAAGATTAATCAATACCTTCTGACCAGTCAGAATTGAGAATTCAACATTGCTAACTGCACTCTCTGCATAGATGTTGTGTATATTACACAGATTATACAGGACTAACTAACATCTTGAACTTTGATGTGTGGATGAGAACTCGAAGAGAACTAATTGTCAAAGCCTTTTACCCACAGGCAGATAATATTTAGGATGCACAGAGTGTTTTCGATGGCTCATACCAGAAACCGGTCAATCATTAATTATTTAGACATGTCACTGAATGTGGCAAAGATATAGTAAGCAATTTCTGAATCCTTTAATTATCTGGCACATGAAAAGAATCTGGAGAAACATCAGCACTCCTGAATAATTGTGGCTGGGAATTAATGTACGAGGTGGATGCTTCGGTTCTGCTAAACATATCTCTCATTAGTGTCCTGTGATAAAGTGCAGTACCCTGGCAGGCACGCTGCTTGAAGCTAATGAAGGTTGGCTACTCCACGCTCATGTAAGCATTCACACTTTCCCATTGAACAGCATGCCGTAAAAATGTGCAAAACTGTGGAACTGAACTGCAGCATTAAATGCAGTAGTCCATTGTAAGATTATTCCTTAATTTGTTTTTTCTTAATTTAAAATTGTTTTGTTGTGGAGAAATGTCAAGAGCTGTTGTCAGAAACATTACATTTGCCAGTTATGGCCTTCTTGTCTGCAAGGGATGATGTTTGTTCTTTAAATTATGACTTTAGATAACTAACTGTTTATTGTGATATTATTTGGTCTGACAGCAAGGTCAATTAACAATAACATGAATTAGCATTAAGATTATGGTGCAGCTAACACTGTGTAAGCTAATCATGTTTAATCACAACTTTGTTTTCCTGATTTTGAATTTGAGTAAATGATTACCATTATTCCAATTTATAATAAGGTCCAGCCAAATGGCATATACTGTATGCCCTTATTTTTTATATATATAAAATAAAGTTTAATATAATAATATAACACACAATTTATTAACTTTAGTTTTTGTTATTTTTAAAATAATATTCATTAAAAAGAAATAGTGCAACATAGATAGTTAACTTCAATAGAAAGTGAGAGAAGAACTGTTTATAATTACTGAGGATGTGATAACAGGAAATAATTTGTTTCTTGGATGTTCCACGATGTTAGATGTAACTATAAAAAGATAAAACATATGACGTCATTCTTTAATAAATGATTAAACAACAGATGCAGCCATCTGTTGATGTAAAATGCTCTGATCATGTGGAAATTAACCTTCTGAGAATTAACTAACTGAGAATAGTTACACATGTTCACTGAGTGTGCAAATTTGTTGCAAACATCTTGACTGGATAGTCAACAGCATCATGAGGAATGGCTTTAGAGGCTAAAATAAGGCCGGTTTGTCTGCTACAGAGCATCTATGTATGACACCTTCTTTTCCTTATGTTGCCTTTGCTAAATTGTTACCCCTCTCTCTCTCTCTCTCTCTGTAGGTGTGTGTGTCTCTCTCTCTGTCTCTCTTTTCCCCCCACCCCTTCATGTCAGAGCAAATGCTTATTTATACTCTCAGGGAAAACAGCTGTTTGGAAGCACCAGTCGGCTGGGTGACAAAAGCATTGTGAATATGTAATGAGGCGAACACGGCGCCTGTCTCCATGCCCGGCAGGATGCCTTCGCTCTGCGAAAACAAATAAAGCAAACAAAATGAATGGCAGCCGTGGCAAAGTTGAACACGCTCGGTAATTACATTTAGCCGAGCAGCAGAATGTGAGCCAGAATGAAACTCACTGTTTTTCTGCGCCATGCTCTCTCTTGCCGGGCCACGAGGGCCACCCAAAGCATTTGTTTCCAATCAGTGCCCACTGCTGCAGAAGATATCGGACTACGCAGGGTGTCAGCTTATCCAAGCATGTATCATGGTCCATTCCATGGACCGGAGAAGGGGTTAAGATAATTGGAAGTGTGACCCATCCATTTCTACAACAAATGAACAGTGCTTCATTGCGTTCATTAGGAAGGTATTAGTTGTAACCGGATTAGTTCAACAGATATGGGAAGAAAATGTAATTATAGTGTTTTAAGTAAAGAATGAAACAGCTAGGTTGTGATGTTATAGGAAAATAATCAGTGATGGGGTGGTGTGATGTGGCCTAATGTAAAGTAAAGTTGCTGTTACTGCCCTGAAGTGCTCCTGAAGTGTTTTATTCCTCTGTAAAAAAAAAAAAAAAGAAAAAAGAATACACCAATTTGCCAATGCTAACAGTCGTTTATTTATTAAAGAATGAAATGTCTTTCTTTTTAACCATTTATAGTTACATTTAATGTTGTGGAATGTCTGTGAAAAAGTTAGTTCCTTTTATCACTTATGTTATAGCAGCTATAAACTGTCGTTCCCTCACCAGCCTCTTTTTTTATTCTCTCTCTCTCTTAAAGTTAATAAGACAAAAAAAAAAGTCATTTTACCAAGAAATCTGCTTTGGTTTTGCTTCTCCAGGCCGGCAGGAAATCAAGGTACGAAGGCTCCGGGTTGCCACTGAAGCTCTGCTTAGATTCAGCCTCGGTAACATGTGGTTCCAGGCAGCCCTCTGGGGGGCCTCAGGGGCTAACATGGCTTTAATAATAAAAAACACAAGGCTCATGATTAGCTTATTAGTGGCAGGGTGGCAATTTAGCTAATTGTATTGTCAAAAGGGGCTGATGGGGGCAACAGTAGTGAGGAGAGCAGGAACAGGATCAGGATCAGAGAAGGGCATCACACAGCAGGCAGACCTCCATCGTCCTTAGGGGGTGGAGGTGGGGGGGTCACAGCGATGGGACAGAGCCTCCTCCCCTCTGTCGTTCTCTCTCAACCTGTTGAGAAGTGCCTCCCGGTGGCCCTTCCCTGGCCTGCTGTTCCAGCCTCCGTAACATCTGCTCCAATCTCCCATGTGTCCCCCTGCGATGTGTGCATCCCCCCGTCCATCCCCGCCTCTGCAGATGTTGCGCTCCCTAGGTCCAGTGTGGGTGAGCGGAGAGCGCCAGACCCGTTTGATGTGCGATGAAACAGAATGGAGTGAACCACTCAGGGGTCTGGGAGCTCAGGGAGGTGTGTGGTGGGAGTGATAGGAGGTAGAACTGACTCATTATAATACCAGTCAGACCTGCAGCTAAGAGTCAGGATATCTGCTGATGTCTCGAGATGTCCAGAGGATTGAAGCAAACAAAGGTTTAGACTTCTGGTTATCTCAGGGTGGAATCATTTCTAGACTGGTTTTCCATTCAGTTTTTTCCATTCATTCATTCTTTAAAAATGAGGAAGTGGTTAATAAACGTGCTGGAAATATCACCGAAGGCCAGAAATGGATAAAGCTGGCATATTAATCCACTGAGATTGCATAGTTTAGAGCATTTCCTCCACAGTTGGCATCTTGATCCTTTCACCAAGAAGTCAGTCTACCCAAATGTACTAATTTTACATTTATTTTACCAGAAAATCTGGTAAATCTTTTGCAAGTGGGAGCCTTGCATGATTGGAATTATGGCCAGATTTTGTCTTCTTATGGGCTACTTCTGAGCAGTGCAAAGAGAAAATATTTGTCCTGTTGTTGAGGCATCACAAATGTAAATTCTGATAATGCCACAGCATAGATAGCACACATACACAATATGGCTAAGAGTTTGCAGACACCTCACAATCACACCCAGATGTGCTTGTTGAACATCCCATTCCACATTTAGTCCCCCTTTGCTTTTAGAATAACTTCCACTCTTCTGGGAAGGCTTTCCACTAGATTATGGAACATGGCTGTGGAGTTTTACTCATGCAGCCACAAGAGCATTAGTGAGGTCAGGTACTGATGACGGGCAAGAAAGGCAGTCAGCGTTCCCGTTCATCCCAAAGGTGTTCAGTGGGGTTGAGATCAGGGTACTGTGCAGGACACTCGAGTTCTTCCACTCCAACCTTGGCAAACCATGTCTTCATGGAGGGAAATTGTAATGCTACAGCACATAAAGACACTCTATACTACTGTGTGCTTTCAACTGTGTGGCAGCAGTTTGGGGAAGAACCACATATAACAGGTGTCTACATACTTTTGGCCATGTAGTGTAGATTACTTGAATGCTCTAATAACATTCTTTGTTAGCCAGGATGCAAATAACCATATCAAATGCTTGTGCACATTTTAGAATTTGGGCTCTAAAATCTAAGCAAAAAATATGGATTTATCAAGGTTGAGTCCTGGTTGTGTTCTTGTAGAACGACTCGTATGAGTTCATCACCGTCACTCACCAGTGGTGTACAAGTCAGCACTGTGCCTTTACCCCTTTGTTATCTATGGTGTCTTTCTATTTTAGCCCTTTCCTGTTTGTCCTGTTGTTCTGCCGGGCTTTGCAATCTCTTCCAGGAGCTTTCTGTATCTTCTAAACTAAACATGTGCTGTCTCACTGTCAAGCAGCCTACACACTGCAATAGTGAATTTTTGATGAGAATAAAAAAAAAAACTCCCAGAAATGGTAAAGAAAAATATATTTGGGACTAGTTCTTCTTAGTAAAAATTAAAATGTTTGTTCTGTATTATCCTTTTTTTTTTTTTTTTTGGCCAGTGAAACTGGGTGACCTTCCAGACCGTGTGAGTTTAAGCGGGAAGCTGAGGACGCGGGATTAGTGCCGGATCAGGTGAAGTGACACCGAGGTTTTTCTGTTCAGAGATCAAAGAGAGAAAGAAAGGCACATTTCAAAAGGCCCTGAGAGCTCAGCAACGAACCCGACGCTCCTCTGATGATACTTAGATCTATAAATGTTGCTTATTTATTTATTTATTTATTTGCTTATTTATTTTAAAAATTATTCATTGCAATAATAATTTGAGCCTAACAAGCACTTGTGGGACGTGGCTTTCTTTTGCATCTTTCCCTTTTTCGCCCCCGTATCTCCGGATGCGCTGGGATTTAGGGGGGCTATTAGAGAGAAATTCTTTTATTTGTAGCTAATGAATGATATGCATGGTATTTTCCATTCATCTTGCGAATTTCAAGGTTCTTTTTAGGATATTTAACCCCCTTCCAGACTGCAACACTGTTTATTCTATGTTTAGCTTCTCATACAATTTTATTATCGTTTCCCAGGACTTTCCTAACTGTTAGAGCTGGACAGTCTTCTGTTTAAATAAAAATGATTCTTGTCAAGAGAAATGGATTGTCTCTGGCACAGAGAAATGCTGCCCTGAATACAAAATAGTCTAATGACATAAAGAGTGCACAAGCATGGGTGTTGACTTCTTGCATCCTCAGAATAATGAGGCGTCCACCGTGTTGTGTGGAAGTTCTTTTAAGAACACCCATGGCAGTAAGGTAAGTTTTAAATGTAAAGATGGCTCCATAAGAAAGGCCTGGTAATGACTTCCCAGCAGAATCAGGAACTCGGCGTGCGCTGCTCAAACTTTGATGTTTGTTGCGAGGCATTTCTCTTTAAATACAGACTTTATTGTGAGCTACAGCGTTCCTGTTGTCTGCCTGTGGAGAGCCCTGCTAGCCAGGTGTGTAATGAATGTTTGAGCACTTGAGTGCTGTTGTGGTCCATGTTCTTTCCCTATGCTCTTAGTCATGCCAGAGGCTTTGGTCTCCAGCCAGCAGCTTCAGATTGCCCACCGTCATGCTGCTCCGCTGGAGGACAGAGGAAGAGGTTACTGGTTGCTTTTCCACATACAGATTAAGAGGAGTGCTAGACTATGATCCATTCTTTATTATGTCCTGATCTGGGGAAACTGATGGAGGTAGCAAAGTGTCTGCTGCCAGAAACAACATCTCCCACTAAATTCGTAACATTTCACACAAGAAAAGATAGTCGAGCTTAGTGTTCAGTCCTTTTCTTACAATATTATAAATATATATTCTTACAATATACAGGATATTAACAAACTCAGAAAGTTTCAAGGCACTCCTTTTCTACATGTATTTTAACAAAACCACATTTTGTCAGTTTGTACAGCCCTTTTAACAATAGACGTTGCTGTAATGCAATTAAAAAAAAAGGAGTTTATGTCTTTAAGGTTATATATACATTCTTCTGGATATTGAGACACGCACTCAAAAATGCAGCTCCTCCAGTGTAACTATTGAGTTGTGTCTTTTCTACTCCTTCAAAGTTGAATTTGAGTGAACTTTGAGTGCAGCTCAAAGTCATCAAATCCAAGCTGTCTTGAGAACGAAACAATGGCTTTGCTGGCGCTAATCAGTTTTGCCTCTTTCTAGGATGAACACCAGACAGTCTTCATGATTACAGCTGCATTTCATAGGAGGTACTCTCATGCTGTGATTATTCCCACCTGCAGTAGGCAAGCCATGTGCCAGTTGTCCAAGTGAGAATCCAGACTGTGTAAAATGAAGACAAATATCGAGCTAAAGAGATTTGCTGGAATGTGGCTGAGGACAAAATAACAGATCGCTGATATTTTATCAGCTAATATTGATAAGATATATATATGATATTTTATCAGAGATGTTGCACTGTGGTTGCCATGATAATGCACGACTTATCAAATGACGATGTTTGATTTTTGACTGCGACAGAAAAAAAAAACGTGTTGAAAATCTCACAGTGTAAACCCAGCTTAAATGAGATTTACAACGTGTATAATGATATTGGAAAAGTCTTATGTCTACAGTGCAATTCAGGAACCACAGTAAGCTCTTAAAGCAAAACTTTCCAGAGCCTTGTTAGGAGTGTTTTCCACGAAACACACTCTGAACACTGCCATGTGGAAGAACAGCCGTGTAGGGACACAAGCCTGCCCCCAATCCTCTGTTTGTCAGCCCACCTGAGTGCTGCTCAGGCCTGCCCAAGGCAAGACCACAGGCCATGGCTCCCTCCTGCTGCTCTCCTCCAGGAGTGCAAATCCTCCACTCCTCCTCCTCTGTTAGAGCCTGGCCTGCCATCACTGTCTCACGTCCACACACTTCTTACCTCATTCGGGATGGAAGATTGAGGGTTAAGTTTATTCTGCATTCTACCCCTCAGGCCCTTAGCATGTCAGGTGCTGTTCTGTGGAAGCATTCAGGTTGTTGATGTGTATTTTAGTGAACAAACTTGCTTAAAAGCAAGGAATTTGGCTTGCTGATTTACAAAAAACATTTTCACATTAGTATCTAATGGCTTTATTGGTTCCGCTCATTCTTTATTCTGTTGCAAACTGGATATTTTCATCATTACTATGTCATTTTCATTAGTATTTTAGTTAATATTTGTCTGTTTGGTCTATGGTGCCATAATAGCCCAAAGTGCAGGATCATATAAACATTAGATCTGTTATCAATAAAACAAAGCCGGTTAGCACAAGGAAACCACTGGACAAGTTAGACACTTTATATTTAAGAAACTATAAATACATTTCAGCAAAACTATGTGGAAATGTTTTATTTACTTTTTACCGTGCTAAAAACAGTCAGTTGTTGTTTACACAGATTTTACATTTTGCTGTCGCAGGCAAAAATCTCACAAAAGAATTCTTTGGTTGTGAGTTGAGATCTGTCTTTGGGTATGTTTCTGTTTAGGCTGTGTAAGGCTGTTTTCTACACGAGCCTCTATTGACTGGTTGATGATGAAATTTTCTTTATTCGCAGGTTTTGATTAGAGGATTTTCATTGTATAATCTAACACGGAGAACACACAGTCTGTTCTAAAATTCAGCCAACATTTTATTGGGATCATCTCACATAGTGTGTCAAGTAATCATTTTAAATGAGCGTTGAAATCACACGCCGGCTGATTTCCTCACACAGTGAATGATTTCCTTCTTTTTACTTTTGGGAAGTTGCAAGACATACTTTCACCTCTTCTCCACCTTTTTTTTTGGTTGTATTCTCTTTCCACTAGCTTTGTGTATGTCTATCAGCATTTGTAATGAGTTCCTCAGCTGGCTGCTTTCACAAAGAGAAGGTGAGGAAGGCAGGATGGGTGCGAGACTGCGAACGCTTTCTGATTCTGTCTGTTTGAGCTTCTTTTTGATCTAAATGAAACCCGGAGGGTGGGATGGACGCTGCATTTGAAGCAGGTTTCAACGTCGGGTGTCCAGCCGAGTGAACAGAAGGTTGGGGTTCAATTGCAGAATAGCAGTACAAGTTAATTAATAATTAATCCTTTCTGATTTGCCTGATTACTATGAGGCAATAAGGGACTTAAAAATCAAAGAAGTAGATGTTTTTCAGATGTTAACTATTCATGATTCTTGATAGGAATATTAACCATGATAAAGTCATCTCCTTGAATATTGATTACCTCTAATTAAAAATTCAGTTTGATTAGGAAGTCAGCACTTTTCTCTGCCTCAGCCTTCCTTCAGGCAAATATACATTCGAATGGTGTGTTTGCCTTCTTAAGTCAGCTCTCTGCTTGTGGTTCAATGAAGCAGTTAGCTACCGAGAGTGTTTAATGAGACAGTCATTAGTTCTAATTAGGCCATGGTTAATGGCAATACATTAAAAGGCGAAGCACATCACTGTGAAGAATGGCAGCACTGTAGTGGAGGCTGACTGGAAACAGCTGTTGACTTTACTGAGCGGCTCGTGCTATGAACAAATACTCCCCTGGAGCTGAGAGAGAAAAAGAGAGAGAGACTCATGATGGATTCTGTCTCTGCACCCCGTGTCCCTGCTTACCATGTTAAACACACGAGGCTGCTTGTACAAAACCCTGTGTTCATAAGTGCATTAGTCTTGTGAGCCTGTTACTGGGTTGACAAGGTAAATGAACGGGAAAAAAAACACACCACCACAGTGTTTCCTCCTTTTCCCAGTCCACGCACTCTGCTCTTAACTGGACAGGTTATGCTAGGTTTTTTCTTATAATCAAAAGCTAGAATTCATCTGTCAGTATGGAAAAAGTTTAGTGAAAACCACATGTGTGGTTTTCCAGCAAAATTGGAATTGGGCCACATTTGAAATGCTGAACTTGCAAACAGTAACTGCAAGCGTATTACATATGCATGTACTATACTGTTCTATAATAACTAGAAGTTGTAAGTGGGCCGTATTCAGAGTTGTAAGGTTACATCAGCATTACACAGAAAGTTCGTCAGATTCAGAATTGGGTTATGCAAGGTCTTCATTTTTCCATTAAGCATGCTTTTAATGTACTATTATGATTTCTTAAATTAACAACAAAATGACAATGTTTTGTTTAATTCAATGTCTTCTCCTATTAATAAGATGTTCCACTATTGAAAACATTTTCTATAAAGATAAATGATTTCCACTGTACTGCTTTTGTCACACAGACCTACTTGATTTCTTAAGAAATTTCTACAACTTAGGCAAGGACAACTGTGGTGGGATTTCAATCAAATTCATGTGACATACAAACATTCATACAATCATTAGCCCCGCCCCTAACCTTAAATTTAAACTTCATACCTTACGAATAGTTGCAGATTTGCAAGCGTGAGAACAGAATGAGGTTATGATGCTGCTCTTTGGTCTAGGAACTTTGTGAAGTGGAACAGTATGGAGTTTTCCTGAAAGCTTTGCCCTTTTGCAGACAGAGATTAGTCACCACTAAACAGTCAGCAAATTTTAGTCAAGGCTGCAAGCTAAGACCTGGTACTCGCTGATTTTTTATTTTTTTTAAATTTACAAATACTTTCTGTACTCCACTGAGACCCAACAATGTGTTACAAAGATTTATATCACTGCTCCTCCTCTTTCTAAATACCCTGAAACTTATGTTTTGCACAATTGAACGCCAAAAAAAAAAAAACCTACGGAATGCCTTTATTAAATGCATAAATATCACCCTTAATTTTCCCTTTTAAATTTATGAAAAGACATCAGGGGAGACAGCACCCTAATCAGCGACATTCCTTATCTCGAGGAACGAGCATTTTATGGTTTAAATTTTGAACAATGCTTTAAGTGAGGTGTATGTATAGATTAAGCATGTGTGTAACCCAACTCTGAATACGAGAAACTTTCCCTTCGTAAATATTGATGCAAATTCTGTTTGAACTTAAGTCGCTGACTCTGAATTCAGCCCTATATTACTTACGGTTTAATGCATCACGGATGTCATTATTATTGGATAGGGAACAATAATCACACAGATCAAATGTCATCAAATGCACGTAGGTTGACAGCGTGGACAGATTTTTCGTATACTGAAACACAAACCTTCCTCACCCAGAGCAGAAGTGACACAAAGAGTAACACTAACTGCTTTCAGTAACTGAGCAATTATTGTGATATTATGGGATTCTATGTGTCAGATTGGATTTGAGAGCCCTTCCTGGCTTGTAAGGAAATGTTTTCTTCTGCTATATTACCTAAACAAATGAGATAAAGTGCTCTGAGGTGCAGAGTCGTCTCTCCCACCTGAGCTTTCTGTCATGTCGCTGTTTGTGCTTTGGGTCTCCTTATACTGGATTGTTACTCTGCATGCCAGATGGGGAAATTGCAGATGGCAGTTTACATAAACTTCTCTGGATGAAGGCGCTCACTGTGAACGTGACAAATCAATTTGAAAGCTGCTTACACTCGTAACTCATGCACCTCATATTCACAGCTGGCGAATAAGCTTGTGTTAGGGTGAATATATTCATGCATGTATTCACTTTTATCAGTGCCTCTTTGTTCTATCTGGGCCACCAGTTTCTCAACTAATGAGGGTGTTTTGCTCTGTGCATTTACTGGAGCTTGGATGGTTGGGTTGTATGGCTTTGTTGGGGATTTTGAGGGCTAAAATAGGTCTTGTCCCTCTTTAATAAGTGGGCAGATATGCTGTCAAGCAGGACTGTCCCATCTTAACATCATAGCATAGCATTATAGTCCCAAGAGCTCCAGACTGGCTAATTGGTCATAATGTCTGAGCCAGCAAGCCTCTTCTTTGCCAGCTAAAGCAATTGCATGGCAAACATGGCTAGCAGGTCTTACTAGCAGTAGAGTTCTCTTCATGTGATTGCACCCAATTTTCAGAATCAGCATGAAGGTTATTCTAACCCCTTGCTGGGGAGACAGCTGAAAAGACAGCTGACGTGAAAGACTCCACCCGCTTCCTTGTATCAACATTTGCCTTCTGAAAAGCTGTTCTCGATGGGGCGGAGCAAATTTCCAGGCCAGATGAATGTAAACAGAAACCGGAAATGAGAAACTAGCCAGATCCATTTCATGGCTGTATTGTGAATCACGGTTTTTCAAAGGTACTGTGCCTTGCAGAAGCATTCACCCGCTTTATCTTTTCCACATTTTGTAGTGTTACAAACTAGAACTGAAATTGGACTTAATTGGCATTATATGTCATTTTCAGATAATAGCCCATAATATCGTAGTCAGAGAGAATCAAATCAATATAGTTTGAAAAGTTAGTTACAAATAAAAAAAAAAATATGGAAGTAATCACCTCCATTGCTAAATTAGTTCTGGTGCAAGCAGTTGCCATCAGAAGTTGCATAATTAGTTAAATGGAGTTGATCTGTGTGAAATTAAAGTGTCACATGATCTTAGTATAAATAAACCTGTTCCTAGAAGACCTCAAAGTACATATCTAAACAAACAGCATCATGAAGTCTAAGAAGCTGTCATGTTTGGGAAAAGTTCCAATCTATATGGTTAAAAAAAATTATCGCAGCTTTGAACATCTCGCTGAGCATCATTACATCCATTGTTACAAAAGAATCCAGGGGTTAGTCAGAGAAGCTACCAAGAGGCCAAGAGCAATGGTCAAGCTGATGCTACCACTACCATGCTTCACTGTTGGGATGGTGTTCTTAGGGTGCTGAGCAGTGTTGAGTTTTCATTCAAATAATTATGTGATTTCTGATGGCAAAAGGTTGCACCAGAACTAATTTAACGGGGCTGGATACTTATGCCAGAGTCTAAAAACACCTTTAAAGTTTACCAAGAGCACCTTTAATGTATTGTGCATTATTAAGTATAATGTCTACAAAATCTGTAACTCAGCATTGCTTAAATGCTTTGTGTTTGAAGCATTCCTGTGTATTAGGACATGTTTTCAGCTATTGCGCTTAGTTGCTGCTCCCTCTGTTCCTCCTACAACTATTCTGCACCTGCTACTGGTCAGTTGGTCGATGCTTACTCCTTTCCAGCACTCAGTACCACTGGAAAATCCTCAAACAGCTTGATGCATGGGTAGTACACCCCTCACTTCTGAGTTGCTTTGAAAAAAAAAGTGAATTAAATAAATATAAATGTAATGTACATGATGGAAGTTGAGCAGGAAGGGGCTCAGAGTTGTCCATAGAGACCTGGGAATGTGAGATTGTGGGACATACAGACTGACAGCAGGTGCTGATGAAATAATAATGTGCACTGTACGTGCAGATGGAATTTGCACATCTCTCGCTCGGCTCTCACGGCGTCACGTGCACCGCCGATGACAATCCCTTCTGCAGTGTTTATATGCAAATAGCCCGCTCATTTCCACGCCCTCCTCCGAGAGCCAGCAGCCTGACAAGCATGAAAGGGGGCTTTTTTTCTCTACATATGCTTTTGAGTATTTAGTTTATTTCCAAATCTATTTAAACAGATTAATATATGTTATTTTCTACCATGGTGTGGCCGATTTCTCGATTCTGGCGTGTGATGGTATGTTTACCAGTGTCAGAACTTTGCAGCAGTCAGAGGTCAAGCTGTTCCATTTTCCACAGTTGCTGTAACGTAAGTGATAACAGTAACTAACCTGTTTCACAAATGTTCCCCAACTTTAACTGTAACTATAAATTGTTAAAACATGTTATGGCGTGCCATTCTCTAATAACTATAAAATTGTTGGCAAATTGTTGTAGTATAAGAGGAATGAAGGAACATCCTTTAACAGGATGTGCTGTCAGGGAAGTAATCAACTTTGGAGTGGCAACAATAACTCTGCTTTTTTGTGTTACTACTGGAAACCCATACTTCTGATGATGTACCCAGTACGTGTAAATAAAGTCTGAAGGCCTACGGCTGCTTTTTAAGGTGGGCTTTTTAAAGTTTTTTTTTTTCTTTCTTTTTAATTTTTTTTCTTTTTTTCTTCACCCTGTTATGTGTGGCTTCTGTTACTTAATATGATCTTTTTTTCAGTGGGAAAACATCTGGAAGCAGAATAAGTAGCGTCAAATGTGAATGTTTACTTTTTTTCAAGCTGATTCTGGTAGTGCGCTTTGGCCGAGCATAACATATCCCTCCTGTTATGAATTCATCATTTCAAAATACTACATTAGAAAGCATTAAATAGTTCAAGTTATCCTTTTTTTTTTAAGAATTAAACACATTAAAAGATTTCACTTTTTCGCTAGCTTGTTCGTAATCACACAACGTGTAATGGCTTTATGTGAGATTGCCCATCCTGTTATGGTCCACAAAACAAAAGTGTTTTTATTCAGACATAAAGTTGATCAGTACACCATCTTTTGGTTCCAATGAATACTCCCCAGCATGACTTTTGAATATCTTAGCATGTCCGTATTATAATGAGACAAGGAAATAGTAAAAAGTACGTGTAATTTGGAAGACCAGATAGCACCGAATACCAGAAATGACCCATAGAGAATTGATTACATTGGAAAAAAATCCAATGATTGTATGATAATCATTGTAAGATTGCAAATTCTTTCTAAGCTCTGAGGCTGAAAGCTGCAACACTGCGTTGCAGAATACTACATATACAGTAGCATGACATATTACATATTAAATGCTAGTTTTACACCAGAAGGCACCAGGGACACACACACACACCTTCAAAGCAGATACTCAGACACTACATACCCCCCGAAATTCAGCCACCTTGTTCACTAAGATTGTGTCACTGATGGCATTTGGGGCCAACAGAGCATTCCAAGCACTCGAAAAAAATAATAATAATGACCTTACTTTAAAGACATTCTTACAGGCCTGACATGCTGGTGGCAATGGGAGTCATTAAGATTTCTCTGCACACTATTTATGTGCAGCCCACACCTGTAAAGACTCCTCTTAACTACCGTCATGATGCCCGCACAGTGAGTTGGACACATCTCAAACGCAAGCGTAAATTTCACACTGTAACAGGAATTTCACTTTCCTTCTATTCCCTCATCTCTCTCTCTCTCTCTCTCTCTCTCTCTCTCTCTTTCTTTAATGTTCTCTGGCATTCTTCACCTTCTTTACTCCTCACTGTATTGCTACATATATTCATGAATTAATGTTTGTCTCAAAGAAAAAAGAAAAAAAAACGGAAGGGTTGGAAATAAAAAAAAGTAAACATGAAGTGTGTTTTGACTGAGGTCTGTCTCGTCTCTGCAGCTTTTCTGTCCGCAGGGACCTGCCAGGATGCGCAGACCCTCGTCCCATATTTCTTTCTCTCCCTCTCTCTTTTGGTCGTCTCAAACCCTTCCCCACTCGTCTTGTCTTTACCTTCCTTCTCTGTTTTTCCCCCCTCTCTCCATGTCAAAGCCAGTTACAGGCAGAAGATCTCTCCTTCGTAAATAATTCACAAGTTGATTAATAGACTCACAAGGGTATAATTAGACAGGGGAGAGACACTGGATAGTGTAACCAGTACAGTGCTTAAGGGAATTAGAGAGTGGGATTATTAAGGAAATAGAGGATAGTGTGAGAGTAAAAAAAAAATCGTGTTGGTGGTAAGGAGTGAGGATGAGGATGAGCATGGGGGGGGCATCTTTGTTGGATTTTGTGGTGCGCAGTGTGCAGTGCGCTCTCTCCAGGAGGAAAGAGCCAAGGTTTGTTTGATGTGGAAATTGGACAGTTTGAATCCGTCTCTTTTAATTTTTCACAAGTTACAGGGACCCCCTGGGTCTGCCACACTTTCCTTATAGGAAATAAATGAATTTTTCTTTTTCTCCCTTTCTCTGTGCCTCCCCTCTTTTTTCTTTATCTTTCTGATCTGTCCTCCGCGATACATTTTCCTTTTGCTCTTTTCTGCTCATGAATCTATAGTCACGCTTTCCGTGGCTCTTTTCAGTGCTGTCATCAGAATTCATTCAACTGCTTCTAAAGCTGAATTTGGCTACTTTAGCATTCTGAAAGTGGCGGGTCTCATTGTGCGAGGCAGCCGTTCAAGCAAAATCTAACAAATGCAGAATATGGCTTCAAATCTAAACAGCTTTCTGTCTTCCTCTGCACATGGTGTGTCTGAAATGAATCAAAAATCAACCAAGAGAGAATCAATAGAGCTGAAATATTCAGAGATGCGTCTGTTGTCTGTTCACCTTCAGCAGAGTAAGAGACTTAACGGAGTTCATGATGTTGCACGTTGTTTCATTTTCTAACCTCCCATCCTATTTGTCTTTTTTTTTTTTTTCTCATTTGAAACCTAAAATGCAGTGTGCAGTATTTTCTTCCATGTATAACTGTACAGCATGCTGTAGACGTGTGTGTGTGTGTGTGTGGAAAGCAGAAGAAAGGAAGTCGGTCTGACCGGGTGCTGGTCCGTCTGCTATGTCATCCTGTCAGATCTCATTTATCTTCTTCTTTGCTTTCTATTTCCTCCTGTCTGCCTCCACAGGCTTACCTGAAAGAAAAAAAAAATCCTTGCATCAGCAGCTCCATTTTGTCTTTTGATCTAAGTTCCTATAACATATTTACAAGAACTTAATGTGAAATCAGGTCATGATTAATGAATGATTTATTAATTCCTCGTATGGTTAAGATGTTTGATTTCAAACGTCTAATCCTAAACGATATAAATTCCGAATCACCTGCATCGTGAGCATCATGAGCTTTTCCTATAACACCCTTCCCAGGTAGGTGGCGGTATTGGAGCTCAGCAGTGAATGTTGATTTATTTATCTCCGTTGGCATTAAAGCGCTGCGCACCTGATGAAGGGGGTGTCAGGTGGGCCCTGACAGCCTCAGAGGCAGCCGAGCTTGTGCGATTTGGCTGCTGCACCTGCGGAAACAAGAAACGTCTGTGCCGTCTTTGAAGTTCTGACAGACGAGAGACTCTGAACGTGCCTTAATCTTCCTGTTCCTCTGTCAGAATGAGACGCTGGCGTCTCAGAACGCCTTGCACTGTTTGCTTTTGCTGCTTAATGACACAAACCATTCACCCCGCCACGTATGACAGCATTTCATCTAGGCCTAATGGGTGCCGGCTTATGTTTCAAACACACACACGCCCCTCTCCTCTCTGTCTTTCTGTGGAAGAGGAAGACAATGAGGCACTTCAGCACGTGTTGATCGCTTCTTCTGTGTGCTTTTTGATCGCGTTTTTGTGTTAGCGATGCACACAAACACACACGGAAAGTGGCGCGTGTGATGCGCTGAAGATCAGATCAGTAGATTGCTACTGTACAAGGCCGTCTCCGTCTGAACTGATTGGCCTGTAGCAGGAAACGAAAAGACATATGTTTGGAGGCTGTGTGTCTTTAAGTGCCATAGTCAATCTGGTTCATGCACCCTGAGCAAAGTACATCAGGATTAATGTTTTTAAAGTCGTTTTTTCTGAAAGTGGGAAGACAGGAGAAACTCTTTTGGTGGTTTCTCAGTAGCTATAGGCTTTCTTGAACTGAAATATGTTACTCTTTTGCACATATCTCAATCACAATCAAAGTTAAAGCATTTTAAAGTCTGGTTACCTCCAAAAGTGAAAAGAGTGAAAGGTTTCTAGATTACATTCAGATTCCACTGAAAGACACCAACACACTTACAGTCTAAAAGTGACTGCTATATATGAGGAATAAAACACAATGAGGTGTGCAGTTATAGGAAAGTATCAATAGCAGGGTGGTGTGATGCGTCCCGATGTGAACTGGAGTTACTGTTACCACTCCAAATTTGATTATTTTCCTTTAAGAGCACATCCCAACGTGTTTTTAATCCTCTTTACCGACATTATTTTGATTTATTAATGAACAACATGTCAGTTTTAACCATTTATAGTTGCACTTAATGTTGCAAAACATGTTTGTTTCTGTTAACACTTACGCTTGTCATTGTTGTTGAGAATCCGTTAAACACAAAGTACTCTGTCCTGAAGTCATTACTTTGGCAGGAAACTTACTGACTGTTAAAAGGCATTGACACTGGTGACTCCTTCCATGTTAAATAAAACATCTGCTTACATAGAACTTCAGCATATCAATGATTATATGCTTTTATTTTTGTGTTTTAACCTGTTCATTATAAGCCTTAGTTTTTATTATAGAAATGATAAAACATTAGAATGAGTGCATTAAATATTAACTGTTGTCAAAGCTGCTGTTAAAGAAAATTAATCAACACCTTCTGACCATCAGATTTGAGAATTCAACAATGCTGTGGTATACAGTATATAAATATTAAAAAATAAATAAATATGAAATTTTAAAAAAGTCTATTTTTATTCCCACTTTTATTCACAGCCTAGTATATGCAACTGCGTTTGTTAAACTTTTACGTCACGTTACCTACCTAACGTGATCCCTATAATGTAAGTGATAAGAAGAACAAACATGTTTCACAGACATTCCACAACATCAGATGTATCTATAAATGGTTAAACATTATGACATTTCTTTCTATAATAAAGTTTAAAATAATAGTAAAAAAAAAAAAAAAGGTAACTGTGGTATAAAACACTTTGGGACATGCTGTTATTTGAAAATAATCACCTTCGCAATGGTAACAGTGACTCTGCTTTGCAACGGCCGACATCACCTCACCCCACCATTGATTATTTTCCTATGACTGCATGCTCCATCATGTTTTATTCCTTACTTAAAGACTTTTGCCTCTTTTGACAGACTACACAGCTCTTCTAGATTTGAGCAGAACTTGGGAAAAGGACAGAATTACCAAACACCACCTGTCTTTGTGCTGTCGACAAGGTCAGTTCAGTGGTTACACAGTGTTACAACAGCACAGACGTTGTTAACAGTTGTTCCAGTGCACAGTGGACCATGTCCTTCCCCATTAAGCCTGCATAATACAGTACAAGTTCAATAATTCACCCAGCGCAGAGCATTACCAGTTATCCCGATGTGCATGTAATTCAGAGTTAGTGGAGACATAAATAATGTTCAGGTTGTCTTCTTCGGATATTGTCACTGCAGCTTTGCCAGAAGTCTAGAGTGCCTGTAATTGGTGCTTATTATGCCATTTTGCAAAGTCTTATACCAAGGAAATGGTATAAAATGTTCAATGTATGCCGCTAGTGAGTCTTGGCCAACCACAGACAGGAGCAGCCATTTCCGTGATGGTTCTTGCTCTATTCCCATTTAGACTCCAATGAAATTCCATTGACTGTTTTGCCATCTTCTATTTATCGATCCTCTCTCCCTTACTACGGCTGCTGGTGGAGGTTGGAGGCAGGGTAGTTGGTGTGTTAGTGGGAGAGCAGGTAGGCAGGAGAGGGCACCGAGGTTAATTATTCGATTACTGGGTGGCTCAGGCAGAAGCTGTTTAAACAGGACCCAGTCAGCAGGGGATTAGGCCTCATTACTTGAGCTAAAGCTATGCTGCCGATGCTTCCCCACTGTCCCACGCTACCGTGGGCTAAGACGTGCCAGGGAATATTCATATGGCCTCTGGAAGAAATAAAAAGCGGATAGAGGAAGAAATAGTGAACATAAATCTTGGGCTTAACTCCTCCGGATCTGTGGCATCATCACTCTAGCTGTGTAGCGCTACAATTATCCCCCAAATGCCCCGCGCTCCGCTAGATTAACATCACTTCTCCGGTTACAGCGTGAGCCGCTCCTGCTCTGCTCCTCTCCTCCGTTCCTGTTGTCCATCAGGCGTCTCGTGGCCAGCAGGGTGTCTGATGGCAGGTACTGATAATGACACTGCTTTGGCTGATGAGTGGAGATGAGAGGAGAAATGAGGTCGAGACTGTGTGCGTGAACTGACCGTGTTGGTCATTGTGCCCGTGAACCCGGTTTGCATTGACTTCGGGTGTTTTTTTTTTGCCCAGGGCTTGTTTGTTAAGGGGGATCTTTTATCTGATAGTGTTGGGTCTCAGAACTGTGCTGCAGGGGTGGAAAGAGTACAAAACGCAATGACTTGGTTAAAAGTGCTGCTACTGTAATTCACTTGAGTAAATGTAGTGATCACGAAAATTCTCAATACTCAAGAAAATGCTTATCCAAATGCTGTGGGCTTTCAGTGGCTAGGTTCATTAGCTAGCTAACTAACTCATGTTGTCACACATGTTTCTAGCTACATAGCTGTCAAGCAAAGACACCACCTACACATTAGTCGGGGCGTTACCTATAGGCTATAGTAACACTTAGATTAGATATTTAACATGAAAGGCAACAAAATAATTTCAAGAATATTGCTCTATTTTGCGTGCTCGTATGTTGAAATATTACTAGGAGTAACATAAATAGTCACAGAAAACTCATAATGGCCATTTAAGGTCATTTGCCCAAAAAGTTTGTGAACCCCTGGTTTAGATAAAGTAATCTATGGTAATGGTTTTGAGGCTGAAATAGTCCCCTGTGGACACATACTCAGATGAGAGCCCCTTGATGTAATGTTAGCCAGCTAACTCATTTAATCAACTTATTACTGAATTTTATGGCACTATTACTTATTATTAGCAAGCTAGATATTAATGTTAATTAATGTACACCAATAACCGCATCATATTGCAGCTTATTTAGCAGTAAGCTAGCATTGCTTAGATTTTTTTTTTAGTAAATAATTTTCCAGGTTTCTAATTATAATGTATTTTTTGTAATTATAATATATAACATAATGTATTTCAATAGTGTAAACATGGTGTAAGCAACATAGCTAGGATGATAACTATAATTACACTTTACCTTGAAATGAATACTTACAAAAATCTATTTGAATGTGTGAATCCATTTAAACATATCATGCTTGAAATATTTTAGTTCACATTCACTCAAACCCTGTTGCCTGAACACATTCACCCCTAGTTATATTTGGAATATTCCACAAGTCACATGTTTCTCAGGAAGTTGCATCTTCCTGAATTTTCTGAAGATCACGGGAAGAAGAAAGGCTATGTAATTCTTTTTTTCCCCTTTATTTTCAATGATATTGTGATATTGACTGACTTTGTAAGTGTTTCCCAAATTATAGATTGAAAGTAAATTATTACTTGAAAATATATACTTTACATTGTCTCATTACACTGTCCTTAAGATTCTCATCCACATTCCACTATTTTGCTAATTCTAGGCTAGAAAAAACAACGCTGTTACTTACAACCCTGTCACTCATTTTCTCCATGAAAAAAACATGAAAAAACTTGAGATAAATGAGATGGGTTGACAGGTTTTGAATGGTTAAATGGTTTTCTAAGATTAATTGTTCAAAAACCAGCTAAATGGCACAACATCCATGAACCTATAGACATCTGTAATGGTTACAATTTTTTTCAGCATGGACAGCCTTGAGGAAATGGCCTATAAGGAAATAAATCTTTCTCTAGCTTTTCCTGGGATGATTTGTTTGCCATAAATCCAGTTGATATTTGTGTATAAGCAGTTATAGGTACACTAGATTAGATTCACTAATGTCTTTCCACTGATTGGGCCCTGTCCTGATTAGGAACTCTACCTGTACTCAGCTTACAGTCCCCGAAAAGGTCACATGTATACACACAGCCTCTTCTGCCCATATTCAGTTGCAGTGCTTCAAATCGCCTGGGCGGCACTCGTATTTCTGGGGAAGTCTCACCCAGACAACCAACACCTGAAGACAATATCCAAAAGACAACATAGGATTGTATATTGCTCTTCAAAGTCAGAGCTGTGAGTCGGAATGGTCTCTTTGTCTGACTGTAAATTTTGTAAGAGCTCCTTTCGCTGCCTTTGGAAAAGATAACAAACACTGGGTGGGTTGCCGCTTCGGCAGCAAATGGAATTTAAGGACCGTATACCGTCACAGAATCATGCGCACACAAGACACGAAGACAAGAGGGAGAGACCTCTAGAGAGACTGTTAAACCATTACCAATAAAAATCCTATTAAGCCCAAGAAAAAACAGTTGATTTTGGAGACTCCGGCTCTCCAATATGTGTGATCTAGCTTAAATCCGGGACAGAGAGCTACCATTATATAATTGAGGAAAAAATCAATGGAGGCAGCTGGACGTGGCTGCTGTGAGCAGGGCCGCGTCCATATGGAAGGTGCACGACTTCGATCGGTGTCTGGGATTGGCTTAGCTTCACTAGCCTAATCACACACTGCGCTGGTCGATGCCAGGCCTTGGCTCTTGGCACTCGCAGCATATGTTAACATTAGTTTTTCCTCCCCCGTCTAAACAGCACCTGGGATCCGAGCCATTTAAAAGCAAAAGAAACAGGGATTATATTAAAGATTGCCTGAGGATGTTTGGGTGGCCAGTAGAGGAGAGAAGAGTACCACGAAGGATATTTATTTTTATCGACTCTGTGTTGTAGAAACAGGAAGATTTAGAGAGGCTTGACTACTAAAATTCCCTTAGAGACGTTGCTCTGAGAAGAATGAAAAGAGCTTTCCAAGAATTCAGCCTGGTGAAGTTGATTGGAATCTTCAGCAGAATAATAATGATGTTATGGCTGAAAAAAATCTTTGATATTAAAATAATCTAAAACTTGCTTTAAGGGCCACCATTTTTGCTCTAAATTGAATAATAAATTACATTTCTTGATGTGGCAGTTCCACAAAAAATGCCTTTAAGCAACAGAGAAGACACAGAAACAACAACAACTTTATCAGATACCATTAATGTGCATATTTCTAAAATCTAGAACTCTGAAGGGTTCAGTTGGTCCCTCCAGGGGAACCCTTAAATGTTCTAGGTAGTCTCCTACTAAAGAGTGGTTCCCTATCAACGAGAGTTTCAAGAACCCTTTGAGAAACATAAGAACCCTCAAGAAACTTTTTAATTTTTTTTTTTTTTTTTATAAAAGTATACACACATACTGTACATCTCCTTCTGCCCAGTAAACTGATGTTTGAAGGCCTACATTTGCATATGGGAACATGATTGGCTCTAATATTTTATGATGCAATACCAGCTCAGATTCACCATTGAGATCGTCTGAAATGTTGCAAAGCCACTGGAGTGACCATTTTTGCACCATTCTGCACACTCAGGTTAATTCCTCTGAAAGGATTAAATCCAAAAATGTTTTTGCAAAGCTTAGGATAATTTTTTTTATTAACAATAATAAAAAGATATCAGTGTCACAAATGTCACAAATATTCTATTAGAGAGCAACACATAACTAATAAACAAGAAAGTGACACTTGTCGCTTTTGTAAGACTAATCTAGCACAGTAACACTTCCTTGCAAGGTGGTTTATGATGATTTACAGTCACATGTAATTGGAAATGACCTGAAATTACATGATTGGCCCTTATATTTTATGATGCAATAACATTTGCCTGTTATGTGTTCAGTACTAACTTAGATTCATGTGTAGTCATATTTTAAAAAAAGGTTAATCTCAAGCACCTTCTTCAATTTGTCCTTGCATATTTGTTGTGTATTTATTAGTTTATATTATCCTTCATGCTTACTGTATTTGGCTGCACATATTCTGTACGAAATAATAATTATATTCATAAACAATTAATAAGTATTCGTTTAGACAAAGGTTGTGTTAAATTTCAGTTTGGAATCAGGTCAGGGACTCCCATCTCTGGGTCAGACGATCCTCAGCTTCTTTGTTGCTGACCTGTAACCCTGCAAAAACTGGAGCATATTTACAGTTGAGAGAAGGTGAGTCGAGTGCTGCCATATTAATTGCCCTTTGGATTGGCCCAATTATGCCATTAACGGGGCCGAAGTGGGAGCTAATGGCTGGAGACCTCATTTACATAGCATTAGCTTAATTGAGCAGCAGGCATAGGGTTTGCAGCCTAGCATGAGTGGAAGGCCCGAGCTAATGTTACTGATGGATCGGTGATGGTCCGACAGCAGCCTTTTACCTGACAGTTATATTAATTAACAGCTATCCTGTTACACAGGCTTTAAAAGCGATGAATAAATAAAACAGGTGATGAAGCAGCACATAGATTTTGAGAAACAAGAAATCGATGTTATTGAATGTTGACATGCTCTAAGTGTAATACGTGTGATTTCTGTGTGTTAGGTTATGTTTTTAATTCAGGTTAGTGTTTTTCAGTAACAAAAAACCCGTCAACCTTGTCTTAGTAAGAGACTAGCTGCATCTGAAGGTAGGCTCAGTGAAGCGGGTCAGGCAGGAAGCTCTTTTGTTATGTAAAGAGCCGCTATTTGATCCTGGAACAGAAAAAAGGAAAGAGAAACCCGGTCCGATAAACTTGCCTCATCAGATAATTGAAGATGCCTTTGCTCCAATTTCCCTCCTTTGCATAAGTGTCTGATCGGTTTTCAAAAGCACATCGTGGGGAGGATGGAGGATGAAGGATGGGTCCAGGCACTGTCTCCTCTCCAGCATTATTCTTTCTGAAACAGTATGCAATACAATAAATAATAAACAAGAAAAAAATTAATCATAAAGATTTGAAGGTTTTGAAATGAATCATGCCACACATTTTTAGAAGATAGGGTCGCTATCACTGGAGTGGTACCTTTTGTCAAAGGGAAAGTAAATGTGCTGCATGTTCAAAACCCACTGACACTCACTCCTTGGACATAATTAGGCCTAATAAAAAGGACCAACACTAGTTGGGGTGTAAAACAATGACACTGTCTGTATCTGTATCTATTTAGAGCTCTAAATATTTGTATCTGTGTCTGTATTCATATTTAAACACAAAGTGAGTGTGGCCTAAACCAGACAAGGGTTGGTCTGTGAATTCTGGTCTCAGCTAGAGGTGTTAACTGGATTGTTTTTTGTTTTGTTTTGTTTTGTTTTTAAATCCCACTTGTGCAGTTATTTGGCCTATTTTCTTTTGTTCCTGCCCATGTTATCTTCCAACAAAGTTGGTTCTAACTCCCAAAATATAAAAAACTAGAAGCTTAATTTAAACCACCACAACCCTGAGCAGGCAGTTACTAAGGATGCTGAAAATACATTGCACAGTGCCACATTTTCATATTAATGAACATGGTCTTTGTTTGTCCTACAAGCTTTGTATCTGACCACTCCCAAATAGAGGTGGTCTTTTTAACCTTTCTGGCAAGATTTCTAAAAAAAAAAAAAAAAATCGTATCTATATTTGTATGCATAGAACATATTGTATTATCAGTTGAATCTGAATTCTGTGTTTGTTTTCGGTTACATCCCTACACCCTATATTGTTTGTCGGACAAGAATGACCTAGTACTTTTTTATGATAGTGTACAGCTGAGTTTTATTAGTTATAGGAGCATTTTATGTGTCTGTTTCCTGTGGGTAAATGTGCTCCTTGTTGTTTAATCTAAACATTCATTGTAAACCTTGTGCAAATTCTTGTCCTGGATTTTTTTAACCTCCCATTTCTGCAGCCTGATTTCCTTTTGTATTTTCTCAAGTCCACTCTCAAAGGAGTCATTCTTGTGCCTGTTGCTGTAATAGGAGGCGTAGACGAAGAGTTTTGCACTCATTAGTCCCCCACAACTTCTCTCATCTCTTTCCATTCTAATCATATTTCAGTGCATCCAAGTTGTGCGTCCCCTCACTCCCTCCGGCCTCCTCCCTCTCCCACCTCTCCCTCGCTCTCTGTCAGTCTTTAACTACACTCCACATTGGCCACTGCTCTACTTGTTACAGCCGCAACACGAGTGCAAACAATCAAAGTGTTTGGGAGCACTGAAATATGCATGGCTCTCCGTGACAGACAGATAAAGCAGGGCAATTAGGCACGTAATCCTAGAGCACTGTGAGGACTCGGCAGGCTCGGCTGTCCTCCTCTTCCTCTCACTGTCTCCCTCCCCTCCGTCCGTATCTCTTTCCCAGCGTTACTCTCTTGCGCTGTATTAGTTAAATGTACTTTGTGTGTCGGCTCCCCATCAAATCAAGTAACACTTCCTCTAATTGGCTTATAAATAATACAGCAGAGGCCGCATTATAATTTCATCAGTGGTAAACATTGCGGGGGCAGTCGGTAAAGAATCTATCCCTCATTAATTTCCTTATTTGGGTAGATGGAATGGGGAAGGAAGTAAAAAATAAAGGCGGAGATGAGGGTGAGAAAGAGGGAGAGGGATCAGGTGAATGTAAGAAACATCACCACAGGCAAAGAGGGAGGGAAAGTTAAAAAAGGGCCGCTGGTAGGAGGACACTGCGGGTGCTTTTTTTTAATAGATGTCAGATATTTGATTCGATTTTTGTCAGAAACCCTCACAACAAAGTCAAGACAGTAGCCCAGTTCCTCCCTCCATCTCTCCCTCCCACCCTCCATCTCAGTGACTTCTCACACATATCTCTTTCCCCCATTTTCTCTCCTTGTTTTTTAAACCAACTTTATGAATATTTCATAACAAGACTCATAAATATTCATTCTAATAGCTTTGCATAGTAGTTATTTCCGGTATTATTTTTTTATAACAAAAAAAAAAACAAAAATACTCATTATAAATTCTTCATGCTCTGAAATAATACCATGCACAAAAAACAAGCGCGCACACACATCCAAACATACCGCAAGTAATTTGCACTCTTGCTGTAGAAAATAGAGACAAATAAAATACAGTGCCCTACTGAGTTTCTGGTTTAAAGATATGGTCAGTGATTTTTTCAAAAAAAAAAAACTTTTTAATAAATCAACAACTCTTAATAAAATATCTGCTCACAGGAAACACTCTGCTCCCCATGCCCATCAATCAGGCTCTGTAAATGCAGGAAAAACAAATGGCAGGAAAACCATCATCTGACTAGTTAGAATATAGAAGCATCTCTGTTTTCCTGTCAGTCATGTAGACTGTCAATTTCACATGCTTTTCCGCTTGTACTAGCATTCAAGCGTACACATACACATACAACCACATACCTACACTAGGTATGCGTTTTAGTTTGAAGCATGGGCTTTGGAGAAAACACTGAAAGGAAGCAGTGTGTATTTTTCTAAAAATTTGAGTTACATTATACGGCCAAATGTTTGTGGACATCTGACCATCACCCTCATATCTGCTATTTCAACATACCACTCCAGATTTAAATAGTCCTCCCTTCGTTGTTATAATAACTTCCACTCTTTTGGGAAGGCTTTCCACTAGATTTTGGAGCATTAGTGAGGTCTGGCACTGATGTTGGGTGAGAAGGTCCGTGGTGCAGTCGGTGTTCCAGTTCATCCCAAAGGTGTTCAGTGGGGTTGAGGTCAGGGCTCTGTGCAGGACACTCGACTTCTTCCGCTCCATCCTTGCCAAACCATGTCTTCATGGAGCTCGCTTTGTGAACAGTTCATAGAATCCCTTTTGTACGGTGGCCTGTAAGTGCAAACCACATTAACAGTTCCCCATCAATCCTGGGCCCTAAACACCGATGTCTGCTTATTTTTCAAGCATTTTATTAGCATGACCTATGTACATAATATATACAACACACCCACACCCACACTCCCCTGACACTTCTCTCTGGTTGTGGGTCTGGTGTTGAGTAGAGGTTTAATTAATATAGCAGTAAAAGGCCTGTCTGTTCCCTTTGTGTGTGTCCACATTAGTTCCACTTGAGCGGTTTAACACTGTCAAACAAGCAGTGTGCTTATTGACATCTCCTCCCCCCTGATCCCCCCCCCCTTCCCCCAACACACACACACACACACACACACACACACGCAAAGCAGCCAGTCATGGGTCACTGGCAGCATCCCAGCAGGACCATGTAGCTGTTAAAGGACCATGTTAACAGCCTGATTTGAGAATCTGTGGTACAAACGAGGTCTGCGTGTCTGAGGGTACACTGAATCTACTGAATCCTTTAAGAGTAGAGAGAAAATAATGTGTAAGGCATGCACTGTTGAGCCACATCTCAAACTTTTCACCCACAGAACCACTCACATTTACTTTTTTAAATTTATTTGTTTTTTTTTTTTAAATATCTACATCTTTCTTCACCTATACTGAAATAATGAGTGCACCGATCAAAACTTTATTAGTGATTTTAAATAGAACAGCATAATAAAACTGACTTAAAATTTAAAGTGATTTTTTTTTTAAAAGTCATTGTTTTTCATAACAGATTTCTCCTTTAATGACAGCATTAATAAAACACTTGCTCAGAGAAAAGCGATATCTCTCTCAGGCCCCAGACAGCAAGAGAAAAAAAAAACAAATTATGCGGACCACAAAATTACAACCAGTCAGAACAAGGAGGCATCTCTTCCTGTCTGTCAAATCAGAGAGCTACAGGTGCGTGTGTTTCGGAGGCATGACTTTGGAGGGAACATTGATAGAGCTATATCTGTTCGAATTTTCAAAGCTAGTTTCAAAACAGATTTCCTAACTTTCACCAAAATCACAGAATAGATCGTTAAGATAAACTATGATCTTATATAAATTTTGTAGCGCACGTGAACTGATTTTCAGTGCTAATTATGTAACTATGTTAGGAATAAAACAGGAAAATAATCATTGACAAGGTGTTGTCATGTGTCCTATCTTAGCACAGTCACAAAGTCGATTGTTTTTCTAGAACAGCACACCTTGAAGTGTTTTATTCCTCATATACCACAGCAGTTTACCAAACGATTAAAAATAGTTATTTACTAAGAACACACTTCTTTTTTTTTTTATCCATTTATATTTACGACAATATTACGGAACGTCTCCTAATTCCTTTTTATCACTGGCTTATAGCTGCTTTAAACAGTCGTTTCCTCACCATCCTTTTTCTCTTTCTACTGAAGATAATAAGACCAAAAAAATGCAGACTGTCATGTTACGGAGAAACTGCAAAGCATAAAATCTTTGTCCTGAAGACATTCCGTTATTGGAAAACATAAAGTTACAGCCTCACATCTGTAAACAATTATGCTCATTTTTAAAATGTTCTTACATGGAGCACATGCCATAAAATCGGTGTCGAAATGATAACATATTAGAATGAGGGCATTAATAAGCTGCTGTTATAGAAAATTAATCAATCAGAATCAGGCATTCAGCAGTGGAAATACATCATTCATATTTAACATAAACAGATAAAATTAATTTTACAAAAAAAAAAGAAATTGCCTTTATTTGAGGTATGACATTATATATACACTTTATGGAAGCAAAAATGGTTATTATATAGATATACATACAAGTCATCATTTTAATTTATGACACATGCTGACCCTTAAGGAATAAGAGCATATACAGTGTAGAAGCAGCAGAAAGATAAAGAAATGGCACTGGAGCCTAAATTCCACAGTAGCTTCCTTACAACAGTGGAACGATCACTCATTTAAGATGTTTCATCAAAATACTGTGCATGATGAGAGGTTTCATAATCAACATATTATAGTGGCTCAACAAAGCAGATACTCCCACGTATGAATCTATGAATTAAAAGATAGCAACTCATTATCACATACTTTAACAAAAGTACTGAATCCAGTTGACCGTTTAAAGAAGTTCAGTCATGGCCGTGAAGGCTATGAATATTGTATGTTGCAGCAACAAAGCCTGTGTTTGAAGTGTTGAGTGCTTGCACAAAGAAAGGAAGGAGGAGGGGGCTGTAATTATTGTACAAATGCTTTCTGACATCTCATTATATTAAAGACGTAGGAGGTTCCGCCAAAACACAGCTAACCTCTTCGGCATGATCAGTCTCCACCTAAAGGCATGGCACGCATCCTCACCAAAAGGACGAGCTCTTTTTGACAAACAAACAGCATTACTAACAAATGAGGGGAAAAAAAAAAAAAACGTTGATCAGTACACATTGTAACATTTTGGCTTGTCCCATCTCATTCAAAACACAAAAAAAGGACAATTCTAGTGTAATCTCTATCAGTCGGATGTGTAGAGTATGAGCGACGATCACAGAGTGATTGCAAAACAAGACTGAAGAAGTGAAATATACCTCGATTTTGCAATTTAACTATAAAAACAATCCATAATTAATTCATAAAAAAAAAAACACATTTGAAAAGAAAGACGTGAGTGGCAGTTCTGCAGGCAGGAACTCCTTGTTGATGAGCGGTCAGCTCATTTGCCTCAAGGTTTGATGTGCTGTGCATTCTGAGATGCTTTCCTGATCACCACGGTTACACAGAATAGTTTTCCGAGTTCGCATAGACTTCCTTTCAGCTCAAACTAGTCTGGCCGTTCTCCTCTGACCTCTCTCCTCAGCAAGGCGTTTCTGCCTGCAGAACTGCTGCTCACTGGATGTTTTTTTGTTTTCTGCACAATTCTGTGTGAACTCTAGTGACTATTGCATGTGAAAATCCCAGCCTTTTTTTTTTTTTTTTTTTTAAATCATATATTTTTTTAAAAATATTCAAACCAACCTATCTGGCACCAACACCCATGCCAAGGTCTTGTTATGAAAGTAATAATGACATTTTGATATATCTCAGAAAAGTGTGACAATTTATCATGACATCGATATTACACTTTCAGATGAGCCATTATTTTAGAAACTCAATCAGTCTTGCAAAAAACCAAACAAACAAAAAAACACTAGCCCCCAAATGGCAAAAGGACAATTTGTATAGCTATAGAGGACATCCTACAAAAGTACGTTTACCATAAACATTCACTGACTGACCCCATTATTTTTAATGTAAATAAATGTAATCTTTTCTCACTTGTTGAAAATTGTCATTTGTGGTAATCGCACATATGCTAAAGATGTTGTACATAGAGATACAGTAAATTTAAGATAAAAATGCTGGAGTATTCCTTCAAAATGGTACGCTGTGTCTGTGGACAAATTTACAGTGACGCACAACAGACACATTTGATGCTGTAGCGAGTTCGCCCTTTTCGGTTCTCGCTCCTCTTTGATCACAAAGTGCTTGTTCTGTATGCATCAACGTTGCGTAATCAAGTGCCACTCGTCCATCATTTTCTCATGCACTAAAAAAACGCCATTTGTGTGGGACTGATAAACCACGAGAAACACAAACAGCAGTGCTTTTTATTCCATTATGACAAAGCAGTAATATTTGCAATGACACCACCTTTTTTTTTTTTTTTTTTTAAATCTAAGCGCTTCTTAATTCAAGCCCCAGGGGCAAGTGATACGCTCCAATGACCTCAGAGACAGACCAGGGCATTCTGGGGGATCAGTAGACGATATAAGGGACAAGAGTGAACAAGACAGTGCTGAAACATCATTTTCATCTCACAGCTCTGACCCCGAGTTAGAAATACAGGGAAGAATATATAGGCGGATCTTGTGTCAAACTGTACGGCTTCTGTATTTATTTCCCCACGGCCCATAAAAAGAGGGTTAACTATATTTAACAATATGCACTCTAACCCCGCCTCTCCTTAATTAAAATGAGAATCACATCTGTGGCTGGAATCCACACCTCATTACTCTGGTATCTCATTAGAGGCATATCCCTCGGGAAGCACCGAAACGCACTCTTAAAACACTTTTGCCTCTGTCTCTCGCTGCATATCTGTCTCTCGTGGGCTTTAATCTCTCCTCATGCAGCCTGTGTAAAGTTCTCATGTGAAGACTGAGGACGCTGCCGATGGAGATGTTTCCGAAAGCCAATTAAGAAGCGAAACCATACGACGAGGCTGAAAGAAAGTTGTGGTAAAAAGGAATCGTAGCAGCATAGGCTCAAACACAAAGTGTTCAGCAGATAGGGAAGAAAAAAAGAAAAAAAAAGTATAGGTGTCTTAGGTGGAGGAGGTTTTCCCGCCATTTCTATTTGTATACACAACTGACCTCGGCACCACAGAATGAAGCAATCCTAAGCTCTAGACAAAACAAACCTTTAGAAAAGAGGAAAAAATATTACACATTCAGAATGCTCATATATATATTAGCCATGGATTATCAGAGTTAAAAAAAAAAAAAAAACATCTAAAACTAAATAAACAGTGCTATACAGTTTGCAAGGTTTCGGGTGTGTATCAGCAGCTTTGGGACCTGCAGTGTTTCGACGTTGAGTGTGTCAAAGCAGCGGCGAGTCACAGAACGTACACGGCCCCTGTAAGATCTTCTTCACCCAGTCTGGATCTGTAAAGAGGGAAAGAGGAAATAGAAATCCAAGAGAGGCGATGAACATGATGCAAACACAACCCGACAATCAAGTCGCCGTTTTCCGTGATTGTGTTTCGCCGAGCGGGGTTGAGACGACGTGATTAGCTAATGTCACACCTCAGGTATGAGAGGTGGGGTTTCATTAGCTACTACATGTTTAATGGGAGCTGATGTCAGCATGGGTGCATTAGTGTGGATGCGTCAGTGCTCCTTTTACTGCGCAGTATTATACACAGGATAAATGTGAGAGTGCATTGAAAGCAGAGTCAATGTATTCATGTCTGTATTTATTTTGGGAATTGATAAAGTAGCCATTTGGACAAAAATGTATGAAATGTACAAAATTTCCTCCCAGGGAAGTAGTTTGCTTCTTTAGTTTCGCACTGGACCCAAGAGGCTAATGTGACTTGGGATGCATCAATACCTTTCTTTTTTTTTTTACTGCAATGTTGTTTGCTCCCATGTGCAACGAACTAAGAGTGTAATGATCCAACGACAATCATAACATGATTATTATAGATTATAATTGATTACAAATCGATTATTATCAAAAAAAAAAAAAGTAACAACTGGTGTGTAAAAAAATTTCATATTTTAAACTGATATGTAATGAATTTAATAGGCCCTCAAGGTGATTTGCCCATAACTCTGATACTTTTTGTCCCTCTCTACATCATCATCATTCATGAATTAATGGTAGGCCTACGCCAGATTCTGAACAAAGCTGGTCACATATCAATCCGAGGCTACTAAATGGAATTTGAATTCAGTGGTCTTGTTAAAGATCAGATCATTGCCTTATGAATCGTATGAATTGTATTGCATGGATACCCGAGTTTTAAACCCCGACAATGAACTTGTGCTGAGTTTTATGTTTAAGATGTTTTATCAGCTTATTTGAAGGAAGATGATGTGGGAAAATATCTTTATAATGTTTTCACAGAGTGCAGTCTGCTTTGCTTTGATTGCCATCATACTCCGTATGAAAAAAAAAGGTATTTGATGCAGCCCTAATTAATGTATTGCAGTATTGATCTATCAACATTTCATCCAACTTTTGTCCGTCAGGATATTAAAGGTAGTGTGTGTTTGTGTGTGTGCCAAGAGAAGCCGCTGGGCAGATCATCAGGTCTTACCCTCAGGCTGTGGCACTGAAGCGATGCTGTCCTGCAGCAGACAGCGGCGGTACGTCACACTCTGACAGACCTGATATGACCGCACACACCTAAAATAAAGAGGAATCACATCATTGCATCACATCATCAGGAAGCATTTCGTTTGAGCATAGCTATAGACAAAATAAATTTTTTTTTGTTTTGCGAAAGTCAGTAAGAAGTACTGTTTGTTTCATTATCTGGTTGTTGTACGCTGGTCAAATATGAATAAACAAAAAAGAATATCCCACACGAGAAAGACAGGAAATCAGATTGTCCCCGGCTTCTGGGCTACTGATTTGTCTATCCCTGCAATATCAAGGCAACACTGAAGCCAATCACCCATGACTGGACAGCAAAAGTGCCCAATCCCCCCACACCCCAAAAACACCCTGGGAGAGACTAATGAACCGCATGTTGCGGGCAGTCAGAGACAACTCGATTTTTTTTTTTTCTTTTGCTCTCTACTGTAAACATCATCTTCCCAATGAGATCTCTCCACACCAACCAAGCTTTCTAAAAAATGAAATGGTGAATACATCCATCTCCTGCTACAAACTCTGTGTAGCAGCTCCTTAGCGGTTCTGTGCTAGTGATCAGAGGGTTAAGAGTTCAAATCCCAGGTTCCACTGTTGGGGTCTTGAGCAAGACCTTTAACCTTCAACTGCTGCAGGGGATCTGACCTCAACTTCCTTCCACAAGTGAGGATATGTGGAGAAAGCATGTTGTTTTACCGCACACACATGCGCGCGCGCGCGCACACACACACACACACACACGCGCGCGCGCGCGCGCGCGCACACACACACACACACACACACACACACACACACACACACACACACACACACACAAAATAAAGTTGAATCTCAATCTTTATGACCACCTTTAATAGTACAATGTGGGAAAGTCTTCAGGACAGAGGACTTTGCACTCTCTCAGTAATATGACAAACTGAGTTTTTTTTTTTATTAACTTCAAGACAGAGAGATGAAAGTGGAACAACTGTTTATAGCTGTAATAAAGTAAACGATAACAGGAACTAATCGTTTCGTGGACATTCAGTAACATTAAATGTAACAATAAATCACCAAAAAGTACAATGTGTCATTCTTTAATAAATAAAAAAAAAATTGTAATTGTTGGGAAATTGCTGTGGCATAAAAAGAAAATTGAATTAACTATAACTCAGTTAGACAGATGAATTTATAATTCAACTCATGTACAATGGCGTCTAGAATTATTGGCACCCTTCATAAAATGATTGAATTATTGTGTGTAATGTGGTTTTTTTTTTTTTTTTAAACAAATTTTTCAACTCAAACAATAGAAATGTTCTAACCAAGAATAATCCATTAATAACTACTCTTTTAAATAACAGTATTTTCAGTATTAAAAATATGTGCCAAGATTATTGACATCCCTAAGGAACATTTTAAAATCCTGCAAACATTTTGGAAAACTTAGTTCAGATATGAAATATGAGTAGACTATAATGAGGATGTGTACAGCTGGGTAATAGCACACAGTCTTACCTGAGCCATATGTGTCCGCTACTGCACACAGCCTGTTTGCGGTCAGTAAAGGGCAGAACCTCTTTACACAGGCTGCAGTACTCGGGAAATGTCTGCTTGTTCATTTTCTTCATTATGTGACCAATCAGAACCTGTGGAGAATGCAAGACATGATAGACAATAAATCTTTTAATACTTTCTATTCATCTGCTATAGATATGTTGGGATCTGACCTTTAGTGTGCTTCCTCCTCTCATCTTTCTATGCATTCGACTTTATTACTTTTTGAGCAAACAGCTGAAATACATAGTCATCCTTAAACAAAACCCACATCATAGTATAATAGGGTCCAATCAATCTTTATTTATTTAATCTATCTGCCTTTTTTGCTTATAACATCACATCAGGCCTGCAAAGATTTAGTACAAATCTAATGCTGCAGCAATATTCGAGATGAACCTTTACACTAATATGTGAAAGGATTAAGCTTGCTATATTCATAAATGATTATGCTAATGACTTAACTCCAAACACTGTGTTGGAGGATAAAACTTTATGAGTTTGTGATGTACATCGTAACATCAGAGTATCTATATTTAATTTTAGATTTCTGACACTTGTGTGCGGAGTGTGCGCCAGTTTATGAGGTGTACATAGTGCAAGTAGAAATCTCTATTTAATGTGGAACCATCAATGCACATTCTTTCTGAACTGAATGTAACACTATAGGCAGGAATGGCCAAAGATTCATCAAAATGTTTTTTAATATATACTATGAAATACCTTGAATGTAAATAAATCAAAATGAAATATAAAATATTGCAGCTGAAAGACATGTTACACCAGATATGATATCTTATAATCTGAAAGTACAGAAAGACATTTTGTTATTATTAGCATTCAAACACTAGTTATCCTTAAAAGACATAACTGGCGATCGGCACTACATTGTAAGTGTGCCAATTATTTAAAACCAGTGTTTTATAGAAAACATAGAAAAAGAAATTAAAAAAAAAAAACAGTTATAGATAATACTGTACACTATCCTTACATTTTTTAGCTCAAAATATCACTTATTGCATGTTATTGTTCTATATTAAGTTTGCCCATTTTCATGGGGGGCCAATAATTCTGAACAGCACTGTATTTAATATTAAGGATCAGTTGGTTTCAGAGTGCTTGATCAGAAATACCGTGAAAAGGTTGGAACTCTGTGTATGTGTATATGAACAGATTAGCGGCAGTGTGACGACTCACCTTGGCAGCTCGATCTTCATTGGTAGGATCGTTGGACAGGAAATCACAGATCCCTTTAGTGGGGATGCATGTATTCTCTGTGATGAGGGTGTGCAGGTAGACCTCTCCTAGCACCCTCTTCATATGCTCACGTGTCAGGTGCGATTCCACCTCCTCAATCCATGCTGTAATTTCGCTCATTCGCTCCTCGTCTGGCTCACCTTCGGCTTCCTTCGCTTTGGACTCATTCATCTCAGAAGTGTCGGCTGCCCTGTTACCGTCCACCGTGTCTCCCTCCACCTCATCGGGAAGAAAAGCTTTGCTGTCCTCATGTGTGGGCCTCCAGCGCGCCTCCACTGGCACTTTCTGCAAGGACTGGTGGAGGACACGCAAGAGGAAGAGCTTGAGTCTCCAAAGGTACGTCGAGTTTGATGTGGGTGTCTTCTCATCTAGTTCGTCTTGGAGGAATTGAGGTATCCGTTTGTCATGCATTACACGCCATCGCACCAGATCCAGCAAGTCAGCCTGCTTATAGAGGCTTTGTGTTTGTGATTCAAGAAGCTCTGCCCCTGCTTCGTCTGGCGTCATGAGAGTGATGAACTGCACCAGGTTGGTGCGGACAACTGGGTGCAACCCGTTGATCATGCCTTCCGTGGTGGCCAGAGCTAGGTAGGCACCATTTGGGCTGGTGGCGATCCCATGGACACGGCAACCACGAACACCTTCAGGAAGCTCCACCTCCTGCTGCTTAAAGACGATGGCCGTGTCGGTAAAGACTGGCGTCAACTTTTTAACTGTGCCATCCAGCGAGCAGGTGAACACTGAGCTTCCGCTGTGTGTGGCACTTAAGGATGTAATTGGTGCTGAGTGAAGACCAGTAACGTGAGAGTTGTGCACATTTAGACCTGCTTTGGAGATGAGCAACAAGCACCAGAAGACATATGGGCCTCTCGCTGCAACAACCAAGCTACAGTTACACTTCTGCTGCGGGTGGAAGAGCGTGATGCACTTGACGTTGTTCACTGGGATGTTATCTGTGTCTTGCCACAGCACCACTGGCTGTCTGAGAGTAAAGTATCCCTTCACTGCCTTCAAATTCACAGGCAATATTTTAACAGGTCCCACTGTGCTGCCCACGATCAGACCACTCATCTTGCGTCCACCATGCTCGTACTCCCACCAGGCTAACACACTCGGTGATGACACACCCGATTTGATCGTGTTGCAAGAGACAACAGATTCTTTTCCTTGTACGGGCAGGCGGAACTGCCATACCACCAAATCCCCGTTTTCCATCAGCACAGCCAGGAGGACCGTCCCCACATCTTTGCACTCATTGTTGCTCTGGATTTGATGTGTGTTGCACAGGCTGGACCACTCCATGCGCACAGGTGTCTGCATCTGATACCTACTCTGAAGCTCCTCAAGATCCTCCAGGTCTTCTGGCGAGGGTTCAGAGGCATTTGAGTAGTTTCTCGACTTTAGCATGTCGCCATAAAGCTCTGTGAGGTTCATGAGCTGAGTCCATTGCAGTCGCTTATGGCCGCTGTGAATGGTCAAGCGGCAGTCTAGCGTCAGGCAAGCCAGAATGCAGCGCCCGTTCATGTCGCAGCCGAGCGGGGACCAGCTGGTGTACTTCATGCCACGCAGAGCCCCGCCCTGGGGATTCATAATTCTGTCAAGCAGAAAAACCTGCCTTACAGAAGGGTCATCAGAACTCTCAAATTTTTGTTTCGCTGATTGCACTTTGTCCTCCGGGCCCACCTAATAACAGAAAAATGCTAATTATATTATGCAGCGATGACTCACAAACCACAAATCATTGTGAAAATGTGGTGTCTCAGCATCAAGTCAAATGTTTTGAGCGTCTTATTCAGTATGTCAATGTTAAAACAAGCCTTCTAGAAAAATCTCAGAAAAATGCAGTGCATAACTGAAACAATTAGTTCTAATGATAATGTGCTGCAGTTTATGACAAGTGACAGAATGGTTATTTATCACTTTCTTATAAAGTGGGTTGGCTTATAGAGTCTGTACGCAATCGTACTTGTTTTTGCATATGAGGACGTCTTGGGAAAATTGCCAATGTGCTTGTCTTACACATTTAATTTTTCACATTGTGGGCCTACTTCTCTGCACATTTAACTGCAGTCTGGTACCAGTTAGACATTTTAAGTTACTTTTAACAAACTAGACAGGACAAGAGAGACAGGAGACATTTTTTAACATCTTAGATTTATGATCAGTTGTAGAACATTTTCCTGTCATCACTAGCTGCTGAAATGGGAGATGAAACAAACCCATCAAAGGAAACAAACCCATCCTGAACAATTTGCATATCAGTCTTTGTAATTAACATGTGATCTTCAAAGCTGCGAAAGATTTATTGCATGATGTACTTTTCCTTCACGTTTTAACCTTTACCCTTTAGTTCTCCTTCACTTCCCATTGTTTGTTTCCCCTGCACTAAATAGCATACAGTAATAATGCGTGCAGTGCCGGAGAGTTGTTATTGTTATTGCTGCAGCTCGCACCGTGCGTGTGCGTGTGCGTGTGTGTGTGTGTGTGTGTACTTGCCTTCAGTTCACACACGGACTCCGGTACAGGGACATGAGTACGGTGAAGCACTAAATCCTGGCTGTGTGTTTGCTGATCACACACCAGCTCCATGATTGAAACACTGTTGACGGTGGACACGGCGAGTCGGTGATCCTCCGACCACGTCAAAGCCTCCAGCCCGCTCACTGGACTCAGAAGTTTAACCACCGGCTCTCGCTTCACTATGGGCCCGAGTCCGGCCCGGAAATCAACATCCGGTCCCTGTTTCTCCGTGGGCACGGCCTCGTCCACATCCACAGCGCGGTTCGGTTCAGAAGCCGCCATTTTCCGAATGAAAATAAACGCTTCCGTCTCCAGGAAGTGGCGGGACCGGAAGAGGCGGGACTTCTTGAGCGCTCTCAGTACGGGTTGCCATGTTTATAATAATCACGCAAGGTTCGAGTTTCAAGTAGCAAACTGTAAACAAGGAACACGTACAAAACGTCGTGCAAGATTATTAATGTGCTCTAAGCAAGTAAAATACTAATAAACTGTAGACATTGCAAACATTGTATGGAGTCAAAAAGCGACATAATGGGAGATATTTAGCATACAGTACTCTAATTATTAATGTACTCCTAGCAAGTAAAAATAATAATAAACTGTAAGCATTGTAAACATTGAATGAAGTCAAAAAGTAGTAGGAGATAGACATAGTGGGAGATATTGCACATACAGTACAAGGACAGCACAGCAGAAATGGTGTAAAATGATTATAAAACGACTTTATTATTACGCATAGAAGTAATAAAAAGTTGTTTTGGCACATTTTCAATCCATTGTCAATATTTACTTAAAATCTATAAGGATTTCTACACAGTTTAGAACATACACCAATCTGCTATAACATTAAAACCACTGACAGGTGACGTGAATAACCTTGATTATCTTGTTACACTGGCACCTGTCAAGCGGTGGGATATATAAGGCAGCAAGTGAACAGTCAGTTCTTGAAGTTGATGTGTTGGAAGCAGGAAAAATGGGCAAGCGTAAGGATCTGGACCTTGAAAAGGGCTAAATTGTGTGGCTAGACGACTGGGTAAGAGCATCTCCAGAATGGCAGGTGTGGGGTTCTGGGGTGTTCACGGTATGCAGTGGTTAGTACCTACCAAAAATGGTCCAAAGAAGGACAACCGGTGAACCGGCAACAGGGTCATGGGTGCGTTTTATTCATTCAAACACATGTTGTTTGCTTAAGCTAGGTTAGGCTCTAGGTTTCCATGGTTACCACAAAGTACCAAATGTAAAACCATGGTAGTGTCATGGTTACCAAGATGTACCATAGAAAAACCATGGTAGTGTCATGGTTATAACGAAGCACTTTCATAAAGCCATGGTAGTGACATGGTTATATGAAGTAAAACGAAAGAACTGTTATGGTTACTGTGAAGTACTATAGTAAAAGTATGGTATTATCATGGTTACCAAGAAGTACCAAAATAAAACCCTGGTAGTGTCAATGCATGGTTGCCATAAAGTACTATAATAGAACCATGGTAGGTTCATGACATGGTTACCATAAAGTATTATAGTAATGCCATGGCAGTACCATAGTTACCATAAAGCACCAAACATAAAAAACATAGTACTGCCATGGTTATCATGAAGTACTGTACTAGTACTACATGGTGTTTATACTGGTGGTATACTTAGTCCCTGTGAACTAGCATGAGGATGTACTACAGTAGATGTACTATAGTATAGTATAATATAGTATAGTATAGTGTCATGGTTACCATGAAGTAACATAGAAAACCATGGTAGTTTTGTACCATAGTATCATAGTTACCATGATGTATTACAATAAAACTACAGCAGTATCATTGCTACCATGAAGTATTATAGTAAGTCCATAATGGTTATCATGAAGTACCAAATGTAAAACCATTGTAGTATCATGGTTACCATGAAGTGCCATATTAAAACCATGGTATTATCATGGGTATCACGTTGTACTACAGTAAGACCATGGTAGTGTCATGGATACCACAACAAACCATACTAAAATCATGGTAGTATCATCATATGACATTGCCCCTGTGCACAAAGCGAGCTCTATGAAGACATGATTTAACAACAACAACAACAGCTTCATAGTTCTAGTGCCAAACCAATGAGGAAAATGTCTGACACCAAACATGTCTGCTGATTGACTACATTTGAGGTCATTTTGTACATTTATTTTTTGGCTCCATTATTATAAAAAAACAAAACAAAACAAAACAAAACAAAAAACAAGCAAACGTGTATTTATAATGCACAGTTTTAGGGCTGATTTCTAAAGTAAGACGCACTGGTGTAAAGATCAGATTGATGTGAATATTTATCACTTGTGGGATTTAATTTATTGGACCAGTGACATCATTTATCTCACATCAGAGAGACAGCTTGAGAGATCATTCATTGTTGAAAGCATATGATGCCTATCAGGAGGCTTGGCAGAGGGATTTCAGGGTGTCACACCTGTGACAGTTTGAAAAGCAGCATGATTTATAAATTATCTGTCCTGCACATTTTAACCTTTAACCCTTTGTTTCCCAATACAGTGCACATTGTGTTTTCTTGCTTTTGACACACCAAAACTAAAAAGATTAGTTTAACATATAAAATGTGGTTTTCTTTACATTCAAATATTCAACCCAAAAGCCATTACTGAATGTGTTCCTATCTCATAAAATGTTGGCAAACCCCTTTTCTGCTTTTCTGCATAATTTACCCTGCTTGTTATCATATTTGTGTTTAGCCCCACCCCCTTTTTGATTGACATGGGCATTTTATCATAATGCCTTACTTTCTAAAGAGGTTCTTTTTGGAAACTTTGTCTGAAAGTTGCGACAATAAAGGGTTCGTCATACGTTCTTTAAGTAGTAAATAGTCCAGTCTTTCTAAGGGGGATCATCTTGGAACCTTTTTGGAAAACTTTCAAAAAATAAGACCAGTAAGCATCCAAAGAATATATAAGAAACCCTTGTGACAATAAACGGGGTCCTTTTTGGAACCTTTCCTGCAAGAGAAACCCTCTGCCATAGAGATTTATATAGAACTTTTAAGAGTTCCTCCAGAGCAACAAGGGTGCGAAGAAATACACCCTTAGAATAATAGGACCATGAACCATCCCAAGAATGTAGGAGGAGCTCTTAAACAGAATGGTCCCAACTTTCTAAAGGAGTTCTTCTGGGACCCTTTCCTGAAAGTGAAACTCTCGGACATAGAGCTCCTGGACAAGCTGAAGAGCCCTTAATTGTTCTAGATTTAGCCTTATTTGTGTATATGTCAGGACTAATCAGAGCCCAACTCCCTTTTCTTGTACGTGTTCTACTTCACCCTATGAGCTGTGTATCCCTGATGGACATGATACACAATTTTCAAGAACCCAATTTATTCTGTGGTGCACTACTATATCACTAGTCTTCACTGGATTCATTTAACTTCAGGTTAAAATGAGTGTGTTAGAGCAGGGAAACACTAAATTAGAGAACTGAAGGGCCAGGATTAGGAAAGAATATGAACCTTGCTAACTGATATTGGAAACTTACTTGCTAGCTCACAGATGTGCAAAATCAAGGATAATGTGCTCTGGACAGTCCATAGAAGAACCCAGTTTCATTAAAATTCTCTGAATCCAGTCACAGCCACTGTACTGCTTCACTCAGTAGAATGGGTTGTGTTGTCAAAAGTATTTAGCAATCCAGAGCTTTCTGTAGTAATGAAACAAATTGTTACAAATCTGCGAGACAAATATGTAGTGGTGACACAAATATTTTAATCCCCCCTTTTCTGTCATTTGTTTCAATAATCAGATAAATAAGTAAATAGAGACCTTGGTGTATTATAATCTTAATGAAGCGTGTATGGTATGAATATTTCAGAGACCTGCTGCAGCGCGTTTGTGGGGTTTGACTCAGGATGATCTCTCCTAGACGTGCGGGATTGTCGGATTAAACATTCATCAATCCTTGTCTCTTAGATTCTCTTCCTGCGTCTGAGCAGGCCTAGTCCTACAGGACCGCATGGCTTATCGGATTATGTGTTACAAACCTTAGTCAAAGCGCTCTTCGCTATTCATATCCTATTTGTACCTGGGTAATTGACTGAGGTGTTTTGGATTTACCCACTCTAATTCTAATAGCTTATATGTATAAGATTATTTTTTAAAAATAAATATTCTGTATAATAGCATATGAAATCCGTGGTTTTGATTACTGTGGGCCTTATCATTGTTTTTTTCAGCTTGGACAGGATTGACATTGAATGCTACTTATGCAAACAAGTAGATAATGCAACAGCGACAATCTAACTTCTGAATCTTTCAAATATTTTTGAGATCCTTGCTATCAGTCCTGGTGTTATAGATTTACTGTTTCATTTCCAGTGCTTCTTCTCAGCAGAGCTCTTTGAAAACATCCTGCCCGAGTCCTACAGGGATGCAGTGACGGATGGTTCATTGCATGCGCTTTAATCATTCAGCTGGGTGAACCCCCGGGGAGAGGTGCTGCAGCGCATTACCCAAAACACACAATCACTGATATAATTATAATGATGATAATGAAATGTATTTAGAGCATGTCTCTCGCTCTCTCTCCCTCTTCCTCCTTTTTCAACCCTCCCCCCATCTCTATTTGAGGAGGAAGTCGTGGGTGCCGGTGCTGTCTCAGGCAGGAAAGGGAAATTTGTTGTGTTCTGGCCCCCTGCGTCTCCTTGTGGAGTCTGGCCGTGCCCGGCAGGACGGGGCGCCGGAGATTAGCCGTCAGAGCTGACGGCTTTGCATGCTTCGTGTGCCGTCAACTGCGAAGGCTTACCTGACAGGTGTTGCTCTCTCTCAGATCCTCAGTCTCCTCCTGAGCTGAGGCGTCCTCGGGGCCGCTCTGGGCCGCTCTAGGCCGAGGCGTCCTCGTGGCCGTTCTGAGCAGCCAAATCTCTCCTAATTGAGAGCCTGATGATTTCTGATCAGTGTGTAGCACATCACCCACAAGGCAACATTTTCCCAAGTACAATATTCAATATGCATAAAGAAACTTTTAAGAATGAAGGTTATATCAACCAGCGCCACACTGGTATTACTGTCAAGAGATACATTTTTAAAAACATGTTAAAAACATAGAAACTGTCTTACATTCAATATCAACGCTATTAAAACACCCTCGACTTTGATACCAAAATCAGCGAGTGCCTTGAACCTAGATCTAGATCTAGATAATATGTGCGACATTTGACTGGGAAAAACTTGTCTGGGTATATAATTCCCTGAAGTAGCTGGTGCAGATTGCCAGTGGCTGTAGCACATTTCATTTAAGTGTGCACTTGGGTTAATCTACTTTTATTTCTCTACAGAATTGGGCCTCATTAAATGAAATGGAAACTTAAGTGTGCTAAAAAAAGCAGAGGAGACAAATGAGTAATCGTATGTATGCATAGTGATAATGGATTAATAATTCATAGCTGTGTGATGATTAATTAAAAAAAGGCCCCAGGTCCTGTGGCAGGTATAGCCTGAAACACATACTGACATTCCCCTGTGAGCCACAGAACATCTGAACTTTCTCCCCTCTTTCTTTCTGCTTCTGCTTTCTCACTCTGTCTTTCCTTCAGGCCAGGTGCAGGGTTGCTTCCATCCCTCAGGTGGGGTGCATTTCGGTACATTTGTGACAGAAAGATTCTTCTTTTTTCTACTTTTTCTTCAAAACTTTGAGAGCATCCTGGTGTTTTGAAATGCATATCATGTCCATGCCGACTTAGGAGAATACATTTTCAGGTCTTAAAGTTCAGAGTAAGCCATTGGTTCCATTGGTGTGTCACTGTAGTCTCAATATGATGATATTGTTTTTTAAAACTTTTTCAGCACTGCTGGTTTAGACAAGGCCTGGATGTCCATAGGCCTGGTACTGACAGCTGGTGTTGGGCAGGGCATGCCCTGTGGCAGTGCTGCAAGAGGGCTGTGGAGGCCAGGGCCCTCATCCCCATCTCTTTCGTGCTAATGGAACAGGGCTGGGCTGCCCATATGGCACTTGTGGGAGTAGAGGCCCTCTGAAGCCTGGCACATGGACCACACAGCCATTCTGCTGTTAGGTTTGAGACAGGACAGATCCTCACCAGACTCTGCCCACTGCTGGACAGCCTAATGGATGCGTTTGGTGATTGGACAGCATTGGGTGAGGCCTTTGTGAGTTCGCCAATAAGAAGGGCCAAAATGTGGGTAGCTGACAGAGATTTAGAGCTCTTGGGTCATGTCCTTGACAAGTTTCATTTACCTGGAACTACTGGTACTAAAGCTGGACACTTTCCACACGTCCAGTATTAACTTTAACATGGATGTGGAGAAGAAGCAAAGTATCCAAATGAGATTTTTACAGAGTGGGTGAAAGTTTGATTTATTGAGGCCCCTGGCATGCTGAGCATCTTGAGGAAGAGTGATGAAATCAACAAGTGAACCTTAAAAATCTTGCACACTAATCAATATTCTGTATCCCAAACAGAGTTGGAAATGATGTATAGTCCTTTGTGGTTTGAGTAAGTTAGGTAGCAGAGTGGACGTCCTTCAAGGGGAGGTCAGGGAAGAGTTTCCCTGCCAGAATCCATCAGAGGAGGGAATGTGAACTGGAGCCTAGGAAGGGTATGAGCAGCACCGGGCCTTGGCTGACCACATCCTCTCCTCTCTGCTCTTTCAATTCTCTCCTGTGGGGTTTGGAAAGGTGGAGCAGTGTGTGGGTTGAAGCCAGCACAGGTTCACCTTAGGCCTCCCAATGCAAACGCTTAGCTTAGCTTCTCTTACCCTACTTTATTGAGCCACACGCATTTCACAAATAGAACTTACCACTAAGTACCACCACAGCTGACAGGTGCAATTTGTAGCAGGGACCTAAAAACCCAGCATTTGTTAATTATGAGACAGTCAGCAAAAAAATTCCTGGCTTGACATAATGGTGCCCCGTTTTTCCTACATGAATATACAGTATTCCTTTGCTAACTAAGGCCAGGCTGTTAAACAGGTCACTCAGTGAGCACCTCCCTCCATTCCTGCCACCTTCTACCTTGGAACTGGAACAAAAGCCACTGGCAGCCTTTCCCCCCGCCTTTTTCTCCTGCCTCTCTGTTTTATTGGTGACAGCTGCCGTGATACAAACTCGCAGAGTGAGAGGAATGATGTGTCAGTGGAAGGTCCTTTAGCCCGCGCCACTAATCTGTCACATGCGGTTTGTTGTTTACCGTTCCTCAGGCTTGCTGACCGGCCCTCAGTGAGCCTAGCGCCGTAATGACGACAGATGCTGACCCGTAGAAGTGTGAATCTTGCCGATTTCCCCCTGCTGCCAACCTGTAAATTACAGCTATCGGGAGTAATTAGACCCGATAAAACCTTTCCAAGCATCATCCCCCACGCGCTCACTCTCTCTCCCCCTCTTTCTCTCTCTCTCTTTTGGCCTGCCAGTGACACGAGAGTGGGGGATTTGAGAGGCACAGGGTTGCTGGCATTGACCGATCCCACAGTTAACCTGTCTGTGACACTTTCTTCTCTTATTACTCAGCTCCTGCTCTTCTCTACACCTCTCACAGATGTGGCAGCAGAAAGTCAGGCCTGCCTTTTTCTACATTTTTTTTGACTGGCATTGTTTTTCTTTCAGATGCTTGCTCAAGAGCATGACACGAGTGTTTCATTAGTTGGCTATTCAAGCTGTGCCTCTTTTGAAGGATCTATTTTTGGCATTGAAGCAATCAAGAGGTGTTAGGTGAAAGTCACCCTATCCATCTATCTTCTCTCAAAAATACTATTCCAAATGTGTGTGATGGTGCATCCTAGAGATATGTTATGTCTGCATTTCCTTTTCATGTCCAAGGTTACAAATTAGTTCTACTGTCCTTATAAGATTATACTTAGCATTTTAGTGGGACTGTTATGAAATGGCATAATTCCTCCAAATGGTCAGTAGGCTCAGCCCCTGCCCTGTCCATGGCCCTGGCACTACCATCAACCCCCACTGCTCCACGCTGCCCTCTACTGCCAGGCTCCCTCCTAACAACAGGGTTCACGGCCCTTTAAGGAACTCACCTGATGCTAAAGGTCACACAGCCGGCTCTTGTCATCCTCTCTCTCCGTCCTCTTCCCATCTTCCTTCTCCGCCACTCTGCCGTCTCCTCAGCGCTTATTTCCTGACCGCCGGAGCCAATCGGCTTCCGCTGTTGCCTCCTCCGCCACCAATGCGGAGTGGCAATCTGTCACTGAGGCACTGGAGGACGCCACCCCGCTGGCCACCTTCCGCACACCAGCGTAATGGCTTCTGGCAGCCCTAGAAAGATAAGTAATGGGACAGAAAAAGGGAGAGAGTGGAAGAAAAAGAGCAAGAGCAGGTTGGCAAAGGGTCAGTTAGTTTAGGAGCCACTCTCACTTAATAACTGGACCCCTTCTCCCTCCCCTCTCCTGCCCACCGGCTTTCCCTCACCCCCTCCACGCCACCCTGTTTTGGCGTGGTCGCTTTGCACGATACTTCAGTGAATAAATGAGTCGTTTTAATCCGACTGACAAGCTGGCATTGCCCAGCCCTGCCCTCCATCTGTACTGGAGGCCAGCTCAGCGGCAGGCCCTGGGCAGCTCCGCGTGCCAATCCAACACACTCACAGCTTATCCTGGCTTCAGTTTCAGGGACAGAAGGGTTAGACTGCCGTGCGGCTGCTGCCCTCCACGCCAAAGAGCTATTTATATAAGAAAGGGATTAACTGCCGCTATCTTTGATGGGCTGGAACAAAGGCTAAGAAAAAGGGGCTGGTTAATTATTCATTAATTACCAGTGTTCTGGTTGGGCTGAATATTTCTACTGGAGTTATTTTGCATGATGGGAACCAAGACGGACTTCTGGTTTTGTTTGAAGAATGCATAAAAGCTTTGAGTGATACATATCTGATAGTCTGATATTTATTTGTAGGTCATACCATAAATTATATAATGAGAAAGTGCAGTTTCTACATGTGTATTTATCAGCATCAGCCTTCTCAGCATACATGCTTGCTCACTTTGATTAAGGCCTCAGGCATCACACGTGCACCTCCTGATGAGGAAACTGCTGTGTGTCTTTGAGCAAACACTCTGTCTGCTTAATTATTCCCCTTAATGAACGACTCATTAACGAACCTCCCATTCAGCTACAGTGCGCTTTACACCTCAGCACATCTGTACATTTGTTATTCAATATAAGAACATCAACTGTAACCGCGAGTACATGGACCCCAGATACCAAACACTGTAGCAATGTCTTGTATGTAATCCAGTTCATTCACAGCTCTCTAGTTAAAGGAATAACCCAAGAATTTTCAACCTAATCTCAATCCAACGCATCTGTAACATATGTGTGATTACCATGGATGACAATATATTTCCCTATACTGAGAAAAAAAAGCAGAAAACCTGTTTATACACCTGTTACACCAACAATAAAGATATTAAAAGGAGACATACAGGAGACATGTGTTACTTACGCACAATCATGTGAAAAGTAGCCCTATATATGAAAAACATTTTACTGAACAATTAAGGAAAGGTTTCTACAAAACTATGTTTCATATAAACAATATATAACTGTATTGATGTGTCAACAACTGCCCTTAAATTAAAAAAATAAATAAATTATGGTATTTTCAGTACAGGGAAATGTGCTGAAATTTGTTTGTGGTAATCACATTCTGTATACACTCCAGAAGTGGTAGATAGAAATTAGGTTGCAAAGCCCTGGTTTATTCCTTACAACATGGTAACTAGCCCCTTAACTGTCACTTTTTATTTACTATGTTGCGTTTTTTAGTTTATTCTTTTAAAGGCCAAAAATGAGTCAACTATATAGGCAAACAAGTCAAGACTAGGGGTTAACAGAGATAATGGTGAAATATTTTTTACATTTATTTTGGTTAACTGTCAGCTTGATTGAGTGTATCTTTAACATATTAAATATAAACTATATAAAGATTTATATAAAATGTAAAGACAGACATGGATGGATGGATGGATGGATGGATGGATGGATGGATGGATGGATGGATGGATGGATGGATGGATGGATGGATGGATGGATGGATGGATGGATGGATGGATGGATGGATGGATGGATGGATGGATGGATGGATTGATTTGCGGTTTGAGAGAGAAAAAAGCCTCATAGGATTGACCAAGAGCAGATCAGGGATGGTCTGAGTCTAAGCTCTCTTATCAAGCGAATATCTCAGACTAACGTTGATGCCTGATTTGCCTGATCGGTGATGCCTGATTTTCCATCAGGGGTTAATTCTGCTCTGTCGTCCTTGGAACAGTGTAAGCATGCTGCAACATGGCATGGTGCTTTCGCTCCCATGGATCAGACACGCAGCAAGTGAGGGAGAGGAAGAGATTCAATGGCAAACAGAGGCATTAAACCCTGTGCTCCTTTTCCTCTCTACTCTCCATGTGTCTCTGTGTTTGCTGGGCTCTGTCTCTTCCCCTTGGCCGGGTGGCAACTCTTAAAGCATGGCCCAGGAGAATCTGAGTGAGTGGCCCATTAAGCATTGGGTCTTTTGTCCTATCCTGGAGAGGTGTGGAATTAGGTGAGAGGGATGCTGGGTACCTGAGACTCAGCTTTCTTTCAAGCACATAGCCTTTCTGACCATTTGGGGGGATTTTTGTTGGAGAAATATCTTTGCTTTTATGCAGTTCATTGGACATGATTTACTATCCAGATCTACAGTGAACAACCTATAGAGATGAGTGACAAATTAAATGAGAAAGGTTGCATGGTATGTGTCCACCTCTTAGAGGGAAAGGTCCCGGAAAAATCAATACAAAGTTCTTCTGACTGATCACCTTTATCCAATGGTGAAACATTTCTATCCTGACAGGAGTGGTCTCTTCCATTCCCGCCCCCATTTACAGGGCATGAGGGATCACTGTGAGGGAACAGTTTTATGAGGATGAGGCATTTCATATTGGTTTAATTTGTCACCTTCCTGTATATATATATATATATATATATATATATATATATATATATATATATATATATATATATATATATATATATATATATATATATATATATATATATATATATATATATACCAATAATTAATGTATTAATTTATTATTCAATGATTCATTGATCTTCAGTAACCTGGTCAGGGTTACAGTGGATCTAGTGCCGATCCCAGAAACACTGATCATGAGGTGGGAATACACACTGGATGGGATAGCAGTCCATCACAGGGCACCATGCACACTCTCATTCACACACTTATTCACACTTACAGAAAATTTAGAGTCAAATGTCCACCTACCAGCATGTATATGGAGGTGGGAATAAACTGGAGAAACCAGAGAAAACCTACAAAGGCACACATCGCCCATCCTTTAAATATAGTTAATAAATACAGTTAGAATGTACAGCTTGGCAAAAAGGGTTCTACATGTAACCTTTAATGGCTCCCCTAGAGAAACAATTAGTCAACTCTTTAGCATCCCAGATTGAACACATTCAATTGAGTAAGAGTACAAATGTTAATTTTCAGTTATACCCAGGTTAAATTCAAATCCACTAAAAAAGATATTTAAGTGTAGTAAGTAGGCACAATTATCTAAATAATTTACACCACTGCAACCACTTGTTTGATTGTACTCTGGTGGGCCAAATAAATGGGACATATAAAGTAGAATAAACTTTTAATGGAGATCTTCAGATCCACTGAGGGCTTCCCTACAGAGTAAGAAGATCATTTCTGTTTGATTGGCCCACAGCTTCCACCAAAAACTCTTTCATCTGTGATCCCTTTAACAGAGAGTGCAACATTTTATCATCTTTCAGGCAAGAGAGGAGAGTGTTTACCTAACTTTATTGTACTTTTAGCTGAATAAGTGTCATTTTTTGTTCTTTTAAGAGCAACTTAACATCTCTCTCCCAAACGGCCGTCAGTGGCACTTGTGCTAGGGGCCTGGATTAATAAATCTATCCTCTCTCTTTGAAATGAAGTTACCAAAATGTGTCCTTTAACACAGCATCCAATCAAGTCCCAGAAAATGAAAAGAACATCATTTGATTATTTAGGTTAGCGCCAGTCCTCGACAGCTGGGTTGCTGTGGAAGCCAAAAAGCAAAATGAATCATTGAGGGTTTTTTTTTAAATTAAGTAGGTTAATATGTGAAAACGGTGTATAATGTTTTATTCAGCTTCAGCGCAGGGATGGGATGCTTATACAGGGACAGAATGTGTCGTGGAGTGCTGTGGGAGGCGTACTGTATCTCCCACGCTCTGGGATGCTCTCTACACTAAGGACACTGGTGATGCCCATCTCTAATGCCATTCTGTATTAAACAAATGCTTTGTAAGTGTGTGATCATTATTATTCATCACAAATAAATACTTAAGCTTGGAAAGCTTAGCGGTCTGCCGTCTTACACCATTATTTTGGTGGCTTTTTGTATGTGGATGACATGCGAAGGTGCGTATCACTATGTCATGCCCTAAAATTTCATATGTGAACTCAAGTAAATCGTGATGGGCCATATTCAGAGTTGGCCACTGAAGTCAGTGATTTAAGTACAAAAGTTACTTAAATATTTACGCTGGGAAATTTGTGCATATTCAGAGATAACCTAATCACCTGCTTAGATTTTCCTTCTTCAGTCCGCATCTTCTGTCTCTGATGTTCTCTGGCTGAAAGGCAAGTTCTTGTATTTAAAGTCAGTGGTGGTGCACCCAGAAAATTGATTTAAGCATGTGCATAAACCGATTCTGAATACACATAACTTTGAACATGAATATTGATGTAACTTTTGGACTTCAACTCTGAATATGGCCCAATGTGAAAAATATGTTCATCACAAATTGAATGTGAGTATTCACATGCAAAGTTTGTGTGACTTTTCTGTAAAAGATATGCTGCTCTCCTCCAGTGTATTTTTTGGAAGGTGATCCAGCTCGTTTTCCTGCCATCCAGGCCAGAAAGCTATCTCGGAAAGGCCGGGCTGGCGCTGCTGCCCGTTGGCTGGCGCTGGAGCTGGAAGTCTGGCCAATGGACCGGGCTGTGGGTGCTGGGTTTGTGCTGATGAATTGCAGGCGCGATGCGCAGAGGCAGCCGGCGAGCAGAGCCAGCGAGCGGCCGTCAGGCTTCATCAGCTCCTGCCTCTGTGAAGGGGGAAATCGCAGAGACAGCGCTGACAACTTAATTTAACACCGCACCGGAGTGAGACTGCACTCTGGATAATTGATAACAACACCACTGTGTGTGTGTGCACACACAGACACACAGAAACTTACCAAATGCACAAGGGACAGAACAGTAGATTGGGAAGTAAGCAAATGCTGTATTGTACTTATATAAAAACACTCCTGGTTATTTATAAACTCATGTAAACGGTGTGAAGACTGTACCTCAGGCTGATCTCAGATATACACAATCTGTTGGAAATAATGTCCAAATCATACTAATTGTTACATCTAACCACAGATTTGCAGTTACTGTGACAGACTTGCAGTTACTGACTCTCTGTCAACATCCCAGCTAACAAAGACCATTATTAAAACATTCAGTAAGTATGCGACAGGTTATAAGACAGGTTACAGATTACACTACAGCTCTGCTGATTGCTCGATTCTGATTGGTCAGAAGATGTTGATTCATTTTCTATAACAGCAGCTTTGACAGTAGTTCCAGCTGCAGATCAAAACCCAGGTTTATTTTAAAGCACTAATTTGTTAATACGTTATCATTTCTTTAGTGACAACTTAAACAAGGACTTGGCAGACACTCCAAAAAATAGATGACAAGAAAGTGTGTAAGTGTTGATATGGTGACGTTTTCAGTGAGGAGACTTTTATTTAACATTTTTGAAAGGAGCCTCCAGTGTCAGTGCTATGTAACAGTCAGAGGTAAAGCTATAACTTCAAGGAAAGTCTTCAGGACAGAGAACTTTGTGCTTGTGGTTTCTCAGTAACATGACAAGCCACATTTTTTAAATTAATTTCAAGAGATAAAAAAAGAGAGGGAATTACTGTTTATATGTTTATATGTTATGGGAATTAGCTGCTGTAGCATAAGTGATAACAGGATAAACGTTTGTGGTCAACATTAAATGTGTCTATGAATTGATAAAATAGTACAATGTATCATTCTTTGCTGTGGTTAAGAAGAATAATAAAAATAAAAAGGAATAAAGCTTTGGGATGTGCTGTTATTGGAAGCTAATTAACTTCGGGATGGTAAAAATAAATATGCTTGCTTTGGGTCGCATCACATGACTCAGTCACTGATTATTTTCCTATAACAGCACAGCTCCAGTGTGATTTATTCTTTACTTAGACTATAACATTCATGCACAATATTCACAGTTAGACAAACACTTAGAATATAGAAATGTTAAAGTTTAGAAAGTCTTTACTCATGCAGAATATGTTTTTTTTACAGAAAATTAGTGAGTACAGAAGTACAGAAGCTATAGCTTATAGAAAGGGCTAGTCATGAAAGTAAATAAATAAAAATTGGACTTTAAGTTAACTTGACTGAATAAAATCTCTCACTTTCACATGTTATATGATGCAGCAGATGATCCCTGAAGTGAGCCCTCTGAAATGATATGATCAGAATTGGCGCTCAGTGACGGGAGCGGTCCTATTTCTCACCCATCAGACAGTGCTGAGAAATAAATAAGAATCGGATGTGGCAAAGTCCTCCAGAGTGTCAGGCAGCCATAATCCCCTTTTAATTTCCTTTTGGAGCCTGCGCCAGGGTTCTGGATAATGCCCCCTGCCCATGATGGTGTTGTGGCCGTGATGGCAGTGCAGAGGCTGGGTGTTTGTGTGTGTGTGTGTGTGTGTGTGTGTGTGTGTTGGGGGTTGGGTGGGGGGGTGGTCTTTACTCAAATCCCGAGGAAGAGTATACAATAACCAGGCTAGGCCTTCACAGCCTTTACACGGCCTGCTTTCTGTTTGCCCAACACTCCAAGGGGATTTTCTGCTGCACACACACAAACACACACACATACACACACACACACAGAAAGTGAAACACACTTCCATTGCTACACTCATCCTCACCCACCCAAGGTAAAATTGCTCCATATAAAGCTATTTATATCTTAATTTATACAGGTTGGCTGGTGATGTATGGGTCAGCCAACCTCCGCCTCCCAATCCTCTACAATCCCACAATGCCCAGAGTAATATCTCCTCTTGAACAGCAATTTATTTTCCTCCTGTAGTGGAGTTATTTAAAAGAAAAGGTCTCATCATTAAAATGTATGCTTTTGCGGCACAGCGAAAGCAAAGGGCAGCCGGCGAATGCAGCTTCACATTATTGAAAGAAAGAGAGAGAGAGGAAGAGAGAGAAAAGAAAAAAAAAACGGAAATGGAGCACATCTTTGTAACATATTTGCCCATAGGGTGGGTTCAGACTAACAAAATGGAGAAGGTTAAAGTTATCCCACGAGATGAATGGATTTCTCTTGACATTTACTTGCAGTGAAGGTACAGTAAATCTCCAGCATGGCTTATTACTGTCACACTCAAGTCCATGCACTCACAGATCACAATCACAGATGTGTTGTTTCCTCCGTTCCACCACATTATCCATATATTGCATATGAGAGTAGAATGATTGCATATGGCAGGGTTTTCTGTCATGTCCTGTCCTCGAAAAGAATGTGTCTCTGGCCACCTAAAGGGTTATTCCTGCGTGAGTCTGCCTTTTTTTGATCCCTTCCACCAGCTGAAGTAATTAAAGGGTTATTAGTAAACAGATACTCATGCTCACTTACTTGTGCCAACTGTTTCATGCCATCTGCTGCCTGTGCGCTTGATTTTGACATTGAGAAAATCAGGGATCAGAAGGAGTGGGCATGGTATTCGTTATGGGGGAAAAAATCACATACATTTTACATGTGATCATGCATTTTTCACCTGTGATTGTGTGAGTTATATGTGATAACGTGAAAAATACGCAAAAGTGCAATTTAACATATTATGCCCTGGAATCACATAAACACCTGACACTGTGTGAACATAATTGGATCACGTGAAAAAGAATGAATCATGAGAAAATCACATGAAACCTCATGTCCTGAACTGTGTGTAAAATAAACGAATCATGTAAATGAATGACGTGTCAAAAAAATTCACATGTGGAAAGAAGTGAATTGTTTAAAATCACACATGGAAATAAATGGATTGTGTCACACAAATAAATAAATCTCGTAAGAATTACATTTATTACTATGTAAATAAGTTCGCTATGTGAAAAGAAATTAAGGATGTGGTAAGAAATCACATGTGAAATAAATGAATCGTGTGTAAAATCAAATGAAAATACATGAATCAAATTAAAATCACATGTCAAAATAAATGACTCGTGTAAAAATATCAAGTGAAACTAAATGAATTGTGTAAGAAGCACATGTGGAAAATAAATTAATCAAATTGAAATCACATGTCAAATGAATTGTCTAGAAATCGCATGTGAAAATAGATGAATTGTGTAAGAATCACCTGTGGAATAAATGAATAATGTGAACAAATCACATGAAATATCGTATAAAAATTGTGAAAAAAATCATATTATAAGTAAATTAATGCAAAAATCATGTGAAAATAAATTAACCATGTGCAAATATCACAAGTGAAAATTAAGAATCACATATGAAAATAGATGAATTGTGTAAAGAATCACATGTTAAAACAATGAATCACATGTAAACATTGATATATAATATAGACATGCAAATTAGATGTTAATTACTGTGTGTGTGTGTGTGTGTGTGTGTGTGTGTGTGTGTGTGTGTGTGTATTTGTATGAATGCAAATGGCTGTGCAAGTCTCTTTTCTGCAATTTTTATCCACACAATAGTTCAATTCAGTCTTTTATTACACTTGCGACCAGCAGCATTTTCTATCGGAACCTGTTTCCTTTCTCTTCCCCTCCCTCTCTAGCACTCTCTCTCTCCATCTCTATCCTCCCCCTCTTTTATCCCATTCATTTTATTTTCAGTAATATTGAGAGGATTAACCCCTCTGGCCTCTTGGTGGTTACTGTTTCATTTTATTCTTATTAAAATCTTAAGAACCTTCTTTATTATTCCTGTATGATACTCCCTCAATAATCGAGATCTCTCTCACCCGGTGTGTTGCCGTGTGTTCGTGTGCATGTGCGTGTGTGCATGCAAGCAGGTGTTTGCGTGCATCAGGAAGTGTGTGCGTTCATCACTGCACATGCTTCTCTTTTTCCTGAGTGGAGTTCTTTGTGTGGATTTTTATAGTCTACAAAAATGTCTGAAGTAATAGTGATTATTATGAAGTGATAATAATTGACCGGATACATTTTCAATCCAAAGTGTCAGACTGGTGCAGAAATGGTGTAGCCTCCTATTATTCCCTCAGACATGTAGGTTCCCACCTGCACTGTCTCTCACTCACTCAGGTAAGCTGTATGTATGCCAGCTTACAGCAGACTGCATTGGTTTTTCTGACACTTTCAGTGTGTGTACAGGAAGTAGATGAACTTCACAAATGTTGTCACACCAAAGCTTGATGGATCACACTGTGATTTCTGCAGCTTTCATAACCTGGGATGGTTTATATAGAAATGTGTGTATGGGCAGGGTGAAGCAGTGTGTCAAACATGAGGTGCTTCAAACTTCATTCTAGTTCTCTTGTGTTCTTCATTTTCATTTTATTATTATTCATTTTTTTTTTTTTTTTACAATCTTAGCCTAAAGTCAGTGTGCTATGAATTGCTTATCAATTTATCACTATATTGAAAATTCCACATTCCCAATTCCACATATTTGTAATGATAAAAAAATATATACAATCACCATCCAGTTTATTAGGAGCACCTGTATACCTCACACTTATAATTATTTAATCAGCCAAACATGCTGCAGCAGTGGAATGCATATTATAAGTAATGCAGATACAGGCAAAGAGCATCAGTTAATGTTGAGATCAAACTTCAGAATGGGAAAATATGTGATCTTAGTGGCATGGTTGCTGGTGCTAAGTGGGCTGATTTGAGTATTTCAGAAACTATTGCTCTCCTGGCATTTTCATACGCAACAGTCCCTAGAGATTATAATAGCATGGTGCGGAAAACGAAAAAACATCCCAGTGAGCAGACGTTGTTTAGGCAAAAACAGCTTGTTGATGAGAGAGGTCAGAGGAGACTGACCTGACTGCTTCTAGCTGACAGGAACTCAAACCACATTTTACAACCACGGTGAGCAGAAAAGCATCTCAGAATGCAGAACAGGTCGAACCTTGAGGCAGATGGGCTACAACAGCAGAAGACCACATCAGTTTCCACCCATCTTAGCCAAGAACAGGAATCTGAGCCTACAGTGGGCACAGGCTAGACAGTTGCAGACTGAAAAAAGACCAGATGATGTTTTTCCAATCTTCAACTGTCCCGTTTCGGTTAACTTGTGCATGAATGAGCAGGTGTACAGGTGTTCCTAATAAAATGGAGGGTGAACGTATATTGCTTCTCATTTAATGTGCATATTTCTTAAAGGAACGGTCCAAAGAAAACTCAAATGCACACAATTATCTACATCTAATCCTTAATTTCCTTTAATCAAAGCTATGAGGCAAATGTAAATAATAGAAGGTTATTTCATGAAATCTTTTCTATTATTATTTGCCTCAAACCAAGTCCAGTTTTTTAAATTGTGCATGTTCATAAACCCGCATGTCTTTGTGAAAGAAATGCAAGTTTCTGTGAAAAATGACCCACAACAGGTGTTCACGAGCTCATAGAATTTTGTCTATATTCAGGTTTGAAATGAAAAAGGTTGGGTAAACATTATACAGTTATATATATTATTACATAGTAATTTATTTTTCATATTTACACAAAGAAAATCTTTATTTATCCATTAGCTCATATTCTTTTTCCTGTACCTGAAACAGAGCCGGTGTGATTTAGGGTTATTTATGAAGATTGGATTTGAACATGCACTGTAATTTATAGTAATTATTTACACATGTGCATTTAACAATTACAGAGTAAAAAAAGTGTAGGCTGTAAGACTGCATTCGACGTCTTACAATAAGATGGAAATTTGTGCAGTTTGCACTGTGTCCTACTAGAGAAGCTCCAATTATATTTGGCTTACATGAGAAATTAATATATAATAATCAAACATGTAAAAAAGCATTTTGTAATTTTCCTATAATCCAAAATATTGGCTGATCCAGCTCTCACAGAATTAAATAAAGTGTGCACGAGCTAGTGGATGGCACATCTAGTCAACACGAAGCCTTTCCCTCTTTCTGAGTGCTTGTAAGAGACAGTCAGGCAACTGATCTCCTCTGGCAAACAGAGACATAACCAAATCCCCCCTCCTGCCACGGCACCGAGGTCGCAGCGTCAAAATGACTCTTTTTATTACAGTTCATAAACACTGACTCCCCTGGTGGCCCTGGGAAATTTCACATAAACTTTGATCAAACAGACGTTGGCCTCCCTGGTTTTAAGCACTTCTCTCTATGTGTGAAAATAGCCCATCTCAATCACCGGCAAGCAGAACAGAGGGAAAAGCGAGCAAATAGCACAGCCGTCACTGTATCAAGTCATTATTGCCGGCGTGCTGAGGGAATAGATTTCATATAAAAACAATAAGTTCTTCCTTTTTAAAAGAAATAAATATGATCTCTGTATAAAATGGAACTGTGCCACTCCGGTATACTTTGTGGCTAAAGTTAACGAGTTAGACTTCAGAGAAGAGATTAACTGTGTGGAAAGTGATGAAAAATGCTCAGCAAGGCCTTCTCTCTGCTTATGGGCTCCATACAGATAGTCTCTTGATTTCTTTACATGCTCTACGGGAGCACATTGTTTTACAGTACGGTAACTACATAGTATGTAATCGGTAAATATATTGCAATAACAGATGTGTGGCTGTCTCAGAAAACCCATCAGAATGTTACTGCAGCTAAATTCAGGGGGAAAAAAATCCAAAAATGAAAAACTTGTTGACCAAAATTTAATTTTTCTTCCAATAATATATGTTGACATCTCTACTACTTTGACATTATTGTCTAGGACAGCAGCTCTGACAGTAGGGTAAGCTGTAATTTAAATTGTAATTTGTTTCCATAGTAAAAGCTAATTCACAGGGACTTTTATGGTGGACTGTCCACATTCACAGGCCCTATTTACATGTATATTTAAAAAAAAAAATTTAGCTGCTTTTATCCAGCCATTAAAAAATATCTCTGTCCAAATGAAAAACGCAAAATGTTTTTTAAATATGAGCAGGCCAGCCAATTTGCTGGTGATAGTATATAATAATAGTATATAATAAACTGTTTATTTAACTGAAAAACGCCCCAAGGATAATGTTAAGAGCTGCACATTGAGTGGTAGAGAAGGGGAAATGTGGAAAAATTCATTAAGTCATTCATCTTTAGTAACAGACAGTTCAGGGTCTCGGCTGACAAAAAGTTTTAAAACAAAAAAAGACAAGGATTCATGTGGACTGACAATGTGCTGTTATATAATAAAGAAAAATGTGATGTGGTGAAGCCTTTTGTAATGAGACGTTTATTTAACATTCACTGAAGGAGCTTTGCAGCAGTTTTTCATAACGGGAAAGTCTTCAGGACAGACGATTTTGATGATTTTGCTCTTATTGGTTTCTTCTAACTTGTGAGGGAAAGACTGCTTATAGCTATTATAACATAAGTGATAATAAGAACTAGCTTAAAAGTATGACATTCTTTAATTAATGAAAACTGTAATTGTTGGTGTTATTATTACTACTATTATACCATGGTATATTTTAACCTAATTCTAGGCCCGAGGTTTGACTCTGCTTGTTGTTCACATAAACTGATTTGTACCATTGCATAGACATATGGCTTAAGACCAAGACTTATGCTGTAGAATTGAGGAGAACTTTGAGAAATATGAGTTCCCATATACAGAGGAAGAATGAAGAGTCATGTTAATGATGATAAGCTTGGCACCAGGACCGTCTGCGTCAGTACTGATCTTGCACCTGCTGCTTACACTGGCAGCATACACTCACTGTGTTCAGTGAGTAAGTACACGTGCATGCGCATGCTCCTGGACTTACTCAGGATGAGTGGGTGTGCTGGTAACCCAAGAAAGAAGAGAGATAAAGTTGTGGTTGACAGCTGTGAGTAGGGACATTGGAGAGGACCCTACTCTCCTTTCTGTGTCTTTGTTGTCTCGCAATATCAACAATTGCTAAGGGCTCAATCAAGCGTGTGTGTGTGTGTGTGTGTGTGTGTGTGTGTGTGGTGTAAATATGTGTTCATTTGTTTGTGATTTATTGTAGTCAAGTTTTCTTTTCAGTGATTTACAGTTGTCTCCAAAAAACACTATATGTCCATACCTTCCTGTCTCCATTCCTCTTTTAATATCCACCAGCTATTCTCTTTGGTGGCTTAATGGAGCAATAACAGCCTCTTATCAGGCTCTTCACTGAGCCAAAGTCTCTCTCACTCATCTCAAGTCTCTCTTATCAGGTCATACACTCATTTCAAAAGAGGTTCATCATTAGCTTTGCACATGATACCTTGATGAAAAGGGAACTTTTTTTTTTTTTTTTTTTACTACGTGGTTTCAACTTACAGGTTAATTTCTAATATATCTGTCAGTGTGTTTTCCTGATTCCTGCTATTTTTGATGACTTTTTTAAATGTCACATTTAAATCTTCAGTAGTAAGCAATATTGCTTGCTAAAAAATATATTACACTGGAATTAAGTATCACTTAGAAAAGGGTAGTGCAATCACAGGCAGTCCTGAACCAATATGAGCATCACTATCAATATCAAGGAACAGAAATTTAGATGTTGATCTAAATCCCTACTGAGCAAAGTCAGAGGAGACAATGACAAGGAAAAACTCCCTGAGACAACATGAGGAAGAAACCTTCAGCAACTCAAATGGGAACCTGTCCTCTTCCGGGTGACACTGGGTAGTTCGGATTATAAATCATTATACAGGTGTAGAAGAGTAAAAACAAATAGT
>CM040989.1:21429226-21501344 GCA_022985145.1 Pangasius djambal | reverse complement strand
GGGGGGGGGGGGGGGGGGGGGACGACGACGACCAAAAAATCCAGTGAGTGGCAGTTCTGTGGGAAGAAACATGGCCAGACTGGTTCAAGCTGACAGGAAGGCTAATGAAACTCAAATAACCACTCTTTACAACCATGGTGACAGAAAAGCATCTCACAAGGCATAACATGTCGAACCTTGAGGCGGGTGGACTACCGCAGCAGAAGACCACATCGGGTTCCACTCCTGTCAGCAAAGAACAGGAATCTGAGGCTACAGTTGGCACAGACTCACCAAAACTGGAGAGCTGAAGACTGGAATAAGACCAGGCAATATATGATTTTATTTTGTGTACTTAATTCTGAAAAAAACACACTGAGCCCTCACACACATATCTAGAGATCTATAGATATTTATAAGACATCTATATGACCAAAGCAAAAGAGAAAATGAAAGCATCCAAAATAAAGTGTTCAAGTAAAACATTTACACACATAAATAAAAATTAATGGTTCAGTATAATAAGAGAATCAGGTTTCCAGCTTAGGTAACTTTTATTCCATGTGTGCGTTTATGTACAATACAAATGATGGATCTTTGCTTGACCTTATAAAAGATTTATCCCTTGGAGCTGTGTACGTGCTGTACACGGTTTTCAGCGGTAAAATCTACATGCGCTGTATCCGAACAGCACAAGCACTGACTCAGAACGCCGAGAGCAGCACGTTGCAATGAGTCTCTTCCCCATGGGCTTTCCTCAGGAATGCCAGCAGCAGCCTGACTAAAGGCGGGACGAAATAAACCAACTTTACACCAAACATCTTCATCACACCGTCCGTGATAGCAGAGCTCATCCCAGGGAAATGGAACGGTAACTTTCTTGCTTTTTCTAGGATGTTATAGTGCAGCAAATACATGAATTAGAAATGTAAGGCAAGAAAATGCCACTGAGTATAGCTCAATTCTTGTGTCTGATATCCTTATATATAATCGTACTCCAGCCACAGAGAACGGCGGTTGACACTTCAGATTCTGCTGCAAACTCCCAGGAGTGTGTATGTCTGCTTTTTCCTCCTCCTAATGCAGCGCGTGGCCTGTCACACTGGAGCATGAAAACAAATAATAACCTGGTGTCCATCCCCTCCCTTTGCCCCTTGTGCCTTCACACACCCCATCACACACTCTTGCCTCGCTTCACACAGGCGAGCGTTAAAAATACATGTATAGCTCTCCTCATCCTTTATTCATTCTTACTCTCTCCTTTATGTTTATGAGGCTCTGGGGCTCCCAAGGTCCACGCCGCTGGCCCAGGGGGGTTCAGAGAGGCTCTAGAAAGTTCCTGTTTTTCAAATCTAATTCACTATAAATGAGCCCCCAAAACATGGTGTGCTGCCGTACATACATACATACATACATACATACTGGACACTGGGATCATTACAGCACAGCCTCCTGGATGGAGGTTAAGGTTAGACCAGAACACATGGTGAATTTCCCCCCCTATTTTTGTCAATATCTTAATTAATAACAGTGTGAATGCATTTTTTTTTATCAGTTAATCAATATTATTTTGGAAAATTCATATTATAGGTATAGAACTTATATTCCAGATAATAATAAAGTGTAATATAATATAATAGCATAATAAAAGTGTAACAACAACAACAACAACAACAATAATAATAATAATAATAATAATAATAATAATAATAATCCATTAAGACACCACCATGTCCCAACCAGTGGGGGTCAGTGCAGAGTATGCGGGGCAACACATTACTTTATCCCTTGTGCTGGCCCTTGTGATGGTCATCTGTGTGTGTGTGTGTGTGTGTGTGTGTGTGTGTGTATGTGTGTTTTGTGAGGCTTTGACACTGGCTGTGTCTGCTGTTCTCTGCAAATGTGACTATTCCCAGAGGAGTGTGCCTTCTACTTATCCATGCTAGCATGCAGTCTGCATTTGTGTGAGTGTGTGTGTGTGTGTGTGTGTGTGTGTGTGTGTGTGTGTACTAGGGGGTAACCAGGGACTAAGGATAACCACTGAGCCCTCCCACATCCCACATGTATTGATTAGATAATCACCCTGTCACCTATTACACATATCTTTTACATGCTCCCTGCTGAGAGAGACACGGCCGATATTGCTGACTGGAGGAAATCTTCACACCAATTCCTTTCATGTCCGCCATCTAGCTTTGTGTTTTGTGCTTTGTGTCCATACTCCCACTGTTCTCTCACTCTATCTCTTCCCTCTTCCCTCTCTAAGGACCAAGAGAAGAACGTTTTCATTATTTGCTGAGATTGGAATGTCAATCCCTCTGCCCCTGACTCCTGAAGTTCGGGATGTTTTGGCTTTTATTGTGGATATGATTACCGAGGTTATCTCCCCTACCTCACACTGAGGTTTTATGCACTTCCTTCAGGCATGGATCAAGATTTAAGATCTAGGACAGTGCAATGGGAACTACTTACTATCTCTTTCCATTGTTCCGCTCCTCCTCTCTCCTCACTAAATGCATCCATCTCTTTGTGATTCTGGTGATTGCTTCTCCTGTGCAGGCTGTTTACCTCTACATTTTGAATTGAACTCTTCTTCTTCATGTAAATGTGTGCTGCAGAGAGACAGAGGACGATGGGCTTGGCATGCTGTTGCTGTCCCTGCAACCTTGTCCCGGGGTCACGGGGGTCATGACACTTCAGCGGGCGTCCCTGACTCTGCTGCCCAGTCCCTGTCCCAGTTATCCACAACTGCTTTGGATACACATTTGCTTTTTTCAAAATTGTCTGGGCATTAACAGAAAACAGAAAGCTTGTTTAAAATAATGTCACAATGAGCTGTGCTTCAAATAATCTTAAAATGAGGTCATAATAAGATTATTATTATTATTATTATTATTATTATTATTTTCACTATATATAATTATTAATGAAAATTCTTTTGTTTAAACAGTATGTTTTTTTCTTTCACTGTAAACTAACATCTCAATCTGTATTAAAAGAAAAATTAGATTGATAGTTTCTCGTAAATATTTTGGCACGGATAATATTGTCCTTACAACCTTTTTGCACATTGAACTGTACATTTAAAAAAAAAAATCTATTTCTATATGCTTCTATAGAGGAGGCTTTATTAGTGGAATAAGTCTCAGGAGAGAGAAAACAGACGCCTCCATAACAATGCAAATTGGACTTTGATCGACTCTTTAATTCCACCCGACTGCTGTTTTGTTGGTCTTTTTTTTTTTTTATTTATTCTGAGTCAATGAGCTTTAATGAGAGCCCCTGATCCTGCGCCTCTATGCTCCGTGGTCGTGTTTGGTGTTTTGCCGGGAGCTTAGCGACGCTCTGGCCGCACTTCATTAACCCTGAGCCGGCCACAATCCGCCCTGAGAGCCGCAGGGATTTACTACCGCCCTTTCACATGCAAAAGAACAATCTCAGAGCCTTTTAACAAGAGCAGAGAGCGCCTTTTCTCCGCAATCAGCTGCGCACTTCGCAAGAATAACCCCTTTTCATTAATGCTGAGGAGGTATTTGCCTTTCTTGGGAAGGAGCACAGATCCGTGTGATTGTGATTATTTCCAAATTTGTCTGAGCAACCAGCTTGTTTGTTATTAATTTATGATAACAGAGTTTTAGGCTACAGATTCTACAAAAATCTGTGTTCAAATCACCTTTACATTTTTACCATTTAGTGTATAATATCTGCTTTGTTGGAGTTACATCTACATCCAACATACATCTGAATCATGAATCAGAGTTCTTTAAGTATTCTTTGTGTATAATGAATGAATTTTTTTCTTATGGGTTTTAGTTTGAAAGCCTTTCTAACAGGGATATACTGTATACAGCCTTTAAGAGTTTTCTTACAGAAAAGTCACATAATCACGTGACGTGAATTTTACACGTGTTCATGTTTCACATGTAGTGCCTGGTTTTTATTTCTATCAGATGTGATTTTTGCACAAATCATTTATTTCAGCATGCTAATTTGACATGTGTAGTTTAATTTTTCAGATTTTCTCACATGAATAATTATTTTTCAAATGTGACCAATAGCCTATTTTTCACTTGATGTGTTTACTGGTGATGAAATGCACCTTTTCCTACTTGTGATCTCACACATAATCTTACACAAAATGTTAATTTGTGTGAAATGTATGTGATTTTTCTGTAAATTCTGTCAGAGGGACAATTAAAGGTTCTTTGTTTGACCTTTTGCCCCTAAAAGTAGAAATATTTAGGCTAATTTGTTTAGTGTCTGTATTAGGCTAACCAATAACACAATATATTTTTTTTATTATTCAGAAACTGTGAGATAGGACAATGTGTTAACTTGTATTGTTTCAGCTTATTTAATAAATCTGTTTTATTGATATGACTCTCTTCAGAAAAATGAGGAGTCTGTATTTCCGCTTGCAAGCCCCACCAGAAAGCGCTACTACTTTTAATTTTACTTTGAAAACAAAATGGAAGAAGCTGGAATGAAAAGATCTTTTAAGAGTCCTTTAGGTTGTCTTACTGCTGGAACTCTTTATAGTACCTCCAGGAATCTTACTGCAAAGATTTGGGGTTGTGTTTCTAAAAAAAATATCAGCATACAGATAGATTAAACTCTTTCTAAACAAAGACTTATAAAAATATATTTCAGCAGCAAGCTAACTGGCCAAAACAGACGTTAGCAAACCGCTAACCGATCAGTAGGCTAGTCTAATAATGCTAATGCTACCTTCATGTGCCGTCTACATTATCGTAAATATGGGTTCCCAACTTAAAAGCTGCACATAAACTCTTCCTGAATAATTTTGTATCAGGTTCAGGTTTGGTATGGACCTCAAACTGACGCTGGGCCAGCAATGCTGACAGACTTTCAGTCACCTTTAAATCCACCTTGCCAATGTTGGCCCAAATTTGGCACGGTTGTTGCCAACATAGCCACACAAAATAAACGGTGGGCCAACGTCACTTTGATACCTGGGTAGGAAATTATTTGACTAAGCATCTTACATCTTACTTTTAGTGGTCACCGATGAGGCGATGGATATTGTAATATAACTGAAAATGTTTGCTAATATTAGCTATGTAGCAATAGAAATATTAACAATAACAGTATGTCCAATACCATGACTAGGACTGCCTGTTTGGAGCAGAATTGGAGCAACAATTAAATGTAACAGAATCTTGAATTTTACATTTTTACAGGAGCAATGGAGAAAAATAAAATGGCAAAAGAATAAAATCTGACAGGAAAAGGGGTAGCTAAGTAGCTAACGTGCAGTGAACGCAAATTGTTCCTTGTTGTTACTTCTGAAGTGGTAAACACGCCGCGCACTTGAATGCAGCATAAGTTAGCACTGTGGGATTTTCTGCTACAGCCGCTCTGACATGTGCGATACGAGACAAACCCCGTTATCGACTTTCAATTAAAAGCCATTACAGACTTTTGTCTAATCGTTAATGTCCCATTCAGAGAGTGAACTCCCCCTAAAAACACACTCCTGTCCCGAGCTTCATGGAGCGAGTGATCTTTGGCCCGGTTTAAAGCGAGTCCAGGCCGCCGCTCAGCAGATGTCCCGGCGGCCGGTGACCAGCTGTTGGAGTCGGTTGGCAGAGGAGCAGACAAGCGACACACTCTCTGAAGGGAAAAAGCAGAAAGGTGGGGGTGGAAACAATCCATTTTCCAAATGGGATCATTTAGGGCACTTAAACAATTACACACTTTGGTGAACATTAATATTTCACGTATCGCATATTGTTTATGGACACGCTGAATGAAAACAGTGAAGCGCGGTGTTGCAAAAAAAAACAACAAAAAACAAAAAAAACACTAACTGGATGCTTGTCACAATTCTATACAATAGACAACGTGTGTGTGTGTGTTTGTGTGTGTGAATTGTGAGTGAGTGTAGTTGTGAGTGAGTGTGTTGGTGAGTGAATGTGTGAGTGTGTGTGTCTATGTGTTGTGTGTGTGAATGTGTGAGTGTGTGTGTGTGTATGTGAATGTGTGTGTGTGTGTGTGTCTGAGTGAGTTTGTGTGTGAGTGAATGTGTGTGAGTGAGTGTGTGCCAGTGTGTGTGTATGAGACAGAGAGAGAGTGAGTGTGTGTGTGTGTGTGAGAGCGAGAGAGAGAGAGAGTGTGTGTGCATGAGAGAGAGAGAGAGAGAGAGAGAGAGAGAGAGTGTGTGTGTGTGTGTGTGAGTGAGTGTGTGAGTGTGTGTGAGAGAGAGAGAGAGAGAGAGTGTGTGTGTGTGTGTGTGTGTGTGTGTTCGCTCCATTTGCCTCCCGTGAATCCTTTACAGAAAAGTCGCATGAACTTCACAGGTGAATAATGTCGTGATTCACTTGAATTTACACGTGAATTTTATTTATTTTCACGTGATCTATTTTTACAGTATTCATTTATTTTCACATTTAGGACACGTGGTTCCACATTTCTTGAATAATGAATAATTATTTTTCATGTGTGAGCCCATATTGTTCCCACGATGTCACGTGTTTAAGTGAGGATTCAACAACAAGTGCAATAGCAGGTCGTTTGTCACGTGATTACACATGACTCACAGAGTCACGTGTGAAAAACTTACGATTACATGTGAAGTGTGATTTTTCTGTGACTTTGTCGCAATAGGCAGTGTGTGTGTGTGTGTGTGTGTGTGTGTGCGCGCGCGCGCTTGTGTCCACTCCATTACCCCACTGTGAATGCCAGTTTGTAATCCATTTCCCGTTTTCACAGGCGCAATCTGGATCAGCACTTCATACCCCGCTCACACTGTGCTATTCCCGGCGTGTGATTAAAGTGATATTTGTGCTATAATCTATTAATAAGAGATGGTCTATGGCAGAATTAAGTTTCTCCGCTTGAGTTTGGATGTGTAAAGCCTCTGCAGGCGTCTCTGAAAGGTTAAAGTTTCCTTCTTATTAACCTTTTTTTGGAGGAGGTTTGACAAATTAAATCCACGATGCTAACCAAATAGTGCAGGCTGTGAGCAAAGTGTCTGACAGTCGTGTTTAAATTTATTCAAACACATTTTTTCCACTAATAGATTTTCCCAAGTGTAATTTCGTGATATGACTTGCAGCGAATTTTGGTTTTTGTTGTTGTTGTTGTGGAAGAAATCATAAAAATATCTGACAGTTCTGTTGTCTTGCTGCCAAACATATATCCATAAAAATATTATAAAATCCAATAAAATTGTTTAAGTTGTTTATGTTACATGGCTTCCCCCCTTTTCTTTATAGCACACACTTTTAATCTATTTCTCCTTCGTTCGAATGCATTAACCTTATGAGCCGACATTTAATTTTTTTTAACATTTAATTTTATTTATTTATGTATTTATTTTAAGTAATGTGTCAGTTATTTCATGCCTATAACAGACGATGACAGCTGGAACATGTTTAAAATATCTGAGATTCTGGAGACATTAGGAATAAAAGATCAGTTACCCTGAGAATAGCTGTCAAGTTTATCTGCTTGGGAGATCAGCCAATTAATTAAGAGTAATCATAACTGCAAGATCATCCAATTAATTAAGAAATCATTCAATTAATTAAGATAGATCAAGGGTGATTTCAGGGCTAAACCGTAAGATTGTCTTACAGTTTGAATTTACCCTACAGAACAACTCAGAAAATTAAATCAGCAAACATCTACTGTTGAATGAGTGCTTAAAGCATTTCAAGTCCAAACGAAAAAAAAAAAAACATTATTGTGAGTACTAATTAAATAATGTACGATTTAATTAAACACGTAAAGGTAAAGGTTTGTTCACTTCCCACGTTTCCACATCATATAATTTAGTGAAAGATCTTTATTTGCACATTTATAAAAGGAATTCTCCTTATTACCTCAAGCCTCCCCATCCCTGTGCATTCAGCAGCTATAAGAGTTTTTTTTTGTTTTTTTTTTTTTTTAAACCCCAAAAATTCATACCACTATAAGCACAAAGGAGGAGGGCTAAAGACAAGAATCACTGCACAAATCAATATTCTCAATATACACCTTCACCAAAGAAAGAATAACAACGGCTCTATACAGAATTAATGCACAATATCTGCTCTAACACATCATGTTAGGGTTTAAACTGGCAAAAAAAAAAAAAAAAAAAGATTAAAAAAATAAAGAAAAAATCGCAGCCTATTATTTAACGTGACATTCATCACAGCTCGTGAGCAACGTGACATTTTGTGGGGCTTTTACGTGTCACGAATATTGTTTAATCCCAAACAGGTTTTCAGTAGGGTTGCCAGATGAATCCATTCCACTCAATGTGGAGTATTTCTCATTTCTTTGGGCTGGGAAACCCTGGACGAGGCATACTTTAGTCACATTTGGTGAGTACACTGAGTTGATTTATAGGCTAATGAATTGGGACGAGGTTAAAAGAGTGGGATGTAAACAGTGATTACAATCTGGCAACCCTAAGCTTTAAATATGCCAGCAATTCAGAGTTACTCCCATTTCATATGGCGAAATATTATTTTTGAAATAGACCTGTTTTTTTTTTGTTGTTGTTGTTTTTTTAAATATCTAAAAGGTCTCTGAGCACAAATGTTCTTCATAACTGATTTCATCTTTTCCATCCACTTCAGTACATTCTGTCTCTACATTTATAGCCACTGGGGGGGAAAACAGAAAAGGGGTGTTTCTTTTACTGGATTTGGATATTCTTTGATTCTGATGTAATCCAATCAGCATGATTACACGAAGGCGTTTTCATTTTTATGGACGTGTCCTTGAACATTTTCGCCTGGAAGAAGACTTAAAAAGAAAGAAAGAAATAAAAACCTATATGAAAACCTAGATTTGCTGTTGACCCAAATATTCCTATTTACACGAATCTTATACGTTTAATTTTTTACAGTTGAAAGAAAAAAAAAGAAAACTGCTTTTCGTCTGTTGCATTTTTTGTCTCGATAATCAAGAGATTTTTTTAAATTTAACACAGGGGCTATTACTATAATCATAACTATATCTATCACTGCCCATAATAATAATAATAATAATAATAATAATAATAATAATAATAATAATAGCCCATCATGTGGTTTGTTCTTTTTTTCGTTATTATTGCGTCCTTTAGAAACATTTCTGAAACATTTCTTTTTTTTTTCTGAACATAAATGATAACAAACAATAATCCTATATAAATATATAAGTTAAATACAAAAAAGGGCATAAATAATTACATAAATTATGACTAATAGCGGTAACAATATCAACTTAGAGTTTGCTTCTTCATTTAAGAAGCATATATATTGGCTTTATGATATAATATATATTCTCGATCCTTTAAGTCAACAGTAAGGTTGAAGTCCAGAGCTGCCAGGTGTGTGTGTGTGTGTGTGTGTGTGTGTCTTAATAAGTATAGACCAAGTTTCCAGTCTGTGGTCTTAAGAGTAAAGTCCGAGCCGGGAGAGCTCATCGTGGTGGGGTGGGTCTGGGCAGTACCACCCCGGGCAGCGGGGGGAGAGGCGGCGGAGGCTCGTGTGCGCCCTGCAGCCCGTGCAGGAGAATCCGCGGTACGAGCGGCGGCCGCTGCAGAGCCGCAGGAGCAGCGGGGGGAGGAGCTCCGGCTCCCCGGCACAGGTAGGACAGCGCGGCCGCTCCGGGGTCCAGACCCGACACAAGACCTTGCGGGTAGAAATACGGCGACGGAAACATCCTCTGTAGGGCCGAGTAGTTCCCGGCTTCCGCTAAGAGTTCCAGACCCACCGCCGTCTGCCTCTTCCACTTCGTCCTTTTTAATGACCATTTTTTAAAAAGAGAAAGACGGGAGATAGAACAGAGGTTAAGCAGCACGTAAACCCACGTGAAGAATATTAGAAACGAAGTAGCTAGTGGGCCGACTTTAAGTAAAAAGTGTGACTAGTTACTAAAGTGCCAAACTGTCCCTTCGCTGGGGTGGAACCATCAAGGGGACATATCTTGTACCTGTAGGATTTTTACACCACATAGGAAGTGCATGTGGTGTACCTTCGAAAGTAAAAATACAAAGATCTCTAAGTGGTCTTTGAATGATTTTCAAACGCATAAAAATAAATTCTAAAGGTACAAAAGACGCACCCCTGGATGGTACCACCCCAGCGAAGAGAAAAAACAGTTTGGTACCTCAGTACATTTTTGAGTGCATGGTCATTGTATAAGGCACAAATGTAGCCTAACAAATGTGTTGTTTTCTGTTTGTTTCACCTCAGGAAGTCTTCAGCTCCATTCCCTAAGCTAGCCTAGGCTGTTCAGAAAAACTACTGTGTACGCAAAAAAAAAAGAAAAAAAAAGAAAAAAACAGATGTGCTTTTATTATCACCTAAGCCTGTCAAAAGTGTGTAACAGTAGAGTACAGAACAAAAGGCCCGCCTCCAAGAAAAATGTGTGACATCACTAATACATGTTTCAGACACACATGTAACACACAGATTGTACACAGTGAACAAAGTTATTAGGTAATGTTCTCCAAAAGGTACAGTGTCTGGCTATCAATCACGCAAAAGGCTATTTTGTGTACAATATTAAATAGGCTTTAGGTGCACGCGAAGCATATTGACAAAGATATTTCTGCTTCATGTTAGAAATGCAAGGAAAAGTAAAATAGCATGTAACCATGCACGTTATTATTATTATTATTTTTTAAATCTGAGAACAACATTTGTGAATCAAGGTCTTGATAAAAGGGGGAATTCTTCCAAAATCCTTAAAAAGTTTATACATAGCTGGGTCAGTCACTAGAAAGTTTATTTTATATAAAAAAAAATGACAGCAAAAGTGTTGGTCTCTTTTCACAACGCAAACCTAAGGCTTTTTTTTCTTTCTATAAATCACAGGAAGTGTGTGATAGTGTGTAATAGGCAACACAGAAGCATACTTGTGCGTTCACCCGGTCCATGTTCATATGCTAGGAATTTCTTTTTAAAATGACTAATTTAATTCTATTAAATTCTATTATTATTAATAGGATAGAATAGCAGGAGAAAACAGTTATGATTTGTGCCCTTCACATCTGAGTGATCTGTATAAATGTGAACTTGGCAGGCAGAAGTGAACCCCGCCTCTCCATATGCTGCATTGGATGTAAACCGAAAGTTAATAATTAATAAAAAAAAAAAAAAGAAATATAAAAAATTAACTACCGCCTAATATAAATGTACGATGTAAATTAGAGAAATAAAAAACTGTTTTGGGTTAATGTGTTGGTGTAGACCTATTTTTCCTATTGCAAGGACAAAAAAAGCCACATTTGCCAGTAAATAATTAATCATTAGTAATTATAATAGCATAATAGTCTGACTATTAAGCTGGATTTCTTAATAATGTATGGATGCACCAATTTATAATTCATTCTTAAACGTGTGGTGTTTTTGCATTGATTTTATTTATTATGACTATTATTTAGCTAGACAGAAACCAGAAAAGGAAGAGGAGAAATCTAAATTTGCCAGTGTCTTATCTATCTATCTATCTATCTATCTATCTATCTATCTATCTATCTATCTATCTATCTATCTATCTATCTGCGTAAATAGAAGGGTAAATTTTTGAAAAGCACAATTTAACACAAACTAACACAAATGCCATGAGCAATTAATGCCATGAGTTTCTTTCTTTCGTTCATTTCCTCCCTAGTTAATCTCTCCTTTATCTGTGCTGACGTCACCAGAGAAGAGTATTTTTATGTCACCAGTGCATTTCTGCAATATTAGAAATATTATTAATTAACTGGAAATTTCCTTTCTGGAATCAGTCACGTGGAAATCTATCTATCTATCTATCTATCTATCTATCTATCTATCTATCTATCTATCTATCTATCTATCTATCAGATAAGTTGCGAGCGTCTCGTGTTACAGTGTGTCTTAAATAAGCACCATTTTTCCCGGTGCACAAACTTTACAGAATTTTGCCACGGGTGTAAACAGGAAATAGGAACCTCTGTAGTGCGATGCGACCCTGTAACCCGGCAGTTCCTCACCTCCTGTTTTGGTACCAGGTCTTCACCTGCGTGTCGGTGAGGTTGAGAGAGGCCGCGAGCTCCATGCGGTCCTGCACGCTCAGGTATTTCTGGCGCTCAAAGCTGCGCTCGAGCTGCGCGAGCTGGTGGTCGGTGAAGGCGGTGCGCGCTTTCCGCGGCTTCTTCAGTCGCACCTGGGGGCTGTCTCTGCTGCTGGAAATCTCCCTGTCTCCTTCTTCCTTCACTGAGGACAAAAAAGAAGGAGAGAGCAGCGCATGTGAGTGGAGAAAGTAGCGAGAGAAAAAAAACGGCATAAAGAAAATACAAATTATTGACGAAAACACGCATAACTGCGTTTTGGAAAACGCGTAGCCTGTTTTCCTAGTCGCTGCACTCTCAGAACATTCTTGCTGCTGCTGTAGCACCAGTAAGGATGCATGCTTTGTGCCTTTAGTGTGTATATTTTACCTAGAAGCCTTTAAAAATAATTTAAGGCACGTGATTAAACATTGAACACAACTACTATAAAAGATACAGCAGATGCACTACATACTGAAACTACAGAACATGCACCTTCCATGGTACCACCCCAGCGACAAGTACAATTTATACCTGCATTTGAGACTCAGAGATGATTAAAAAAAAATCATTTTCACTGCACATACAATAAAATATTATTTCTCTTTAAAAAACACATAAATAATGTAGGTTTTATAACAGTGGAAGGACTATACAGGGTGGAGCTCACCAACTCTGGTACACCGTGTTGGATAATTTGACAAAAAATGTATTGCTGACAAAAAGAAGGCTTCATACAAACTTTTCTCCACAAACCATTACAGGCTAAAGCTGTGTTAAGACACAGGTTTACTTATTTTTGCATTTTTAAAAAAATCCTATTTTCTCTGGGTTTCTGTGATCCACTCCGGATCCCTGACCAGGATAAAGCACTTACTGAAGATGAATGAAAAAAATAAATCAAATCTAATTTAATTTTAATTTTACCTTTCTCTTTCTCTTAACCTACAGAGATAAGAGAGCCTTCTTTCTAAGCCCATATAGAGCAAGGGACACGGTGCAGAGATCAGCGCGTCTCTGAAGGAGCACAATAATCCGGCTAATTGAGCCACAAGGGGACGGCGAGCTTTCAGCCGAGACTCGGAGAGAAACTTCACACAGATCTATAAAGAGCTCACCGTTACAAATCTGATTAACACTGGGACAAATTACACCAAAAATCAGCTCTGAAATCAAAGCAGCGCGTGCGCGCGCGCACACACACACACACACACACTTTACAAGCATCACGGCTTTGATACATAGAGCATTGAACCCTATGTCGAAATTCAGTTTGTCTGTAATAACATAGGAAGTGGTGCGTGTGTGTGTGTGTGTGGTGTTCATTATGTTGGTATTTATATTATTAAAGCACAAGAGTGCTATAATCACTCCTTTGCTATAATAATAATAATAATAATAATAATAATAATAATAATAATAATAATAATAATGAACGCCTATGATGATGATGATGATGATGAAGGAGAAGGAATTTAGAAGGAATAGAAAAAGGCGATGTCTAATAATTTTCATGCATTTTTAAAAATACAGTTTTACAAGTTTGATGTTAAATATGACGGCTGAATTATTTTTGTTTGTTTGTTTGTTTGTTTGTGTTTTGATATAATAATTTGTCAGTCATATATGATAGCAAGTTTTATCCCTTACAAGCTCACTTTTTTTTCACCTGTCAACACATGTACTACTAATGAAACAAACAAACAAACAAACAAACAAAAAAATGAACCAGAATAAGAAAAAAAGAGTAAACCACATATTATTATCCAAAGTCAAGAAAATGATGCTGATATGAATATTCTGTGGTATACATTTCAGGTTAACTGTGTAACGTGAGCCTTTTTATTTTAAAAATGCAATTATTATTTAAATAAAAACTTGTATGTACAATTTACAGAAATTACTATTGGGCTACATTGAAGCGCTTCTTCAAGATTATTTGCAAAAGAATAAAATGCAGCAGAAACTGAATGTTAAAGGAGTTTATGAGCGTTTACAGATTTGCAGCGTCGTCTGAGTAAAACTCTTTTAGAGCTGTTCTGGAAAAAAATGGGCCATGTGATAAAAATGAACTGATGCTCGACAAATGTTTGATTTTAAAACTCGAGGAGAGTACAGAGAAAACATAATTTTGTCTTAAAAACTCAGGAGAGCAGCTCAGGAACCAGGTTGTGTCAACTTTAAAAAAAAAAATATATATGTAAAATTATTTTCAGTTAATTGAAACTCATTAAAAAATCAGCATGTTGCGTGGGAGATTATTCGACACGAGGAAAAGTTTCGTAGAACTTTTCGTAGAAGTCTAAATATGTGCTAAAAATTTTCCCTTTACCTTTGTTGTATTCTCCGTCTGATGAGGAGTTGCTGTGGATTTTCTCGATGAACTCGTCCGCCACTTTAGACGCCAACCTGCTCGCCTCGTGCGTCGGTTGCCCGTTGCTGGAATACGGCGCGCACGCGGCCAGCGGCTTGCAGTCAGCCAGGATGTCTCTGATCAGGAAGGAGGAGGTGACGGTGCGCGGCTGGGGCGCGGCGGATACCGGGCCGTGGTGCGTGTGGGACGGCAGCGCGAGCGCGCGGCCTCGCCTCTGCTCGAGCGCCTCGCGCTCCTCGTCTTCCTCGCGCTCCTCGCGCCTCGGCGACGGCGGGCTCGAGCACACGCTCTCCGCGTCCGACGCGGCGCTGAACTCCGGCGGAGACCTGCATTCTCCTTCCAAGCCGCCGTTACCCTTGGCGACGACCACCACCGGACTTCCGGGTCTGTGGGACAGCAGAGAGTCGATGCCAAAGCCGGAGCCGGAGCACGAGCCGTGGGTGGACGCCTCCATCGGGGAAAAAAGAGCGCTTCCTCCCGGGCCAGAGCTTCAAACTCTCATTTGGGTTCGGCCAAGTTCGACTCACAAAACTGCGACAATCACAGCCTATCCAGTAGGAACATCCAACAGAGCTTCGGAGATATTCATCCAATGTCTGAGAAAGTTTCTTCTTTCTTCAGGACGATTGAAATGGGAAACAATCTCCACTTCCCCTTTTCTCTCTTTCTCTCTCTCTGTCTCTTTTTTTAAAACCTCGATTCTACAGAAATAAACAAAGCCTAAATATGTCAGCAATTTGTAATTGATTTTCTGAATCCTGTTAGAACTTCTATAAAATAATAATAATACTCGCCGACGGTGACTTTAAATTGTTAGTAAGATCATTTTGAAATAAATCATCGTGCGGTAACACACACGTCTGCGTTAAGGCTCCAGGAAAGGGTATGGTAGAGTATCTAGAGTATGGTGCTGTAGTGTAAAAGCTGAGCTGAAGCGGTTTCAGCACCAAGGACAGGAGCACAAACCCCGAGCTGCGATCAGAGCGACAGACGAGGTGAATATATTGCTGAAAATGTTCATCAGCACCCTACAGAGGAAGCTGCAGTGGCGATCCTCGCTGCTCAAACTGATAAAACCGGGCGATGCAAAATCGTTGGAGGGTAGAGAGAGAGAGAGAGAGAGAGAGAGAGAGAGCGAAAGAGAGAGAGAAAGAAAGGATGCAGTTGGCGAAATGAGCGCAGGTTAAATAGACTCATCGAACAGTGAAGGCACACACACGCACGACGGTGGAAAAAAAGCCTTTTAAAATAAAGTTGTTGGAAAACTAAGGTGCTTTTAGGAGTTTTTAAGGGCGCCCCATGCACGTGAGTCCCCAGCGGCGCGATTCTATTGGCTGAGGGTCTGTTTTGGGGTGTCGACCGGACACACACACACATACACACACACACACACACCCCACCCTCACACTCTCACACACCCACGACTCTCACTTTGATGAGAAAGAGACACTGAATTCATTAGGAGACTCGGATCCAACTGTTTACAGGCCATTTTCACACACTGTTTGCTTTCATTACATCATTGATGAGGCCTATAATGGGGTTATTATGAGGAGCGGGGAGGTCTTTCTCTCTTTCCCTCTCCTTTTTCTCTCTGCACTCCTCCAAGCCCATGTTCAAGACCAAACCTGAGCCATTTCCTCACACACTCCAGCCATATTTCCGCTTCTATTCTGCTCTTTTCACAGACTGCATTATGATAACACAACACTGTACTGAATAATAAAACAAAATGAATTAGACTGAAGTCGTGCCAAACACGTCGGATGTTTCCTCTTTCATTTAGAAACAGTCAAATGATTTGCCATTGTGTTTTATGCCTTTACTTACTCTATTAGCTTATATATATATATATATATATACACACACACACACACATACAATTTTCTTTTCACACACAATGATGGCACATTGGTTTTTGGTTTTTAATATAAACAATCATATATTGTTTGATTTTATTCATTTAAATAAACAAGTAAAAAAAAGAATATATTCATTTTTTGTATTATATTAGCAATGTAACCGCCTTAATTGCTGGTAGAACAATAAAATATAGAATGTTATTAACTTAAATGCATACATACATACATAATTATTGTATTAATATTCTATTATAGCAAATTAAGCACTTTGTTATGATAATAAAATGTTGATTAAAATGTCAATTAAACAAACAAGTAAACATATACAGATAGATAGATTTAAATAATAGTAGCCTGAACAGCAAAAATGTTAACATCAACAATTATTGCCCAAGAACTGTATTATAACAACAGTTGTCTTCTTCTTCTTCTTCTTCTTCTTCTTCTTAGTAGTAGCAGCAATAGTTGTTGTATTAAATATTTAAGCTGTATTTAGACCTTTTAGCACTATGTATTAGATATTTATATTCATGTACTATTATATTTTTTAGCACTTTTTCAACTGAATATCCAATCCATCTTATGCACCTACCCTTTATTTAACCCCTTCTTCTATTTCGATTTTTTTTTTAAGTGAACAAAACCTGATTATCTCACAGCCGTGGCGTTTAAGCTCCTTTAACTCGAGCCCAACTTTAATGTATTCAATGTTAATGAGCAATAATGGGACGACAGCGTGACCTAAAACTCTCAGCCACGCATAACGCTGCTGGACACGTCCCAAACCGCATACCACACACTACTGCACTACACAGTACGCTCCTTATGGTCACTATGGTAACCTGAGGTGGCACACTATTTTGACATACTATTTAGTGCCTTAGTGTGCAGTTTCAGAATGAGCTTCTATCGTCCCCCCTTTCACGTCTTTCTCCGAGCCAGTTTAGCCCCTGGTGACTTTTCGACATGTCCCAATAATAACAGTGTGTAGAGCCCCCGGTTCCCCCCCGCGCGCAGGGCAGATTGGAGGCGCTGCTCGGTGGCTCGCGCGCAGCGGCAGGTTGGTGACTTGGCTCTGTGCTCCCAGGGGCTCCGCGCGCGCGGCTACAAGCTGTCACAGTGAGGCGGGGTATACACACACACACACACACACACACACACTGAGTTTATTTTAGAACTTGAGATCTTCATGAAAGCCTGCAGAGATACATTAAAATCTCCAGTGCTAATGAAATCAACTAAGAATTCAGTAAACACAGATTAAATGAAATGAAATATGAGAAACAATAAACTATATAGTTATAAAAAGTCTACACACCCCTGTTAAAATCGCAGGTTTCTGTGAGGTAAATACCAAGATAAATCATGTCAGATCTTTTCCCACCTTTTTCCAGCCAACAGCTTTCAAGAAAAAGAAACAGAATTGGAAAAAGAAAAAAAAAAACTTACAAAAATCTGGTTGCACAAGTGTGCACACCCTTTTATAATGGGGCATGTGATTGTGTTTAGAATCAACCAATCACCTTCAAACTCATGTTCACAAGTAATTATCATACTTCTTGGCATCTTCTTGATTTCATCCAACTGCTGAAGACATGGTTCACAAAGAGCTTTTAAAGCCTGTACGGGATCTCATTGTGGAAAGGTATTGTCCAAATGTGGAGAAAATGGGGTACCAAAGTGAAATTACCAAGACTTCCCTCAAAAACAGAAGAAAAAACTTACCAGGGAGGCTGCCAAGATACCTACGGCAACATCAAAGGAGCTGCAGGAATATCTGGCAAGTACTGGTCACTCTCTGCATGTGATAACATTCTCCTTGTATTCTTCACATGTACGGGCTATGGGGTAGGGTGGCTAGACGGAAGCCCTTTCTCAGAAAAGAAAATCATCCACACCCACCTAAATTACCCCAAAACATGTGGCAAAATGTGTGATGGTCTGATAACGTTTTGGGCATAATTCTAAATTATATGTTTGGTGCAAAAGCCAGAGATCTTATCACCCAAAGAACACTATACCCTCGGTGAAGCACGGTGGCGGCAGCATCATGCTACGAGGCTGCTTCTCTTCAGCCGGGACTGGGGCTCTAGTCAAGATAGAGGGAATCATAGATAGCTCCAAATACCAATCTATTTTGGCACAAAATCTACAGGTCTCTGTTAAACAGCTGAAGATATTACCTTCCAGCATGACAACAACCCAAAGCACAAATCCAAGTCAACAAAGGAATGGCTTCAGAAGAAGAGGCTCAACATTTGGCCCAGTCAGGGCCCAGATCTAAATCCTATCAAAAAAACTGTGGAATGACTGAAGAGGTTTTTGCACAGTAGATCCACTGACAATTTGAAAAATCTGGAGCATTTTTGCAAGGAAGAGTGGCATAAAATTGCCAAAAGAAGATGTTCTAAGTTGGTAGACAGGGGTGTATAGACGTTTAATATCCACTATATATACAGTGGGGTCCAAAAGTTTGAGACCACATTCAAAGTCTGGGAATTATTTTTATTTAAGACTGAAAATTCAGAATTAAAAAAAAAAAGTAAAACAAAGAAAGGAAATGTTCAATATCTTGAATTTTCAATATTCAAGATTGTGCACTATTTCTAGCTCTCTATTTAAATGTAATTTAAATTTAAAACAAATTTGTGACATTGACCATACTAACTCCTTTCTACAAAAGGTCAGTTTTCCTGGAGTCTTTTCTCTTCCATTGTGTTCAGATGACACTCTGATGATTTAATCTAACATGGTTCATCAGGTTTTACATAAACCTGTACAGTCCACACCAGCTCAGGTGAATGTTGTCATTGAATATTAATGATTCTACTTTTTCCCTCAAGTTATTACCGATAATATAATATGTAATGAATATAATCACCAGCCACCTTCATCATCATTCATGCTATTATCCAATTAGCCAATCATGTGGCAGCAGAGCAATGCAAAAAATTCATGTGGGCCCGGATTAGGAGCTTCAGTTAATGTTCACAACAAACATCCGAATGTGGAAAAAAAGTGATCTTAGTGATTTTGACTGTGACACGGTTGTTGGTGTCAGACGGGGTAGTTTGAGCATTTCAGAAACTGCTGATTTGGGATTTTCACCAACAACAGTCTCTAGAGTTTACCCAGAATTGTGCGAAAACCAAAAAACATCCAGTCAGCGGTAATTCTGCAGGTAGCCAGACTAGTTCAAGCTGACAGGAAAGCTACAATAACTCCAATAACCACTCTTTACAACCGTCGTGAGCAGAAAAGCATTTCAGAATGCGCAACCCACTAAACTTTTGAGGAGGGTGGGATACAACAGCAGACGACTATGTCGGGTTCCACTCCTGCCGTGCAAGAACAGGAATGTACTTCTTTTATTAGACTCAAAATAAAAGTTAGCAAATCATACAAACATGAAAACTCAGCCAATCAGTATAAAATGTGCCAGACCTAGACAGACAATGTTAAGATTGGTGAATATTAACAACCGGGATAGAAGGATGCTCTTGAACACTCTCGGAAATAAATGTATCAAACTATACTTTTCCTTGTCGCTGGGGTGGTACCATCAAAGGGACATTTTAGAATGTACTTTTCACCTTTAAAAATAATGTACGGTACATAATTGGACCTTAAAGACCACCAATCTGAAGCTTTGTCCATCGCACGCACTTTCCCAGATAAAAGACATACACTAAAGGTACAAAAGATGTCCCCCTGATGGTACCACTCCAGAGACAAGGAAAAGTACTGTTTGGTACTTTATTTAAGAGTAAATATTTCACAAAAACTTCACAAAACCATAGCTTGAAAGCCAAATGGAAATGTACCAGCACTTCTGTGACCCAATATCAACAAAATGTTTTTATCTTGAACTCCACAACTCTGGGATTTGTGATAGTCTGTTGTTTTTGAAATTGCTTCTATCACATAGTGTGAGAAGAGCAAACCCTAACTTATAGGCAATGCAAAGTAATATGCTCTGACAAGACATTTCTTCACACTTTCTTCAACATCCAGACATGTTTGTTTGAAGAAAGAGATGCATTTAAACTAGGTCTAGATGCCAACTTTTAAAAATGTTATTCTATCCACAGTGAACTGTCAAACCCATCAACAGAGTCAAATAACATTATTTGTGTAGTAATTGCACTATAGCGATATTCATAAAAGGACAATGATGTCATCACTATGATTCCTCATTTACATTTTCTTAATCATATTTAACCACCCCAGATGTCAAATGAACAAGTCCCTTTCGTTTGTTTGATTACATTTTATTGGCTACCAGCTACTATGATGAGATACAGGATTAACCAATCGAGTTCATGCATTTCTCCCATTTCTGTTTGAAAGCTACTAGCTATAAATAAAGTTCAGTTGACTGCTTTACTTAAGTTCTGACAAAGATGTTAAGAACTGAAATAGACAATGCTGTTTCTAAATCAGCAGTGTGTTCTGAAGAACCAAAAACTACAGCAGTACTAAGATTGAGATGAGATGAGGATAGAATCTTTAGCGGCTGCTAATGTCCAAATGAAAGGACATCCAGATGAAGAATAGCACATTTACAGACATGACAGAAGGGTAGGAGCATTTACACACAAAAAAGAAAACGTGATATTAATGAAAATGGAGTTATCTTGGAAAAATATATGTATCCTAATATAGCTCCTGAGTTTGTGTAAATTTATCTATAAGGAAACTCAGTAATGTGAACCTTTACTGCAATATGTTACTGCAAATCTTTATACGGATTACAGTGACAAGTTTAAATTGTTTATTTATATCAACTGCACAAACACATTTAGTGCTTTTGTTGTGAAACAAACTTGCTAATGGCATAAAGCAATCCAAAAGCAATCCATAAATTAAGACAAATAAGACTATCCATTAAATTAGGACAAAAGTAATGGCATCCCATAAAAGGAGGAAGAGTTAGTGTGTGTCTATGGTAGCCGATGCACTGCAATGGCTGAGCTGCATTACTGGAAGATTTAGCACATGCCTCGTTTAAGAAGTGCTGTTTGACTATTTAGTCATCACTTTGCTGTTTTCTTCTCTCTGTGAGTTTTGCCTTTTGTGGAGCTTTGTGGGTTTGATACATGTAAATCAGCTGTGCGGTGAAGGTGCTTGGTAATTTAAAGGGGATTGGCATTTATCAACAGACACACATAAGTATGAAGAAAATTAGAGTTTTAGAAACTTTTAAAGATCTGATGGGAATTTTTAGTTTGGTTTGGTATTCTATATTAAATAATAAATTAAGATGTGTTATAGGTTTTTCTCATTTGTAACTAATCCACCTGTCTTAAAAAGACTTTCTTGTCAGGGAAAAAACAAAATGGAAACAAAAAGCTTCAATGACTATGATTTCACGCATATGTCATGGCACACAGGGTAAAACAATGCTTTGCATTCTGTTTATTTATGCTGCTCCTTGTTTATTAAATACATTTTTTTGGATGGGTCTGTCACTGTTTAGGGTAAAGTCTGGCATCTCTGGCGTTTTTGAAATGCTTTGTAAAACATGCATTTTGGTAAACTATATATATATATATATAGGGGAATAAACAAGATGACTTAACTAAGAAAAGAAAAAACCCAACAACAAACAGTGGTAAGAAAAAATGGGTGCAACCCTGGACCAGTCAGTGATGCAAATGATGCACCTGAAAGCCATCAAGTACGAGACTTGACAGAAAATAATGAGAACCGCTGAATCTTTTATAAGGTTAACACTCACATTTCCCAGTCAGCTGTCACACAAGAAAGAATTTAGCTCGTGCATGGTGGAGAAATAAACCTTCATCGGCTCATTAAAGCTGACAGGGGGCTCGGGATGGGCAGGACTCGGCGGCAGCGTGCCACCCCGTTTTGTGTCAGTAATTTGCAGCGGAGACATACCTACCATGAAAAAGAGGAGAGGGAGAAAGAAATTAGGTTGGCTGCAAGAGTGAGAGAGAAAGAGATGGCAGGTACTGATGGTGCTGGCGGTGCTTGGGGTTAGTCTGTGTGTGTGTAGAGGGGGGTCTGCGGTCGAGAGAAGGCCTTGGGGGAGGGTGGAAAGATCGCTTGCACGCCAGGAGTCTGATTCTCCCCTAATTGGAAGCATTGGGCATTGTCAACGGAGGATTTTCAGTTGCTCGCTGACAGGTAGAACCGTCAGGATGATAGCCCACTTGTCAGCGCAAAAGACCAATAAAAACAAACCACTTTTGATTTAATTGGAGGCCTAGCCATGGTGGGGCTGGAGTGGATGGATGGGAAGATGTGGATTGCTTCAGGGAATGGTTGTCTGTGTGTGTGTGTTTGTGTGTGTGTGTGTGTGTGTGTGTGTGTGTGGGTGTGTTTAAAAAGAACGTTTGAGAAGGAAATCATCACCTCGTGTAAAACCCCTCAGCGCGCCGGGCTCACATCCTTGGACAGTGTGGTCAGTCACTTCCCATGGTGCTGAGGTTACAGAAAATACTGGGTTTGATTTAATCCCTAGAGGACTGGAGCTGGCTCACCACTCATCAGTGTTTCTTCTCAAAGCTCTCTCTCTCTCTTTCTCTCTCTCTCTCCCTCTCTCTCTCTCACACACACACACACACACACACAGAGATACACATGGATGTCGATATGGTGATGCCTCAGTGACTTTGGCAAAGGAACAGCTGACATGGCTGGCTTTTGCTGCTTCTGCGCTGCCCACGCTCCAATTTGATTGGTTTAATCCATGTCCAGTACGTCTCTGCTCAACTGAGAGAACTCATTTGACACCTAATATTCTGCATTGAAACAGAGATATCACATAAGGTTCATGTCCGCACACGAGATCCTTCATGCTATCATGGTTTTGACCTAATTGGTGCACATTTTCCTATGAATTTCAGTTTTGCTCAAGGAAATAGGTAATACTAAGGGGAAGGAAAGGTAGTGAAGCATGTGTATGGACAATAGTGTTATCCCAGATGACATCCTAAGTCCTGTCATTCTCTTTCAAGCCTGGACTTTGATGATGATCTTCTTTGCGGGTGCATAGATTTTTGGGACACTGACCCTACGTATACACTTTCAAGTGACTAAGTGACAGGCAAAATTCATTTTCTACTTACGTACGTGACACAGAGCGGTGATTTCAGTGATGACAAAGCAACATCGCTGGTGATCGGAGGTGCTTTTGGTGAGTATGTGTAGCTAGTACATTTGCCTTGCTTTGTTAATTTACCAACAAATCTAGTACAAAGCACTTAGCATGTAAATTAAAGTTAAATATATTTTAAACAAAAATACAACATACAAATCATATAGTGGTCTGTAGGATACATAGTAACTACCACAGTTTATCATCAGAAATAAAAACAACAGTTGCCCAAAAGCAACAAAATTAGTGGTCGCTACACGCCCATAGAGACAAACTACAGCAATACAAGCATGAATGTAGGGTGAGTATTTAGGACACAGCATCATCACAAAGTCGACATGTCATTACTCACTCAAAAGCGTGTGAAAATAATGGAAATGGATATGGCTAGTGAATTTTCTTTTGTCATTTTCCATATGGAGATGAATGAAGTCCAGAGTCAATTTGTCAATCCCTTCAACAAAACCAGAACTTGCACAAGATCCCACTGAGAATTCATAATAATATGTTTTAAGATAAATAACTGAATTAGAAGGCATGATTTTAAAGCATTAAGACACAAGGCATTTTTCTCAGCTCTCAACTGTCAACAGCTCTTCTACCCTGATTGGTCCTATCCAAAGTTCTAAGGGGTTTTTGGTAACACACAGATGTTAAGTCTGCATAGATACAGGCTTCGCATGCTTCACAGAGGGCACGTGTGAGCACCTTTCGGAACCCCCCAAAATGAAAATAAGACACCATGCAGCTTAGTGGACCTTGGAACTAGGCAAAAATTAACAATTCAAGACTCCAAGTGTGCTATTAGAAAATGGGATATGTTGTTTGTATGGTGATCCAACAGATCCCAATTCCAACAATACATATTTAAGACTTCAGTACACATTTTCATATTGCAGCATGAACAGTGCACTTTGGGCCCCAGTCCTGGATAGCTATAGGTGTGAAAACAGCAGCTCGCCCCTGACCTCTGACCTCTCTCGCCCTTTGTGCCCCGTTATGCCCATGTGCATGAGTGGTCCAGTGGTTTATAATATTTGACAGAGTTCATGGAAGACATCTGCTGAGAGGGGCTATGGAGACAGGCCAACGGAGAGGTAGGGGAGAGGGCAGGGACGAGGCGCTTCAGCCATCCATCACCTCATTGGCATAAAGAGTAGGACAGTAGGCACAGGCTGGCATATCTACAGCCTCCTCTCTTACAGCGCCATCAGATTTGCTTGAGCACTGTCTGTCAGGAGACCACACTATTTAAGACTCAGTTATAAAGGAGTTTGTATTTTCCAGTTGTTTAATAGTGCGCGGGTAAGCCCATGAAATACTGTAGCTTGCCCTGGGTGAAATGCTCGATGTGTAATGCTCTTTTGGCATCACTTCCTTTTTGTTGCAAGATAGTGAATCCTGCTAATGATTTCTGACGTCTTTTGTCAAGTTCTTACTTTATATGAAGTTTGTCAGGTAATGACAGGTAAACGTCAGGCAAGTGTCAAATGCAATCAAGTTAAATGTGTGAAACTCTGACAGAATGAAGAGTAGCAACCGAAAGCTATTTGAAAGGTGCTGCTCTCAGTTGACTTACTGGCTTTGGGGGGGAAAAAAAGCATTTTTTCCAATTTTATGATCGAAATCCTTTAGTAAATATTTCCCGCAATATCCATTTCTTTTCATTTTCTGCAGCTGGGGAAGCCAGTGGAAACCAAAGTGAAGGGAAGTATTTTATTAAAGAGTCAGAGTTCAATGTTAACTGATGGCACAGCCATTACCAAGTGATGGGGGGTCTTTGGGCATCGGTTGGGCTGGGGATCCCACCCAGCTGCCACTGGGAGACACACACAAGCTGTTGGATGGAAGCTGAGACAAAAATGCACCTATGTTTCAGCCTTTGGGGGGCAAAAGGTCAGGCCGTCCCCTGTCTCTCCGTCTTCAGTCAGGGCATTTGGGAGAGGTTTTGCAAGCTGTGGCAGACATCGATGCATCACTGCAGTTATGAATCAGTGTGGCTGCAGTGAATAGATAGGGGTGACATAGAAAATAGAAAAATTGGGTGAGAAAACTAAAGGATAGTTTTCCTTAATGACCGTGTGAGCAAGAGTACAGTACATAAAGTCTGGATGTTTTGAACCAGACTTTAGCCTCATTCAATTCTATTCAATTGTAGTATCTGGGATCCAAGTGAAATTATCCACTGAACAAGGAAAAAACTTGGGCATAAACTGGTTTTGGGAAGTGTAAATCTTTAGGGTGTCCTTTTGGGATCATCCATAACAGCAGAAAGTGAGTCACTAGTACACATTTACACAGGTAAATTTGAAAACAGCATGTGTTTTCCATGTTAATGTTCCTGTCAGTTTCCTAAAAGTTGTTCGTTCACAATGAAATGCGAAAATGATAGAAAACAGCATCCTCGGAATACTTACCGGGTGTCTGACCCATGACCTTTTAAGTCATATCTGCCATTTTCATTTGTTCTGACAACATGAACATAAAAAATGCTTTCTTGAAAACCACGGTATCACTTGTAAACGAAGCAGTCAAACATGAAATTAAAATACCTAATATAGAAAACAGCTGTCAATCATATACTTGTCAGTGTTTTTGAAAGGATATGTTTCTCTTATTCACAATACAATGCAAAAACTGTTACAATGCATTTTCAGATTTCTCCACTTTGGAGAGCAGATTCAAAATTGTGTGTTTCTTTGGTAGTCAAAAACAGTTTTTATATGAACCAAATGTGGCCTTATCCTTTATCCTTTCAAAAACACTGACAAGTATATGATCGACAAACTCCTCATTGCCACAGTGAAACCAATTTTTATTTCTGATAATAATAAATCTAATTTCTAGAGCTCAAAACAGTATAGTTAGCCAATACTAGCTAGGACTGCTAAGAGTATGTTAAGGTTACAGTGTATGCGTTGCTGTTTTTTTTATATTTTGCCACAAAAGGCGCTCTAGCTAGCACTTTTTCTGTAGAAAACATGCTAAGGGTGAAAGAATCATCTAGAATGAGTCCAAATAAGAAATAAATGAATACTTTTGCTATTTAATTTAGTTACATGTGTTATATAAATATTTTTATGTAATTGGTGCATGCAGTCGAATTCAGTTGTTTATCTTGCGACCTGAACAAGAAAGATGACCTAAAAAAATGGAAGGGGGTTGATGATAAATATGCATTTATATTCACAGACTCTGATTAATGTGTGAATACAGTATATTTCCCAGTACACCTAGAAAGCAAACTTTATGGTCTCCCTCTTTTCTCTCTTTCTCTATAATAGAAACATACAACACATCAAACACACTAAACATACTGCTCAGTCGTCTTATTTTCCTACAAAGTTGATGTGTAGGTCAGAATATCTCAATTATCACACTGTCAGTACTCAGAATGTCCTCCCCAACCTCCCTCCACCTGCCGTGACTTTTATTGCTTCATTAGTGAACGCCACATGCTATAGTGCACACTCCCCCTCACATCACTAATACAGATCAGTGGGCATATGAGGGTGGAAACAGAGCCATACACACACTCACACACACACACACACACTTGCACTATTATCAACTCACTCAAACTGCCTACACATTATAATATATGGAGTTTATTTCCTGACAGAAGTAACTGTACGTGAATTGAACATCAAATCTATAGTCAATTATTAAAACTCTAACTTATTATAACAAATTTTGTGAACGCTTTTCATTTCACTTTTACAAATTATTAGTTACACATTCAGTTTGTATTTTATGTCCCATATTATGGGTTTACAGATGTGGATCATTTTGATAGTCCATAACTACTATGTAACTTTTTATTTTAGCTCCACCCCTTCAGCGCTCCAGTGCTTAGCTTTGGCTGCATAACCAATGAATTGTACTTGCAGAACATTTCAATCACGGATGTAGAAATTTGCATATGGACTTTTCATTGTATTTCATTAAATTTGATATATTTACATATTTTCGTCTGAGTGTGCATCTATCAAAACAAAACGATGTGAGAGATAAAGTACTGAATGTGGGAATAAGAATTCAGGTGTCATTTGTGTTATAAGTTCCAACATACAAAATTAACCATGAGTTTACATCATCTTCAGGACCAATTTTAGCAGGAATACACCCTGGATGGGACATAAGTTCATTGCAGGACACCATGTATACACTCATTCACCCCTAGGAGCAATTTAGTATGGCCAGTCCACCTACCAGCATTTTTTTGGAAGGTGGGAAGAAACCAGAGAACATGGCGGAAACCCACACAGACAGTCGAAGCAGGGACCCTGGAGCTGTGAGGCAGCAACCACTGTTCTGCCCACTATGGATCAACAGTTCATAACATTGACATTTTATTGGCATATTCACATATGATTTTGATATACATAATATCATAATATACACATACCTATACATTTCTCAGCACAATCTTTTGGATAAATTGGCCAGTTTGGAGGCAAAAAATTATACAAGCAGTGTATATCATCATGCTTTACCATTTTTAGCATTTTCTGGTTCATTGAGTTGCTTGAGGATGGATTTGCAGATAGCGTAACAATTTTTTTTGGTGCTAAACTCAGCTAAACCACAACTAGCCTTATTGCGTTAGCAGCTAGCAAGCTATCTGCATCAAACAGCTACATAAGCTGTGTGGCCATGTCATGTTAGACAGTTAATTTTAACCATTTAGCTAGTTTACCGTCTTTCAGTTGGAATGCTAATAGTATTTGAAAGCATGGTACATAGAATAACACAGAGAATACTACTGTAAATTTCTTATTTGCAAAGTTAGCAAAGGACTAGCAAGGCATTTCACCTACCAAGATTGACGAGGAACAAGCTAGTTTTTTTTTTATGTCTCTTTCTCAGGCTCAAGGTTGTAACTGTCTGCTCCCTCATCAGAGATGTCATACAGAATAGCCTGTTCTATGAGTATAATCAGGATCTCCCTCATGACCCAATGTATATGAACTGTGTAGGTATTTCTGGACTCCCAGATTCAGACCCCTGTGTGTACATGTGTGTGTGAGTCTGAGAGAGTGTAGGGCGCGGACTGTCGAGAATAAGACCCCAGCAAATGCTCATTAGAGTTGACCTTGGCACCAGGAGCCTGCGTTTGATGGATCGGGTACAGGGCCAAACAAGCCCCCAGGGAGCCATGATCTTATCTCTTATTGTACACACACCTCCCTCCTGCTGACCCTTTCCCCGCTCGCTCACACTGCACAGCTCTGCACGCATCACAGGCAGAATAAATCTGTGTCTGACAGAGAGAGAGAGGCGAGGGACAGAGAGCAAGAGAGCAAGAGAGAAAGAGGGTGAGAATGAATGAGGCGGCAAGAGAGAAACACACACAGGGGGCCCAAAAAAACCAACAGCTCACCGAGGTGTCATTAGCTACATAAGTCAGCCGTGCTTGATGTGGGCTGGAGAGCAAGATGGAAAAGGCCTGGGGTGGAATTCAAAGAGACGAAGAGGCGATGATGTGATCAGTTGACGAGTCCTTAAATGAACCTTGTGTTCCACAAGGTCCATGATGAGTTTGTTTTCCGTCTTAGCCACCTCTCCACTGCTCAAATATGAGTATCCTTCTCCACAAATAACATCTGCTCAAATCCTCCCCCGTATATCTGAAATGGCACCCAGTCAGAGGACAGCCAGCGATCAGAGGCATGAGGCAATATCCACCTGCAGGGAAGAAAACTTAAACACATGAGCTTCTCACAAAGCTTCCAGAGATTTAGACATCCTCTTATTCCCTTGTGCTGTACTTGAATGAAATCTTTTCTCTGGGTCTCTAATGGAGCAGCATGGGAAAATTGCTCTATTAAGCATATTTATTTCACACAAAGTGCCTTCATGAATGTATGTGACGTAACAGCATACCCAGTCGAGCAATGATGCAACGAAATACCTACCTTACTCCATCAGTGCACAAAGAGGTTCTAATCTGTGCTAATTCACTGTGGGAAATTAGCACACGTAACATTTGGTTCTGTAAAATAGCTTATGGCCCTTCTGACATCACCCCTTACTTTTTTAAATTTTACACCACTTTCATCCAATTTAGTCATTGCCAACTTTCACCCACCAGCTAGTTCTTTTCTATTGCACAATCGTTACGAATCTGGGATGGCACAGGCTAACAGGTGCTTCCTCTGGGATTTGACACGTGAAGCCAGCTACTGCATGCCTACAGGGAAACGTATGCCAACGTCTTGATCTATCTGTCTTTTTTTGAGAACTCCCTGATCATTCCTTCTAAAAAAGGCATAAAACTTCAATATAGTATTGGGTGAGCAGTTATTGTTCTTTAAATATGTTGTGAACATCACTTGGTCATACAGGTTTCTCCTGTGCAACATCAGAAGCATTTGAGAATTTCTCTCCAAGGAGGCCACCCATTTGCTTGTTTATCTCACAATCCGCTCTGGGCTGGTCTTCTTGCATGTCCTATCGGGCCCTTATCAAAGCTGAAAATGGATCACTGTACCTCAATGCAGTGGTCAAGTTACCATGTGTCCTTTGAGCTACAAGTATGGATCAGCTTGATTTACCTCCATTCAAAAGGACAATCTTGAACAATACTGCTTGTTTCCACAGAAAGTATGACCAATTCTGTCCATTTCTAGGATTATTATTTTGGTTTGTACCTGCTGGCAATATTTTTATTTTCCAAAATATGGACAAATCCCTAACCAGGATCAATACTGAAGAATCAATAAATGCCACATTGTGTCCAATATGCTCCCATGTTAATCAGCGTGGTCTGTATTTTTGCTCAAGCTTCAGACCTGACTGTCCGCTCCCACATGCATGAGAGTGAAACCCACTCCCACAACTGTTTTGTTGGGTGTTGCAGGTCTCTAAGGATCCCAGTCCTGATCAACACCTCTAGACCAAGGCTCTGTACTGGCACCCCGGTAGTCAGTATTTAGATTAGATTAGATTAGATTAGATTCAACTTTATTGTCATTACACAGTATGAATACAGAGTAACGAAATGCAGTGTGTGCTAGCATAAAGATGCATTTTTCAAGTAGATGACCAAGTGCATCTATAAGTCATTCTGGGCAACAGCATCTGCAAATGCCATAATTTAAATCTTTTAAAACTGTTTTTGAAACTTTTAAAACTTATGTCACATGGCAGCTAAACATGCTTGAAGGAGAGTGCTATCTACCCTCTTCTGTATACATGAGCTAACAGATACCTACGATTAGCTAGTGTTGATCTGCATAAGACCATCCAATAAATTATGAAATGTAAATTTCCATTTATGCCAATTATGCTCTCTTGGACCCCTAGCCATATATGGCTATGGCATTGGTGATATTTGAATTAATGATCTTCTAACAACAGGACTTCAACCAGCCACTTGTTTTCAAATTCTCCCGCTGCAAGGAAAAGATATAGTTTTCCTTGCAGGTGCACATTTGTTCTATGTGTCTCAAGGTGTTAGTTGTCTTTGACACAGCTATTTGGCCTGTATGTCAGGTAATGCTTCCACCTAGGGCCAGGTGGGAGCATCATGTGTACATCTGTGTGTGTGTGTGTGTGTGTGTGTGTGTTGGTGGCAGGACTTAGGATAGCCATTAGACCACCGCTCAGAGAAAAGAAGCACAGATGCCAAGCATAGGTCATCTTACTGATGGAGAGAGCCAGCTGCTGACTTGGGGTCAGTGACTCCTGTGAGAACTCAGTGTGTATTTGTTTGGGTCTGTGTGTGTGAGAGAGAAAGACAGCAATCCAGGCCATTTTTCTACTTGGACAGTGCACATTATTTATAATAGAACAAGACCCACTGTCTTCATGTAGACCTACAGTAAATGGACTCAAATACTTTCTATTCTCTCAATATTAAAAAAGAATGGCATGCATAAGGCAGTATGGGTTGCCATTGGTAAGACGGATCCCTCCTCCCAAAATCTCATTCCTCTCAATGCCCCCTTCCTGTCTGACTCCTAACGCCTGGGTGGGCTTGATGTCTTTCCTCTGTGAGGTACCACTTGGAGCCTGGCTTGACAGTTGGGAATGGATACGACGCATGGATGTTGCTGTAATTGCATCTGGTTGCATCATGAAAAAGTAATAATTCACTGTCAAGGATGTCAAAGTGTCAGCGTTCAGCAGAACTGATAAGTTGTCAGCGACGGAAAGAGTTTAAGCCTCTTTCCAAAGTCAAGCCCTGGAAAGCTGTAGGAAATAGAGTGGAAGATGTTCAGATGAGGAATGTGTGTTCATTACTTTCCTCTTATATTACGGAGAAGATAGATGATGTGCATGTTATATGAAATGGATTGGACCATTTTGGTTGAAAACCCCTCTTACAGTTTTATTACTATTTTGTGAAAACAACAGAAGAAGACCTAAACTCCTTTGTGGGCAAACATTTAATTTGGGTTGAAGACACATGCCAGCCCTAAAATGATCCCCTAAATATGCTGAACCCAATTAATCATAGGAAATCATTGGTAAAATTGCCTTGCTGCCATTTATGAATACTATGACCATTAGGATAAAGCTTCCATGCAAGCTTCTCACTGCGCTGCATCTCAGCACCAATAAATACACACTCTCAGAATATTCTCAGCCAAGGCTTGAGTTTGAGGGGTGATGCAACAGCTGCCTTGCCGTCGGTTAAAGAAAGTTCACAAAATTCATTGGAAGTTGGTTTAGCTGGGTGTTTAATACACTATTGTTTAAACCCCCATCCCAATTAACCACTATTTATAGCCAAACAATGAAACTTGAGACATAACCTGTGAAATAACCTGTGGTGATTATCTCATGGTCAAATCAGTCATTCTGTATTCTTGTGCATGATCTGTACTGCAGTACTCATTTTCCTAGTATTAAGATCAGAGGATCACTTGTGTCACTTGTGTGTCTTGTGATAACACACTGCATGCATTTTCCTCTGACATTTTCACAAGTAAATTTCAGCCAGCTGGCTATCACCTCCTTCTGTGCATCATCTGTTCACCATTCCTCAGTTCAGCTGGGTTTTGTACCGAGTCTCTTCTAAGGAACAGGCTCAAAGTCTCATCCTTTAGCTAAACAGTCACTGTGAGAGCAGAGAAAGTGGCGAGAGTCTAACGGCTGCTGTTCAAACGAGATTATGAGCCTCTGAAAGCCCAAGGATTGATCCCATTGTATTTTAATGAAGTGCTTATGGACCCGCTTAGACATGCAAAGAGAAGGAAAATAGACTGGCTAGATACAGCGGGACTGACTCCTCTCTTCATAATGAAGAAGAGTTTGCTGAGGGAGGGTTGTGGGGGTCTCTTTTAGTTCCCAGAATTCAAGAGAATGCACTAATGTCATGATGTCTACGACTGTCCATCATCTTTTCACTCACTTTTCTCACACTTTTCTCTCTTTCACTGGTTTGTGTACGCTTTGGATCGAGTGCACAAGAAGATTAGCTGACCTTATGGTCACTGCAATGACCTTGTGGTGCAAAATAGATGCACAAAGGCACACAAAGACAAACAAAGCAAGCACACACACAGAGACACAGAAATGCATAGTACCAACAAACACTTTCTTTCAGGATATTCCCAGAAGCTTCCCTTCGTGCCTTTGTGATTAAGCTTTCTGCTGCCCCTGTGTGGCAGAGTTCATCTGTGCCTCCAGAGCAGCACACAAAGGCCTCAGTGTCCCAGGGAGCGCTGCATCTTACAGCCTAAACACACTACTAACCCACGTATCCCATGAGGCCCGGCTGTAATTAAGCACATGTGCTTGTTAGCAGCCTGTCCTTCTCTCTTTTCACTCACCTTTGCTTATATCACTCTATTTCTCATCCTCTCTTGCTCCATCCCCCTTCTTCTTACTATGGTTTGTCAGATGAAGCGATTGCATCCTTCTCCCACCCCCAGTGGCATTTAACTATTCTCATTTGCATGTACATGCCCTCGCTGTGTGGCCGGTGAGCTGCTGAGATTGATCAACAACGCAGCAGCATGTTTTATTACATGTCAGTCAGAGGCAGAGACCATACGCAGTGGGCATACACACAGACATGCACATGCATATGTGCACAAGCTGGCATGTATGGAATATACAGACATAATCACAGGCATATTCATCCAAACCAGTTTAGCTATATATTCACTGTATGCTTGAATCTACACAAGACACATTACTTACTTTAGAACAGTGGAAGCCCATGCTAACTAATACCATACAGTTATTAATACCATAGATATGGGCATACAACATGACCACAAATGAATGCAAAGGTAAAATGAAGGGTTTAAAGTGCTGTGCTACATGTACAAAATGTCTTTCCAAAAAAGACATTTTGACATGGTCCACACTGGTCATTTTGAATGAACTGTCATGCCCTACGATTGACTGGTGTCACATCCAGGCAGCATTTCCACCTTGTGCTGAGTTTTCCCAGGATAGGCTCCAGGTTTACCCAGACCATGATCCATGAGTATATATGGAGTCTGATAGGTACATCCTCCCAGGTATAACACACTCATACACACAATCTGACAGTTCTAGGCACAACACTGACAAATGCACAGAAGCATGTCCAGTAGATAAAATCTGAGGAGCTCTACTCAGCCACCAAACTACCAAATAAAACTGCCCCTGTGAAGGATAGCGTGAATACGAATGTCATATGATCCAAAACTGAATGACTTGGTAAATCTCGCTGTGCTAAGCTAGTTTGAATAATAACAGAATTCCCACTACAACATCTCTGGAAAATTTGAAAGATTGAGGATTATCAATGAGTGTAATGTCATGCAGCTAATTTAGCTAGCTAACCCAGAAGCAAACTATTTCCTGGCTCCCAAAACAAACAAACAGGTGGTCAGACTTTTTTTTTTTTTTTTTTTCTGCATGTTAACAATATTCATTGTTTGGAAGCCTAACACTGAATTTCTTCAGTTCATTAGGAGCTACCATTAGCTGATTATATATAAATCTGGAATGCTAGTGCATTTCACAAGATGTTATGTTAGCTATGACCTTTTTGTAGCTTGCTATACAACAAACAAATTGCTTAGCTGTATATCTGATGGGGAACCTACTCAGGACATATACAGTTAGGAGTAGCCACACTGTCATTTTCTGTTTTTAGTATTTTGCCCCACCCTAGATTGCCACCCCAATAAATAATCAACAATCATTGGGCCTTACATGGCCACCCCTTCTTAAAAGGTCTGGTTACACCTCTGGTGCCTGGAAGACAATTACCTACACTACATTACATCACACACATCCCTGTCTCTGCTTCTGGACATCTACTGCAGGGTATCATTACAATCCTAATCCAGCACATCTGGTTCTAGAGTTCTGATTCACTTCAGGACCTTGAATAGTTGGATCACATTGGACTCGGGCTGGAATTAAAGTTTGCCCCAAGGTCTCCAGGATGAGTGCTGAGTAGCCCTTTTTTATGGGGCTACATCATAGTTGGCTTGATAGGCAAATTCATAGGCATGATATTGAGCAAGGATGAGGCATTGGATTTCTTATGGATAAGATCAAAAATGTTGTCCAGTACTGGCCTTCATCAAGCATGTCTGAATATTTCCTTACAGAAAAGTCACATAAACTTCACATGTGAAATTTACATGTGTGGTTTTCACATTCTTCACATGTAGTGCATGTATTTATTTTTACATGCCATTTGTTACATGTGAGTGATCTATTTTCACGTGATTTTCACGATACATATATTTGATTTATATATAAGACATATAAGTGATTTTTTCTTTCATGATTCATTTATTTTTTAAATGTAGGGCATGTGTTTTATTTTCACACGTAGGACATGTTTTTATGTTCACATATGATTTTTTTCCCCGACATGGCTTGATTTTTTCCCCCACATGATTCATTTCACATATGTTTTCCTGAAGCAATTTATTTATTTTCACATGTGATTTCTTAACATGTTCATTCATTTTCAAATGCAATTTTCATTTTTCACATGTGAATATTTCACTTGATTCATTTATTTTCACATGTGATTTTCTTTCACATGATTATTTGCACTTGTTAATTTCGGAACTGGATTGCAAGTATTTTTATTTTCACATGTTATTTTCTTTCATCAATTTGTCCATTTTTCACATGCATTGCTTGTGATTTTTTTTAAAATTTATATTCACATGGGATCATACATTGTTCACAGGATGTCACATGTTTTCTTTGTGAAATTTCAGGGCATGCCATGTTGAAATGTACCTTCACCTTTTTTTTCATGCAAGTACATATTACTCATATAATCACATGTGGAGAGACTTATGAGCACATGCAAAAGATAAAATATGCTTTTGTGTGATCATGTGATTTTCATGCTCTGTGTACACAATCAATCATGTGTTAATACTCGTTCTGTATTTGGGCATATTTCATCTTGGCTGTTCTGCAAAATACTGCTTTGGCATGCCTGCAGTTCAGCACACCCACCAATAATAACTTCACAATCTGTGTGGATAAACCTACAAATGGCTCCTGGAGATGACAATGTTCTGTTTATTAATTTTTTTTTTCTCCTTCTTGAAGAAACTGTTTTTGAAGACTTTGTCATAGCCCAGCCCGCTGCGTCTCAGACAGCTGCAGAGGCCGATGGGTATTAATATGCACAAACCGGAGGGCACGGAACAAAGTGCTGATAATGAAGTGCGGAGGTTTGGAGGCGTGCGGAGCTTAAGAGCAGCCACGGGGGAGTCAGCACATGGTTAGCCATATGCCTCTGAAAACAGAGCAGCCTCCTTTGGGAGAGTAAGAAAAAGCATGTACACACTCTCTTGTACACTCTGGCAATTCCTATCCTTTAGCTCTCTCATTCTGCCTCTCCTCTCTCTCGCTTTCCCTCTCTCTGACCCCTGCAGTAGCACTAGTCTCAGAGATGTTCATTCTGCACCTGTCTATGTGCCTTTTTTCGGGTGAATGGAGGCGATCTAGGTTGGATTGATTCAGGGACTCCTAATGTAGCCTCGAGCATTGCAGGGCTATACGCTTGTGGTGTGTGCAGAAATGTGGAGGCATAGGCCATGATCCAGAGAATGTTGTTTTACAGAGATACAGAAATCTAATATTTAGGAGAAAGAGAGCGAGACATTTAGACAATGAAACGATGGCAATCTGTGGAGCAGTACAGACAGAATTCAAGAGAAAGGATGAGGGAGGGATTGTTTTCTTTTAGATCTCATCCTAGCCCACCAGCCCGCTGAATCCCTGCAGTCCCTGGAGACAGCGCGTGAGTAATCCAGGCTGCGTCTTCCTCTTACACAAACGCCAGGATCAGCCCTCCTCACACAAGTAATTAGAAGATAATGGGGAGTAATGCGGCCCGATCTGTCCCCATTACCTCCTGGTGCTGCTATCACAGCGCCATCTGATGCCTGATCCAGGCACGGCAGATCTCAATTAATCTAGCTTTTGCCTTTGCTTAATCCATCAGCCTTGTGAGTGTAGGGAAAGAGAGCAAAAGTTAGTACATGCAGCAGTTGTTGTGTGCAAATTTGCATAAAAGTGGAAAAGTGGCCGTGTAGCATTTCTTTGTGTGCATGCATTTGCACATGGGTGGTTTGATCTCTCCATGTTCATGTCTGAAAGTCTTCCGTTATATCTGATAATGCGCATTCTCCAGCTGTCCTCATCCAGCACCAATCTGCCTTTGTGTGCCAAGGATAACTGTGAGCTATAACCGTCTCGGCTTCAGTCTGTGCTTGTTGATGTATAATGAGCCCTTGCCATAATCATATTAGCACACCTAGAGACAATGTTAATGCAAATATTCATGGACCATGGTGTTTGCGTGGATGATTTTGAAATAACTTTGGTTGATTTAAGATAACATTCAGAAATCTTATTCATACAGCTCACTAGTTATGGTTATTGGTCACCCGACAGGTCATAGGACCTATTTCCATGTGGTACCTCATATCAATTTTACCACAGAATCCACAATGTAGATTGTAAAACAGTCTGTCTTTTTCATTCTTTCTTTTTTCAATAGAAAGGTATAGTTAGCATTGTTAGAAGAAAATATGTAATTCACACTGCAAACTAATACAGCTGTTGGATGTTGCTGGTCCACATTAGGTTTTTCTCCTGTTTACACCCCCAGGCTCCACATAAACAAAGTTTTTCCACTGTACAGATGTTATAGATCCACCAGAAGAGAACTGAGGTCAGCCAGGTCTACTGGTGTAAGAAGTACTGGTCTGATCCGAATTTATCTATAAAATTTTAGCAATGCTGTAGTCAAGAACATCTCAGTATAACATCTCAAGATAACTTTCACCAGTCAAGCCAAAGAAGAGAGCAAAACTAAAAAAAAAAAAAGGCGACCAAGATCACAAAACAGAACAGAAAGCATCCTTGTATCCTTTTTCTTGGCTCCATTGGAAAATTCCTTACGGTTTACAAATCAAAGATTACACTGAAAAGGCTGAATGAGTAGCGAAACTGAAAATGATGATAGTAAAGTAATCATTAGAAATGAATAAATTGTACATTTAAAAAAAAATTGGAGTATCATCATCTTGGTCATGACCATATTTGAGACTTCAAATCAAGATAAAGATTTGAGAAAAAAACTTTTATTAGTATTTTATTAGTATGAAGTATACAAGGAGAACATACATTGCTATCTCTGTTTTCATTGGGAACTGTACATTCTTATTCTGTCCACATCATGCCCTCCTCATTCACATCACTAGCCTTTTACTGGCTCCCCATGAACAACTAAAACAATGTCAACCTCTGTCCAAACACACCAATGCACTACTTCTCTTCCCCGCCTCCTCGCTCTATTGGGCTAATTTACTCTAGCTGTAAACCTGGCTCTTTATTGAGATGCTAACTCTCTTTATGAGCCCCTAATCCTGTAGCACGGGGGATAATTTATAGGGCATTTACATGAGGAACGCCAGCTAATTGGGGCATGTGTCTGAATAAGCTTGCACCACGCCTCTGCACTACTGATGAGCTTTCGCTAGGAATGACATCATCGCCCCTCCCCACCTCTTCCTTCCCCACCTATCTTAATAACATTCCCTTTTATAGATTTCACTTAAAATTGTATTCACAGCTATCCTGGCTCGATTAATAGGTCTCTCAAGGCCCCGCTGATTGTGTGCTGTGGTCAAATAAATGCTTGACCTAGTTGTGAGCTCTGCATGCCGTCGACTTGGTGAGACCAAAATTGGCACCAAAGCTGCTGGAGCCACTGTTGAATAAAACAGAAAACTCAGAGCGTTATCCTTAAGCTTAAATATCGTTCATTTTTGCTGTAGACAGTGACTGGCTGCGATCTGCAGACACTTGAGTTGAATGAGACTCAGAAGGCCCCCTTTAGTTTGATTGAACACATCTCCAGTCCTCATGCAGCTGTCACCTTTGGCTAACTGCCACACACAGAGCTGGAAAAGTCTGGCCTGAGAGTTGGGTAGCTACACCTCTCAAGCGCTGACCTCTGAACCTGTTGTGGCCTCTGGGTTGCTCTCTGCTGGCTAAGTGGCCCTCCATGTCAGCTGACCTGTAGCTATCCTCTTCAGTCTCAATAGGAGGAACCTGAGTTCAGCTCCACTTGGAGGAACCAAACCCACCCCCTTCCCTCTTGCCATGTCCTCTCTCTCATTTCCATCCGCTCGTTTTTAATGGCTTCACGGTTATAGATTGGGCTTTGTCTGCCTGTGCGTGTACCTGCACCGGTCCCAGCTGCTCCTCATTAATAACCTGGCCTGCTGCAGCCACGCATACATACACCGGCGTGCTCCTTTATCCCGCTGAAGTGTTGTTAGCGTATGAGTGTATGGGAACGGTCTGAAAAAGGCAACACATGAGAGAACTGAGAGTACATCCACCATATTGGGTGTACGTGCTAAACGTAGTGCTTTTACTTTGTGATTAGTGGAGTTAGCATGCTAATGATGCTTGAGTGGTGTTAGATTGTGTCTGGAGCGGGTGCAGACGGGCTCTATTGTAGGCCATGGCGACCAGAACAGAAGCCCTGAAATCTGTTGCCCTGATCTTCGCTTTAGGAGCCAGAGGGGAATAAAGGCGTGGAAATAGGATTTATTTAGCACGCCTCATCAAAAGGGAATTAGCATGCTCCGGGAAAAGAGACAGGAGAGTGGAACACAATGAGGGGATAAAGCAGGGAACGGTGAGATGAGCTGCTGTTGCTCCTCCTCAGATATGGGTTTGTCTAGGCAGGATTGGTTTCCTCAAGTGTACATTAAGAAGAACTTTGGTCCTATGGATTCTATGGCACTTTGTTAATTAGATACCTGTGGTAATTTCAGAACTAATATATACCATCGACATGTTATAGGAAAGTAATCAACAAAGGGTGTGATATGGCTGTTACCACCGCAAAGTTGATTATTTTCAAATAAAAGCAAGTCTTGAAGTCTTGTGTTTTATTGCTCTTGTCACACAGCAATTTGCCAACAATTAAAATTTTTATTAAGTAAACAATGGCATGTTGTACGTTTTATCCATTTGTAGTTACACTTAATGCTCTAAATATATGTAATGTGCTTTATATGCTAATACTGTGTACTCTTAGAGAGAGGTGACATATAGTGCCTTGCATAAGTATTCACCCCCTGTGAACATTTTGTAGTGTTACAACCTGGAACTGAAAAGGAATTAATTGGGATTTTATGCCATGAAACTACACAAAACAACCTACAATATTGAACTGGGGTGGGAAATAATAATATAATTAATATAGTTTACAAAACAATTTAAAATTAAATAGCTTTTATGAAAGTGATTGCATAAGTACTTATGCCTGTTGCTCTCAAACCTCTAGATTATGTTCTCCCTGAGAACACCATTCCCAAAGTGAAGCACGGTGGTGGTAGCATCATCTTGAGCCTTGCCCTAAGGGCACAGCTCTAGTAAGAACTACTGATAAATATTCTAAAATGCAATGTTGGAAATTAATTTTGTAGGTTTTGATGTGAGGTTGTAAATCTGTTCAGTATGATTTATTATTTTAAAAGTATTTTATCTGTAGAACATACGAGTTTCGTACTGCAACATAAATATGTATTTAGAAATTTACCTAGAACACAATGATTTAAGCTTGCACTCATAAGAGAAAGGCCTCTAACAGTCCTGAAATAACCTGCTGCTGCTGCAAAACTATGATCATTTCTCATTCAAGTTTCAAGTTTATTTGTCACGTGCACAAAATGTCAGGGACAGCTGTACATTGAAATGCTTGTTGTGAGGCTCAGGTACTCTACAGCTGTGCAATACAAAAAAATATACATAAGAAGATAAGAGGGAAAGAGAAGAAGAAATTGGGGGAAAGAGATTATTTACAAATGCAATATATATATATATATATATATATATATATATATATATATATATATATATATATATATATATATATATATATATATACCCCCTGTGAAATGGCAGGCATATACAGTACTTAGTGATGCAATCCAACTTGAACCTGTCACAGTGGATGAGCACATTTATATTCATATAAATTCACACACAATGCACTGAACTGTAAAACAACACACAATGTTTCAGATCTTGAATTCCCTGTTTTCTTAACTATTATCTAAAGGATGCTGACAATCTTTTTTTTAAAAATATAGCTGAGTAAAGATGTAAAGCTAAGTGCTTTCTTTGAAGAAAAATCTAGAGCTTAATTTTATACTGAAAAAAAGTTTTCTGTTGAATTTCTCAGACTATCCAGCAGAATAGGAGAGTGAATGAAAATGCAGAGGTCTGAAAGCAGCGTCAGATATTTCTGCCTCAGGCAGCTCAACCTGACCTGAAGAGTTACATCTCCTGCAAAACCTTCGATTTCTCCCTCTTTGCTCTTTCACTCATGCACTCTCTTTTGTCTCTCTGTCGAATTCAGTGGAAATGGCTTTGAGGCATCCGACTCGAGACGTGCAACAAGCAACAGAAAGAGTGTAAACAAAAGTAAACAAAAGCTTTAAGTCGTGTTGAACCTTAAGCCTCCCACCTGCTAGAGCACTTAGACACTGATGAAATGCACTGAAACTGCACCAGACAACCAAGTCTCTATATCACACTTTATATCGCAGGGTCATGCTGTATAGTTATACAACACTTCTGATTCATTACTGCAGCACCTGGACTTTGAGTTGCATCGAAAAAGAAAACGTGGTGTTGGAAATAAAGCATTTTTCTTCTGTAACATGAAACATGAAGTGAAATGTATGAGTAAAACAGTCTTCAATGAAATTATTGATTAGTTACCGATTGCCAATTGTACATCTGTATAAAAAGTATGTAATGAATAAAACACCTGGGTTTGAGCTGTTATTGGAAAATAACCAACAAAAACAGTTTCTTTTTTTTATTACAACACATCCTGAAGTGTTTTAGGGTGAAGGTGAAGGGTGAATAATTCTTTCCAAGTATACTTAAACGTTTAAAATATCAAAAGTAAACTGGAGTATACTTAATGTACTGCTCTCCAAGTATACATTGACCTGATATCATATCAGAAGTAGACTGCAAGTATACTTGTACTTACAATAGTGTACTTCCTTCCGTGATGGTATGACATGATGATATGAAGACATGATGGAATCAACCACTGAGGGCATTTTTTCCCAAGTATACTTACATATGCTGGTATATCAAAAGGAAATTGTATGTATACTTGTACACTTCTTTCCAAGTATATTTAGATATGCTGTAATTATAATTGACCAAATATAGTTAGAAATGCTAGTATATAAAAAGTAAACTGTAAGTATACTTGAAACGTCTGTCCAAGTATAAAAAGGTCAGTTTTGATTTCAGGTCATTGCCACATTGTTTTGTCTCCTTATTTCTCTTTGTTATGTCTCTTGAAAAATCTGTTTCAGTAATGATAAAATGTTGGCATTAACATATTTTTGCTCACAGACTTGCTCTTGTTAGAAGTATCAATTTCTTTCTCTTTTTACTTCTCATCTCTTCTGATTTCTTTCTCTCTCTTTTCGCCCCCCACAGTGTCTTCCTACAAGGCTAAAATTGTCCTGTTGGAGTAAATTGGATTGTAATTGCTTTGTCCTTTATGCCATATTACATATTTACTTTTTGCTATTCTTTCCAAAGTGGCTCTTATTTGTTTCTCTCTTCTTTATTGCAGTCTTAAATCTTACATCCCCCTTTCTGAATCATATTCTCTTGATTGCGATGTGTCTTAATCAGTATTCAGCTAATTCTGACCCACCTAAGTCACATCCCTCGACACCTCCTGTAGCACCCAGGAGCCTGAACTCGCTCTGAGACACACAAACTCCTTCAGTAAGCAGCTTGTCGCGGGCGCCCAGTCCTACAGATCCATCTCGCCTGCAGTACAGATCATGGTTGGGCGCATTATGGTGATTTATCGCTCCCAGTGCCGCAGAACAGCGATAGATCAGGAGAGCAGCGGGGGACCTGGGAAGCCAGAGCAGGGGGACAGGGGACACTCAGGCCCAGCCGAAAAACCCACCAATGATGAAGTGCTCTGTGACACAGTGGTGATTTCATTGCCACAGCGGCCATTCCGTACAAACAAATGTTCTCATGCCCTCCTACACGTATATATTTATGTCCATATGCAACTATTTTCTGCTGCCCTACACTGGGTTAATGTATACAGTAGCTGGAGTTTCATAGAGTGATGTGTCTTTTCTTTGCTTTTTACTTCCTCCCTCTTCTTTTGTGTGTTGTTTTCTGCAATGCAGAAACACAGTGCAACTGGAATACGAGTGTTGCATATAAAAGCTTGCTTGGAGAGTTGGGGTAAAAGTGTGAAGTAAATGAATAGATGCAGCCTCCTCCAGGTATCTTCACTCAGAATAGGTTTGGGACGAATGTGCACAGGGCTGTCTCTGGAGTATATTTTTAAAATAAATTTTAAAAAAGCACTCCATATTCAGTCACTAGACATGGACACCTGTTCAGTCCAGATCAGCAAAAGGATCTCCACCAAACTCTGATTAGCAATGGGATTATGTCATTAAAAATGCACTAAGCGCTTTCCATCAAGACGCTTCGCAAGACATTCATTCACCTTGCGTTTGCGGGTCTATACAAAGGGAACCCCCTACATCTGTGCCTCTGGGGGGGGACAGAAGTGAACAGGGTGAAGACGAAAGACCTTGTCTTCACGTCCCCCATCACGGGCACATGCAGACGAGGCCTTTCAGCTAAACTGCTAACAATGGGCATTGGTGAAATCCCCCTTTTCCTACAGGAGGCCAGAGGCATGGACTCTATTATCATAGTCATTTAAATACAGTAATCTCATTTTCTGCATCAGCCACAAGGGCATGCCAAATTTTCAGTGTGTATGTGCGTTGGGGGTTACGCAGGATTAGTGTCCTTTTTTCATTCTGTTGTGATCGCCAACTTGTGCAATGCGCACATGTGTGTGTTTGTAAGCATGGCAGCCTGGTTTTGGTGTGTGAAGGTATAATATCAGATCTGACAACAAAACTAGGTTGGAGGTTAAAAAAAAGACGCAAGCTGTTTCCATTCTTCTCGTCTTCCGGTCCAGTGGAAGAGTTGATGAGGTTTAAATGAAGCAGAATTAGGAGATCAAGCAGACAGCGAGCAGTGATGCTATCTCCCAGCCCACTCCCACAGGACACCAGCTGACCTGGATGAAATGGAGAGAAGAGTGGAGAGATATGAGATAGAGTAGAGAGAACAAGGGCTGGTGGATATCCTCTAAATGTGATAATCTCCAATCACCTCTAACACCAGTTCAAGTCAAGGCCTCCCTTAATGAGCTCATAGTCAATCAGGCATAATGCTGCATCTCTCTCTTTCGCTCTTTCTCTCATCATTGTTGTTCTTTTGATTTAATCCTCCTCTCTTCAGCTGACGGGAAAAGCCTATTACCCCAGCCTTGCTGCTCTCGTCTATCTAAATGCTAACGACATGAGGGAGAGATGCAATGCTTCCACGAGGACGGAGCTTAATCTGATGGAGTCTCGAGTCGTGATCTGTTGTGTCTTACCTTTGTTGGATGAACTGCTGGGGATGGGGGGGTGTTAGGGGGGTATTAGCTTAGCCAAGATGTTCCTCCTTGTGTACTGACCCAGCCTGTGTAAGGTCAGCGCCCCTCATCAGCGCTCGCTTCCCCATTCCTCAGCCCCTGCTGCCCTTTCACAATCTAACCTCCATCATGTTTAGCTCGCATTAATTTCAGCCACTCAGATATTGATGGAAAAATTGGAAGTGTCTTTGGAAGTGTCAGTACTTGCTTCCCTGATAATATCAGTTACGTTAGCCCGATTGGATGTGGCTGGTGAAGTGGGCTGGAAAAGCCTGGGGTAAAAGCCCTGGGTCACCTTGTAAACCAGAGCTGCATCCGGTTCGATCTGGCTCACGGTGATGTGTGTATTGCCGAGGTCTCTATGGCTACATTATGGTATCACCCTCCCTCAAACACATTATATAAATTATCACCTTCTTATTGCTCCCAAGCCATCTCAGCAAGCAGGCGGTGAGATTTCTGAAGACGCATGTCCTCGCTGTCCTTTACGCTTTATTGCCAGCTTGCCTGTCCCCTGCGCTTACCAAGTCCCTCCCTTTTTCCGATTTCCCCTGTTTCAAACCTGTGTTTGATTTCGCACTGGCCAATGAAACAGCAGTAGGTGAGATTGGGAGTGAACAATCAATCTTTGTAATGCGATCGGAAGATGGTGCACCGTGAGTAAATGTTTGCACAGGCGCTCATCCAGGCCTGCCATCAAACCCATTCTAGTGGAAGAGGAAATCAATCCAGGGCAGGTCTCTCTCACTCTTTCTCTGTCTTTCTCTCTCTCACTCACTCAGTCCATCTCTCTCTCTCTCTCTCACTCTCTCTCTCTCTCCTTCAGTCTTCTCAACAACAGGAGGGTATCAAGCACATTATAATCCACAGCTCTGTGCATTTTTCATATAGACTTGCCTTTTTATGTTTTATGTACAGCAGCTCAGGGGAGAGCAGCTGTGTGGGCCCTCGATCCTCTCTGACAGAGAACTCATTTCACTGAGAGAGATGAGGCAGAATGCAAAGCGTCCTTCGGTTCTTTCACTGTCTCAGCACAACAGGACAAACCAAAATCCATCAGCGCCACACGACAAAATATCTGGTTAATGCAACTAATACTTTGGGACGTAGTAAATTATCCTGGTTTCCTGAAAGCACTGTAAAGTTAAGATAAACCTAACTGTAAAAGAGATTGCTCAATGTAATTATCACTCTACCATTTAACAGTGATTTCTCTGCATCCGTGCTTTTGGGAAAATCAGAATTGACCATTTTTGCTATATTTAGATATAAAAAGTTTTTAAAAAATTTTTTAATATTCCTTAAATATTGTTAAAATTCTTTGAAGTGGCAATATTTAAATGTATTAGGTACATTTTCAATTCAGTAAATTTCTGAACCATAACTTTCTATTTTAAAAATACATACATTACAAAATAATGTAAAATAATAAAAACACTATAATAATAAAAATCTATATGTGCATTATATTTTTAAATAAATATGATATTTTATGTTTTTAAATTTCATAATATAATGTTTTCTACATTTTTATATTTTTAGTTATAAGAAAAGACATCAAAGAAAACAAATAAAAATAAATAAAAATAAAAATAATTCCTGCAAGAGTTTACAATTTTTTTTTAATATATATATATATATATATATACACACAGTATACGCTAAGTACATTTTAAAATTCAGAAAAGTTCAAACCACACAGTTGAATCACAACGTTTTACTTTAAAAACAATTTATTCAAACCTTTAAAAGATAAATAAAAAATATCAATAAATTCTGAATTTAAACTCTTATTTTTAGTTCATGTAAAACATTTGTGTAAAAACACTTGTGTTTGAGGTTATCAACAATTACCAGATCATATTTTTGTTGTTTCCTTACTAAATCTTCAATTTATGAAAAAAAAACAAAAGCTTTGTTTTTTGGGATTGCTGAACTACAGAAGTAGTAAAATGTTAAAAGGTGCTTAAATAAAATGAAACTGTAAAGTTGAAATTAAATGTCCACACTGGCCACCATGTTTCCTGTATCTGTGCTTTTAGGAGAGGAAACAGATGGCAGGAAGCTTCAGCAGCTTTTCCCACGCTGAGGATGGCACAAGACTTCTTCACCACTGAATGCCATCTATTAATTCTGAGCACATAACCTGTTTGAAGAGCAATACTGCCTTCTTCTGGCCTAACACTCTTACTGTAGTCTTGTTGTATAGTAGTCAGATTCAGAGTCATCAACCTCAGGAGCAGGCTGCATTGGGCATGCTGTCTTATTTTCTACCATACTTCTTGCACAGGGTGGCAGAAGCCACTCCACCTGTTTATTAGTCATATTCCATTCATTCTGCATTACTGTGGAAGAAAAGTCATGAATGAATGTTATGCTGCTCCACCACCAGCTTGGACACACATTGTTATTGATGCTTTGTTCATTTGGGGGATGTCATTGTTCATTTGGCATTTTTGATAGCCAACCTTTTGTGCCTTGTTGAAAAAGAAATAAAAAGCGTGACAAGTAGTGCAGGACTACAACAATCTTTCTGTAACGCTTCCTTGATGGTCTTTGTGTTGCTTCTTTGTCTATGTCAACCAATGCTAAATGACCAGTTATTGCAAACCCTCTGAGGGTTTTTCCCAATTTCTGAATTTCTGAGATGCAACGACAAAAAGGAAGCTTGAAATCATGAGAATAAGATAGAATTGGAAAAAGAGAGAGAGACTTGTGCTTAGAGCTCTGAAAAAAGTAAGATCATTGGGGGCTTCTAGGTAAAAGAAGAGCATATTTTCACGCCTAAGAAGGTGGCGTTAGGCCTTAACTGGCTGCTGCAGGACAGCGATGTGCACTTGTCCCAGCTTGATGCTTTGTCAATGTGCTGTGACTAAGCCAAGGGGGTCCAATATCCCCCTCTCCTTAGCCTAATTAAAAGAGGATTATCCGGCATGGAGTCCCAGTCCACTCCAGCGTGCAGTGCGTACTTTCCCCTTACTTTCTCAGGATAATCACACCTCCAGGAAATGGAAGGGAATGGGCTAAGGGGCTTTCTGGACGGCTGCCCAGAAAAGGAAGGCAAAGAAGAGTTGAGCTTCTGGGCTTGATCACTTTGAGTATGTGGATGAGAGCAACTCACCAGGACCATGTCCTCATCTTTCTCTCACTTGCCAGTTTTGCTCCTAGAATTGAGCATCTCAATATAAGATCTACAGTGTGACAGCTGCTTTATACCCAGTGTTTAACTGGACAGGATTATACATATGGAATACTGATAACAGAAATCAAAAAACAAAAAGGTACATAGCATGTTTTTACACCAAATTAAGAGTTTAAACCTCATATCAAATGATCTTTGTTCATATATTTATAGCTTTCACCTTACCCTGTGTTGTATGACAAGTCACTTGTAGTTTGTGTCTTGTGGGCTTTACAATGAGAAACAGTAGTAGCTATAGTTTCTAAAGCTGACTAGTTAAAAACAAATGAAATAATCCACTAATCAGTGTGAAATTCTGGTTTTTACAAGCTATACGCACTCATCAGAGGCATCAGTGATCTCTGCTACTTTCTTCCTAGCTTTATTTTAGTTCATACGGTCTCCATATACACATGACGAGAGGTCGTATATGGCAGGATATACAAGTTTTTCTGCATCAAACAGGAACAAATTGGAACTAATTGCAGGTAGGAACTAAAGTTGTCAGTGGGGAAGTGAAGAAACATCAGACCACACGCACCATAGGACTGGTCATGGAGGAATCATTTGAGCCAATCTATTGGATTTGTTGCTTTGTTTCCTCATTCCTAATTTGCACAGAACTAAGAAAAGTCTCAGTTTAAATATCACTTGTAGCTCTTTCACTTTGCTGCTTGACAGTGTTGCTGAAATAGCAGCTCAGTGTCGTGCATGTACATAGAAAATAAATAATCATCTGTCACAACAGTGATTCAACATAGTGTTAAAGTTTTCTATAGTTTGGGGCTTTTTTTTTTCTTTTTTACAAAAGAAAAAAAATCTTTCATTTCTACCACATCGCCACATTCCTCTATATTCATATATATTTGTAAAGTCTTATGGTGAGGTGTTTTTTACGTTTCAATTCCTACCAAATCTTAACTTTTACAGATGTGACAGCAAGAATGAGACCTATTACCCATCACTCTAATCCATCTGCTGCTTCTTGCTCTTTGTATTTATCAATGCAGTTTGTATTGTGACAGCTAGTGATTAGCATTCAGCTACCTGTATGGTTAGAGTTAGCATTCTTTCTCTAATATTTGAGAAAGCTGTTGTTAGTCTTAGCTAAGGTTTTCCCACAACCTTGGATGAAAGATGCACAAATTTACCATCAGCAACAAAAATCTCTGTGTTATTTGAGGCAGAGGTCTTTTTTCTTTTTCTTATTTTACCTTCATACGTATATATTTTATGCTCATACATTTGTACCAATAAATTTAAGAGTTTTCTACTTTGACCTGAGTGAAGAATTTGAAGCTGTGCTTGCACTTTTACCAGAATATTTATTTAAATGAGTACTTGCACTTTCACTTGAGTAAAGAATTCCATTACCTTCCTTACCTTCCTTGTGGTTTAACAGGTTCATTTCAGTGTAATGTAATATTTATCCTTGGCACTAGGTGGCTGTGGTGAGTTTGTTTAAGAAGAAGATTTGGACGTGTCTTGTTCTTACCACCCGTAAAATGTTTTTCCTGTTTCTATGTGGGTTTTCTCTGGGTTCTCCGGTTTCCTCCCACCTTCCAAAAACATGCCAGTAGGTCAGGGGTTTCCACTCTTATCCGGAAAGGGCCGGTGTGGGTGCAGGTTTTAAATTCCAAGCAAGCAGAAGCTACACCTGAGTCTTCTGAAAGCCAAGGTCACCTGGTTAAACAGGTGGAATCAGGTGTGGCTCCTGCTTGATTGGAATGAAAACCTGCACACACCGACCCTTTCTGGTTAAGATTGGACACCCGTGCAGTAGGTGGATTGGCTGTGCTAGATTGCCGCTACGTGTCAATGGCTATGTTTACATGCAAATCAAATTCCGTTTAAGGTCTATATTTGAGTTGCAGCCATAATCCGAACACGATGTTCATATGCGCACAGGCATTGCATGGTTGTTATAAGTATGCCTGAGTACCATTCCTACATACTTAGCTTACAGTTAAGCATCTCTTAGCACCCACAAGTCCTTGCAGACTGAGCATGTGCATATATCGCCTTTCAGTGGATTTTCTGAATAAGGTGATTACATGCAACACATCAGAATTTGGGAAATCAGAATATTGTCTTAATTTGAATCAGGCAATCGGATTGCAGTGTTTACATGACTACAAATTAGAATATTGCCAAATTCCGATTAATATTGGAATATTGTTGTGCATGTAAATGTAGCCAAGGTGTGTGCACCTGCAATGGTGTGTCCTGCAATGGACGGTCATCCCATGCAGGGTGAATTCTCCCACCTTTCGCCCAGTTTTCCCAAATCCACTGTGACCCTGACCACATTAAAGTAGTTATTGAAGATGAATGAAATACCTTTTTTAACTAAGACACCTGCTGATTTTTTGCTCTAAAATTTAGGCTATGTTGTAACACATCTTCAATATCCAACAATCATTAAATGAAGATGGAATTCTGCTTTGCGGATATCTTATTTTTTCACCCAAAACCCAAAGGGGATACAAACTCTTGATTCCACTTTTAGCCAATATTATTCAATAATATTTTATTTTAATAATATTTATATTATCGTTGTTATTAAAATGTGTGATATAGATATGGTTTATTATGATTAGCACAGTAATAGTGTTGGTAAAGCTTATAAACAAGCCGTTTTCTCAGTTAAACCAACTTGTACTGGTTATTTACAGGCAAAGCTTCTCGACCTTTGAAACATGGCGGACGCCCTGAGTCGTTACGTAGAAATACGTTGGGGGCGTGGAATAAGGCGGCCACTAGCCAATCGGAGCGAGGGGCGGGGTTTATCCCTATTGGTGAACATCACTGCAGCTCACGCTTTGTGTAATCCGGGATCGTGAGAGAAGGGGGGTCGGTTGTTTGGGTTTTATATCGCCGTTTCGGGGGATTTAACTGTCTTTTCAGACATGGAGGACAGTAAAGAATCGTTTTCAGTGAGAGAAGAGAGAAAGAGGGACCGCCATACAGGTAACATTGCACTGCGTTGCAGAATAATCAGTGTTTTTAATTAATAGTGGTTGCGAGGGGCGGAGCTACATTCGTTTTTAAGTTAACGCAGCTGTTACGTAATCTAATGCTGTCCAATTCTGCATTTCTGTAAAGATTTTTATTTTAAAAAATGCTTATCTGTTCCAAAATGCTTACAAAATTACAACAGCAAACAACAACAGCAAACAATAAACTCATTAAATCTCAAATCAACTGATATATTATTGATTTAGTGCACATTCCTGCACATCTCAGTGCTTTCCTTGCTCCTAGACACATAATTCAACTAATCAGCTAATTAAAGGTCCTCTCTGAGAGGAAGTGGGTGTGTTAGAGCAAGGAAAACACTCAGCTGTGCAGGACAGGGGTACTCCAGGACCAGGGTTAGGAACTTTTATATAATCCGGGGTGTGGCAACGTGATGACACAGGGGCCACTGTCACTCTTAAAACATTTCTCCTGCCACCCCAAGTCCTGGCTGAGATCACAGCAGTATTGGAGAGGTATATTGCTTCTTTGCAAGACATGCAGACTTAATGAATCGTGCCTAGTTAATGTTTATTGAAAGCATTGTCTTACTTTTGTAGATATTTTAACCAAAGCACTTCAGTATCAGGAATTTTCCAGCAACTATGAAGCCCGTACAAGGACCAAATCAGATATTCTGCAACGTCAGCTTTGTCGTACCCGTAAAAGGTTGTCCTGATGAGCAACCCCTCTTGAAAAATCCATCCAAAATCCAAGACGGGCTAGTCAAACTGGTAGACCATTTTTGTTACTACTTGGCCAATCTGATTAATAAATGTTTGTGATATCAATTACAATTGGTTACAATATCCTGTCTACAATGTAGTGTTACTAGTGGTATTTCAGAAACTGTTTTCTTTCTCTCTTCCTGTTTTTTGGATCATCCTGAGTACAGCAGGGTGGTGTGTATCACCTTCCTCTTTGACACTTAAAGTGCAAAACATGAACCCATTGCATATAATACATTTATTAAAAATGAGATTAGTGGTGCAATGTTTTCCCCTCTGTATTAGTTTCTAAGTGCACTTCCAAGTCTGACTGTATTCCTGGACCACTTTGTCATCAGCAGCTTTACTATTTGGAAATGTCTTTATTCTAAAATACATGACTTCAAAATGCAGTCTAGCTAGACTAGATTTTAGAGCTACACAACTACTGTAGCTTATACGACAGTGCTGTTGAATTCTTAATTCGGGTTGGTCAGAAGGTGTTCATTAAATTTCTAACAGCAGCTCAGACAGTAGTACCGGTTGCTAGGCAAATCACAGGCTTATATTAATGCGCTTGTTTCTATAGTAACTGGGACTTGTATTCGATTTTCTGTAAGGAGATGTTTAAAATCTTTAGAAGGAGTCTCCAGTGTCAGTGCTTTGCACAGAGGTAAAGCTGTTCCTTTAAATTTTCCAACACAGGAAAGTCTTCAGGGTTGGAAACATGACAAGCTGCATTTTTTTTCCTGTCTTAATCACTTTTAGAGAAAGTGAGGGAACGACCGTTTATAGCTGCTATAATGTAAGTGATAATGGGAACTAACTTTGTTTCACTGATGTTCCGCACCATTAAATGTAACTATAAATGGATAACAATGTTATATGTTGATTATTTTACTATTACAGCACACACAGCAGTTCTTTTTTTTTTTTTTTTGTTAAACTTGTTACTATTGTTTAATAGCTCACGTATAGAAAGAACGTCAGGTATGACGTGTCAGCTGTTAGCAACTTAACATAAAATATATAGCTGTATAAAGGTGTATGCGAAATATCTAGAAATAACTAAATAAAGGTGTTAGAGACACAATGATCTTAATTTAAGAGTGTGGTATGGAAAAATGGTGATGATCCAGATATTTTACACATCACAAATACAGTATTTTTTGTATATAAATACCAGTATTTTACGCACAGCCTTTTCCAGTCATATGCATGTGTTATTTAAGTGTTTATTATACGTTTGTTATATATAATATTGCTGGATGATTAGTGATAATTGTGTTAGTATACAGTGTAGTAAACGCCACACTGCTTGCTGTTTTTAGATCAGTGCCGTTACACAGTTGCTGACCTTGAAGGTAAAGAGTGCTTTGAAGGAAAAAAAGATTGCTTTTAACTGTATGCTATTCATTTATGTAGCATGTTTTTCGCATTAAAGTTTAGAGAATTAAAAAGTCCGGTGGTCTCAAGGCCACATCTGGATTGGCTTTATTTATTGATTTAATAATTTTTTTCTTTTTGTTAGTGGCATGCCACTAATCCTTGCATTGCACAGTGGTGTTGATAGTATGGATACACAGGTTTTGAAATGGAGGTTGAGGTAATACAGATATCTATAATGGTATATGGGATATAACTAATCTTTCCGTTATAGAGGAGTGATCAGAATTTGATTTATTGCGGGACTCTCTTTACAATGATAAATAGGCTGTTGACAGGCATCATATACAATCAAACAGATGAACAAGACACAGAAAAATAGAGAAGTTTGAGATTTCTGAGCCTTTCACTCTTGTAAACAGTGTGGATCCAGCATAGGAAAATGGGAAATGTGATTTATTTATTTACCGCTGCTCATGCTGCGTCACATGGTGGCATAACACACTCGGAGGAACGTTGCTATCCACCCTCTTCCGCATACATGAGCTCACAGACACAGGCGGCTAGTGTTTCTGTGATAGACAGTGGAGAGGGTGTACGCCATCAGTCCCATCCACAGCCAGTTTTGCTCTTTTGATCAGGGATGGCTATGGCATCGCCGAGATTCGAACTCGAGATCTCTGGACAATAGGGTGAACGCTAGGGATGGACGATGTAGACTTAAAACTATATCACGATATGTTTTGGTATTTTTTTGCAGTAAGGATATAAATGATGATATGAAAATACATTCAGCACTGTCTTTTTGGTCACAAGTCACATCAGCATGAGCATACAGTCCATACACATGTGATCTTCTGTATCAGAACCACTTCCATATTGTGGAGGAAGCTCCTTTTTTGGGGATTAATTCCTCTTCCTCATCTAAGCTTGGAACTCCACCTTCCACCATGCATGTTTTCGTTCTACGTGTGATATGCTCACATTGCGGCATGTAAGCACATCATCAACTATATCGTCAGTATCGCGGGATGACAATTTTTTTTATAATGGGGAAGAATTCTACCGGTATATCATGGACAATACAGTATGGCACAGCCCTAGTGAACACACTTCTGTTGCGCCAATCAGGAGTCCCGTGATTGACAGATTCTTTTCAAAAGATTTTTGAAAATACTATTATACCCCAAAATACAGCCTGGATACTGTAGATTTTTACTTAAAAGCTGCTGCTGTAATCATAAAAACTGTCCTGTGCTCCTCTCAGAACTCTAATTCACAATCTGCTCATCCTGAACATCCTTTCAACACACTTAGTACTGTTTCTTTTTACTCCTCTGCACTTTATATTTCTATAAAGCTGCTTTGTGACAATAAATATTAAAATACATACAAGCTAATTCATTAACTACTCGGACTTCTGGTGCAAACATGTTGAAAGGCCTGGTAAATTTGAGTGTCATATGTAGTTCTTGATCTGTGTGGTTATGAGTGGTTTAGGAAGATGGAATTGTTGCAGTCTATAAACTCTTTTTTTTTTTCTTTTTTCTTTCTGATAGTTCTTTCGAGCTCAGACAGTGACATTGGCTTCTGTGGCTGGTGCCTGGTGCTGTTCTCGATCCTCCTGACCATCATCACTCTGCCCATCTCCATATGGATGTGCATTAAGGTAAGTGGCAGTGCCAAATGTGCTTGAATGCTAATTGCAGAAACGGTTTGGTTAGGATGTTAATGTTATTAACAATGCCGGGAAGCGGTTACCCGTAGGTCAGAGTGATGTCATTTGGGTCATATGGTTTACAGTTAGTGGCTTACATTTATTTGTTCATTCTGGCTAGAAAAGTCATAGATAGTACAACTGATAGTACAGCTGATCTTACATGGTTACTCGATTGTCGTGTGTTCCTTAGCTGATGATGTGGTTATGTTTATTGGTCAACTGGAAATGGCACAGGATTGCCTGACATCCTTTAATGTAATGAGGAATGACATCAGCTGTGCTCACTCTCATTAAGGCTGCTCTTTCTTTCCCTTAAGCACTGTTGTGGTATGTTTAATGGTTAATACTCTCCCACCCAAGGGATACGAAGCGTCTGTTATTCTCTGTACACTTTTCTGGCAACAAGCTTCAGAATTTTGAAAGTTGCATCCTCATTGGCTCTCTGCATTTCCGTGTGACGGTAAAAAAGATTTTCGAATGTCAACAGCATGAGCTTTCCAAAGCTTTTCACTGGAATGAAACGTTCACGAAAATACCGTGTTTAAAAGTCATTAAAGAGTTTTGCATGAAGTACTTAGTGGTGAGTAAACGTGATAATCGTACATGTTTACAGGCAGGCTCCAGGATTAGGTCTGGTCTGGTTGTTTACCGTGCCAGTGAAATTGCGTCTTTCTGGGAAAGTTGGTGCTTCATAATTATTGACAAAACATACATAGCTAACGAGATTATATATAGCATAATCTTTTTGTTTATCTTTCTCTTTCTGTTTATCTCTAAAATTAGTGAAGTAGAAAGAACAGGTTACGCTCCGTTTATAACCCTAAGTCTTTCTGTTTATCCCTATAGATAGTGAAGGAGTATGAACGGGCTATAATCTTTCGCCTGGGCCGTATTTTGCGAGGAGGAGCCAAAGGACCAGGTAAGACTGTTAGTCCTCTGTGATACATGTCCTTCATAATCAAAGTAGAAGATGTAGTTGAAAGTACTGAATGCTTTTCTGAAAACATTTCACTGTGAATGTGTAGAGTCTAAGAATGCACAGGTATATACTTTATACTTCTGTCTAGCATGTGAGGAATAAAACATAACGGTGCCTGCGGTTAAAGGAAAATAATCAATGATGGTTCATTACCACCTTAAAATTGAATATTTTCTTGTAACATTATATCCTGATGTCTTTTCTTCATCTTATACCACAGCTGTTTGCCCACGCTACCATTTCTTTTTATCTGTTAAAGAACATGTCGTACTTGTTATCCATTTATAGTTACATTTAACATCTGTGAAATAAGAGCTTGTTATCTTGTTATAAGGCACAAAATGCAGCTTGTCGTGTTAGAGAGAAACCGCGAAGTCCTCCATCCCGAAGTGCTAACACTGGAGACTCCTTCCGTAAATGCTAAATACACACATTTTTAATCGGTTTATGTGGCACGTTTACCATAAAAGCCCCTTTGTAAGTTGTTGCTATAGAAACAGTAAACTTTTAGAATGGGATTTATTATCCTTGTAGCCGGAACTGATATCAGAGCTGCTGTTATAGAAAATGAATCAACACTTTTAATCAACAGATTTGAGAATTCAGCATTGCAGTATAATAATATTAGTATAAGTAATATAGTATGTAACATAAGTAATAATAATATGTTTATCAACTTATTTAGTTAGAAATATCATTACATTAAAAAAAAAAAGCTTTCCTGCATAAAAAAGTCAGTTTTAAAAGAAGTCTCATGTGAACAGGAAGTGCAGGTCAGAGATGTGGAGAAAACCAAGCAACGTTCATGATCATCCATCACATGCAGTTTAGTTTTTGCAAATTACCTTCAAAAGGTGTTAGATATTATAGTTGTAAGGACAAAACAGATTTCACTGAGGCAATCTGAAGGTCGTGGGTTCGAGCCTCAGGTCCGCAGGGATTGTAGGGGGAGGGGGGGGGTGAATGACCAGCGCTCTCTTCCACCCTCAATACCACGAGCAATACTTGAGCAAGGTACCCCCAACTGCTCCCCGGGTAGAGCACAAATTCCGAGTATGGGTCACCATTCTTGGCCACACTTCACTTGGTCAGTTCTGTAATAAAAGCCTGCAGGCAGCTGTTACACCAAGGTGTCTGTCAGTGAGAGCACAGTGTTGGGGCTATAATGATACTTGTTTGTTTGAGCTCGTACAACGGTGCTATTGAATTCCCGAATTGGCTGGTCAGGCGCTGTTGATTCAGCTGATTCAGCTCTGCCGGTCTTGCTCACATAATTAAATCTTATAATAAACGCATGTTTTTATTTAAAAATGAAAAGCAGTGCGGTTTAATATGGTGATAATCGACATGGTCAACATGGTCAAGCTTCCAATAAGGTGTTTATTTAACATTAACCAAAGGAGACTGCATTTTTTTTGTCATTTTACCCACAAGAGAGAAGAAAAAGAAAGGCTGGTGAGGGAATGGAAATTATATTTATAGTGTGTTCTAACGTAATTGATAACAGGAACTTTTCACAGACATTCCACCGCATTAAACTTGACTGTAAATAATAAATAGTGCCACATGTCATTCTTTAATAAACATAACATTGTAATCAGCGGGGAACTGGTGTAGTGTAAAAGGATTGAAGCACTTTGGGACGTGTGGTTATAGGAAAATAGTCAGCTTCATGGTGGTAACTGTAACTCCCCTTCATGTCCAGCCGCATCACACCACCGCCTCGTTGATTATTTTCATATAACAGCTCACGTTGTTGTATCTTATTTCTTACTTGCAGTAAGTTTATTTCTTACCACAGTGGTCTGCCACAGTGGGTGCGTGGTACGCAGTGAGACCTGGTACAGAGAATAAACAAAGTGTGACTGTTTTTCCATTCCTGTTGGCCTACATTCAGCATCCGTCCTTCGCAGAGGCAGTTTTGAAATGCCAGCTAAGATCAAATCTGGTATAGAGAACAAAAGAACTCTACAGTCATGCTTGTGTAAGCTCAAAACTGCACGCAGGATGGCTGGAATAAACCGAGAGCAATCCAGAATTTTTTTTTTTTATAGGAGAATTAGGATTCAACCATTAGAATGAAAATGTTATTTCATGCATGCACCAGTGACAACAAAAAGTAATAAACATAATCTGTCATGTAATTGCAGCTGCCTACTCAGGATTGTTACATTACATTAGTCCTGGTCCAGCTTGCCCTTCTGGAGCGTCTAATTCACTTAATGCATCAGACAGAGTAATTCATGGCCATTTTTATGATCTTTGGCTCTGTTGCCATGGCGATGTGATGTAGGACACGACCACATAGGCCTCCACGAAGTGCCGTGATCGGGTCAGTACGTTATGATAATTCTGCTTGAAATATACTGCATACTCTAATAAAAGGCTCCATCTTAGGAATGCAATATAAAATCACAACATTTTATGGGAAACATTTGTTTGTAAGCATTTTCTAATAAATTGTTGACATAACTACTTACAGGTTGTACAATTGGTAGCCGAGATTCATGGCTTGAATTTTAATCAGACCATTAAAAACCAAACACAAGTTTGACTCATTTCTAATTTGTTTTATGATTTAAACATAAATAAGCAAGCTGAATGCACGTGAACACCACCACAAAGTCGTAATTACGAGTGGGAAACTCAGGATTTTTATTGAGCTCGGAGTTGGGGGCTTGTCAGTAAGAAAACATGGTGGAATCAATGGATCCAACGTCTGTAGTTGACGGTAAATTTGTTGAAATCGAGTCTTCAAACATGTCTTTGTCGGGCTTTTTATTTACAATAAAACAAGCTAATTGCCTGCAAAAAATACGATAGCATTGTACAATTACGATATAATATGTAACGATAAAGTTTACAGTGGCTTCATTAATTGATTAAAAACATAAAAAAGCAAAACACACCTGATGCACATTCTTTGTTCTTCATTTTCTAGAAGTAGAGTTAAAAAAAAACCTTGCTGTATTTTTTTGTAGTTTATTAAGAGAACGTACACGGCCATCTTGCTCCGACCGAAGTGACTTGAACGCACCTGACGTCGTAATAACGACTTCCCAACTCGTATATGCGGGTTTTTTACTCATAAATATGAGTAAAAACTTCCCAGGAGGACTCGAACACACAGTAAGCTACATGTTACTCTACAAAAAAAACAACAAATCCCTAAACTCTGACTCCATATAAAAACATCTGTTGCATTTGTATTGCTTTGACTTGATGCGAAGTTCTCCATCATTACTGCATGCTAAATTTTTCCATATGCAGTTTGTGACAGGATTTCAACGTATCACTTCAGTGTTATGACTTTTTTGCTTGTGGAGTCTATTTTGAGGAATTTATCATAATATGATCATAATATCATAAGTCCTTTTGACTGCACACCTCAGCAGAAGCCACTGACACTATTTGTCCGCTGTCCTCGATATCCACCTGGTACAACAGTTCTTTCACTTTCTCCTAAAAGCCTGAAAAAAGTCCCAGTAAGTTTTACGCCATGAGGACTTCGCACTTTTCTGTTTCTCTAACTTGAAAGGCTGCATTTTTTTTTGACTTATTAATTTCAAGATAGCAAAAATAGAGGACTAGTGAGGGAATGACTTTATATCTAAGAAGCTAACTTATATTGCAGACATTAAATTAAACATGACATCAAATGTACAGCATTAAATGTAACTGTAAACGGGTAAAAATGATGTGGTATAAGAGAATTAAAAACACATGTTATAGCAAAAGAGTTAATTTTGTGGTGGTAACAGTAACTCAGGCTGCATCACCACCCTATAACAGCACAACTTGTGTTTTACTCCTTATTTGTTGCGTGAATTGGCAGCAGCTGTTTAAAACTCTGTGAAGGAGCGGCCTCTGGCTAGTGGAGCATTTCTAAACTCTAAACTTGCTGTAACTTATCTCTCTCTTTATTTGGCTTTCTGTTGGTCAGCATTTTGGAATTTGACCTTGTGGGATGTAAAGTATTTCCCATCAGGCTTAAAGCACTGAGAGAAGTAACTAACATTAGAACTAGTCAGCCTTGCTGGCACTGACCTGCTGATGGGCCGAAAGCAGATGAAGATCTTGTATTTGATGCTGATTATTATATCCTTGACCTGAAAGCAAGGAATTTTCCACTAGAGCCTCGAGCATGGTGCAAAGCACTATAACAGCAGACTAACAAACCCCAGCTGCTCTCTGGCTCACTACCCAGTTGCCTTTTGAACAGCACTGGCTTTCAGTTACGTTCAGTTATGTTTGCCTTCAACATCACATTCTTCCAAGCTTCGCTTTTATCACTACTCTGTCTTTCCATGCTTTATTTTATCAAGGATCACCTTTAATGAAGGAATCAAGGATTCGTGCAAGTTGTTGCAAGAGTTGTAGCAATTTTACAATTTGAACGTGAGCACACTTGCTTGTCATTTGCTAGCTTTGATTTATCCAATGGGAATTTATTAAAGTTGGACAACTTAAGTTAGCACGGGTCTGCTGAAACTGAAATTTTAGCAATGTGCAGAAACGGTACACTGACTCGCATTTGGTTGTGGATTTATAGTTGAGAGAGAATCAGTAGATACAATTAAAAACAGACAAACAACTGTTAGCATCATTGAATTACTTGCCTTTTTATATTTCTGTATAAAGTTTCATGTAATAAGTGGTTGAGGTTTAAACTAGCCCGATTTAAAGGGGGCGTTCACCTTATTTCACACTTGTGCAGTTTGAAATATTTACTTGGGGACTTCTTGGGGAGTTTTTGTGTCATGTAGTTTTAAGATTTTTTATTTATTTTTTTTTTCTCCACCAATAATTGTTTTGCAAAGTAAATTGTAATCAGTTTAATGAATTTGAATCAAAATAATGAGTTCTCTAAGTCTAAGTCGTTTATTTCAATTAGTTTTAACAAGTTGTTTAAGCAATTGATATACAAGCTGCCTAAGGTGCCTAGAAATCACCTTATTAATGCTTAGAAAAGGTCAAATGTGGAAGAAAAAAAAAAGGTGAATTCCCCCTTTAACACCATTTTTAGAACAGCAGATTTTAACACTTGCACTGAAATTTGTATGGTGGGTGTTCCACATAAAATTTTTAAAAGTTGTATAATTGTTTATGGCGAAGTTTTCTGTAAGAAGGTGTGTGTTTAGCATTTTGGAAGGAGTCTCCAGTCTCAAAGCTTGTAACAGTCCAGAGTAAAGGTTTAAGCTTTCTGACACAAGAAGGTCTTCAGAAAGAGAGGATCAAAAGAGAGGCTGGTGAGGGAGCGATTATTTATAGCTGCTATATTGTATGTATGTATGCAACCTTTATTTAACCAGGATAAAAAAAACTTCCCTCAGAATTAGTGAAAATAAATTAATAAATCAAACAGAAACAGAAAATTACATAATAATATACAATCAAATATCACAAAAACAACTTCCAATATGGCCATACTCAGAGTTAGTTACAAGTGCCATAAATTCAGCCAGTGAAGGGAGCACAGAGAGGATTACGTGTTCCTCTAAGTTGTTTCACATTGTTGAGGCATTAAAATTAAAATTTTCTTCCCCAGCTGAGACCTAACACGGGACACAACATGTTGAATAATGTCCATAATGTACAGTGATTACAGGAACTAACTTGTTTTTAATGGCCGTTCCACACAGTGGACGTTTCCACGCTGGCAAATCGGTGTCGTATAAGAGGAATAAAACCTTTCAGGATATTTGTTTTGGAAAATAATTTACTTCCGAGTGGTGACAGTAACTCGGATTTACGTTGAGCTGCATAACACCATCCTGTAGTTGATTAATTTCTCTCCAACAGCAAGTCTAGGAAGAGAAGCACAGCCTGTGCTGAATTCTTTTTTTTTTACTAACCCCCAGCATTCTAAACACACATGTAACACATTTTGTGGTTTTAACCTGGGAGATGGTGGTTACTCGAGAGCCTCTTGCTAAAAGCTTGACTGAGAGTAACATTTAGTCTGATAGGGCTTTAGACAGGACTAAGCACAAAAATAGTATTAAAATGTGAGTCTGATCCACTTACACCCAGTGTTTTAGTGTAATTTTACTTTCAGTTTGAGTCATCAACTTCTGGTGATGTTATTTACCGTAACAAACCCGAGTCGCTACCAAGAAGTGTTTACTGTGGTCAAAGTGGGTTTATACGGTAAAACAAACAGGAACCCCTCTAGCATATTGTAGCCAAACATACTGTAGCCAAATTACACATCTGCTGTATACTGTTTGTTGTTACAGATTCTGTACTTCTGTAAGTATTAAGATGTCTAACAGGAATGTCTTTGTCCTTTGTTTTCTGTCTTTGTATGTCTTCTTGTGTGGTGTCATTATCCTGCAGGTCTTTTCTTTATACTGCCTTGTACAGACAGCTTCATTAACGTGGACATGCGCACCATTACATTCGACATCCCCCCTCAGGAGGTGAGGTATATATGTATGTGTATGTGCATACACACCATACAGATTGGCGCTCATGCACATAACAGGAGCTAACTTGTTTCACAGCATTAAATCTATAATAACAATAAATATGTTACAGAATAGAATTACAGAGTCGTTTATTAACAAATAAGGCAAACACCATCCCATCATTGTTTATTTTCCCATGACAGCACAACGATATTCAATACTTTACCAAATTTTTAATGTTTCTATATCAGTTTAATGTAAATTCGCCCCGGCTGGTGGGCCTCCATTTGTCGTTATGACTCATGCAGTGTGTGTGTGTGTGTGTGTGTGTGTGTGTGTGTGTGTGTGTGTCTTCTCAGGTGCTCACCAAAGACTCTGTAACCGTGAGTGTGGATGGCGTGGTGTATTACCGTGTACAGAACGCCACCCTGGCTGTGGCCAACATCACCAACGCAGACGCTGCCACTCGCCTCCTGGCTCAAACCACTCTCAGGAACGTTCTGGGCACCAAGAACCTGTCCGAGATCCTGTCTGATCGCGAAGAGATCGCCCACAGTATGCAGGTGAGATATTCACACACACCGGTGTTGTAGCTGAGTTACTTACCCTAAAGGCCAAGTCTCAAATCAGCAGCTTTTAAGTCCAAGTCGAGTTGAAGTCATCTCTCCAATTCAAGTCCCAGATGGAAGCAGATGATGCTATAATTCAGTATATATAACATGCTATATTGTGCAGCCTAGGCCTGCAATGAAATTAAAACTCTATATGAACTATATCATAATAAATGGTAAATTCTCGCTTGTGTTTTTAATCACTGGAACTAAAAGTTCATGACTAACTAGATTACTATTTATGTAAAGGGCTCAAAGATCCTCTGCAAGTCCACCTGTTACAACTTGCTACATATCTCTTGAGAACTTTATCTGGATAATCTGCTTCACGCCAGCTTCCATCATAGTTTTGTATAAATGTAGGATTATGTGGAGTTATTGGATCTTTTGATAAAATTGAATATAATACAGACTAGCAGAGCAATGAAAATTTTTGCATATTCAATTTTATTCAATTTTGGAGCGCATTTTTTTTGCCTCTGCCATTATTCCTGGTCTCACAAAAATTTGTATTAATATCATATAAAGCAACTGCTTTGCTACCTTGTCGTTATTATATTTTAGAAATATCAGTCCTGATGGTCATTGTTCTTGCGTAAGTATAATGAATGAAATAAAAACGCCTCTCTGCTCTCTCCTCCAGTCCACTCTGGATGATGCGACTGATGACTGGGGCATTAAGGTGGAGCGGGTGGAGATTAAAGATGTTAAACTGCCGCTACAGCTCCAGAGAGCCATGGCGGCTGAGGCCGAGGCTACGAGGGAGGCCAGAGCTAAAGTGAGAGACACACACACATAAATAGGCACATACATGCACATTCATACAGTCCTTAAACTAACAAAATATTATCCATTTTTTTCTGTCAAATACCAAACTAAGTTATATCAGCAGCCATAGATCTCTAAAATAATTCCAAAACATGAGCAGTATGCTGCTGTTTTTATTACAAATGTCTTTGCTTTCCTTCAAGGTTTTAACACCGGAAAGCAAAGAATACAGGATGTGGACTGACCCACCCTCTGCGTTCATTTTATTGTTATATTTGGAATGTTCTTGGCTTTATCATTCCTCCTTTTGTCAGCCTGCTGCTAAGAGAATGACCATTTCCCATAACCATGGAAAAATATGTTTACTATGGGACCATACAAGAAGCCATAAATAAACCATGAGAAACTGACTCGGGGGTCGGCAAAGGGGAGTAAAACTGGGAATGGTAATAAGTAGAGAATAAAACACTTACACCACACCTCCTCTTATACCACAGCAACTGCCAGTTTATATTAGCATTCAATGTTGTGGATCGTTCATGCGACAAGTTCCTGTTATCACTTACGTTATAGCAGCTATTAACTCCGTTCCTTCATCAGGTTTCTTCCCGTCTCTCAAAGATAATGAGACAAAAAAACACAGCCTGTCATGTTACTGAGATACTGGAACTGGAAACAGTCTCTGTCCCGAAGACTTTCCCGTGACAGAAAACTTACTGACTGTTACAAACACCGACACTGGAGAACTCCTTACAGAAACCCACTTTACCATAGCAATGATTCTACATTTTTCTTTGTTAAATAACAACGTTTTTTAAATCCATGTGGAGCATACACCATACAAGTCCCTGTGATTGAGTTGTTACTATAGAAATAATAATGTATTACAAAAAGCACATTAATATAAACATGAGAACTACTGACAGAGCTGCTGTTATTGAAAATGAATTATATTATCATATTTAGTTTAATAATAATAATAATAATAATAATAATAATATGTTTAATTTATATAGCACCTTTCTGACACCCAAGGTTGCTTTACAATTACAAAGGACAAACAGAAAAACAAAATAGCGATTAAATAAAAGTAACAGACAGGCCGGAAGCAAGGGTCCCTGGTGGACTAGTAAAAATCCGGCCAAATCAAATATGCGGACCAGTGATCCGCTGTGGCGACCCCTAACGGGAGCAGCCGAAAGAGTGCAACAGACAGGCCAGAAGCAATCAGGCGCTACACTCGGTCCACGGTGACCGGGCGAATATGGGTCAAGGCCTGAGGAAATCTGCCATTCAAGCTTGGGTCTGGACTTCTGCTATTACCGACCAAAAAAAAAAAAATCATTAAAACAATGAAACAGCAAACAAACCTCAAACATACAAACACAGGAAAAAATGAAAAAGAAAGAAGAAGAAAATATGTGAGATGTAGCAGCTAAAACACCCAACCTACTCTCAACTGGAAACGGGAGGAAATCAGTTTATTTAATAAACTAAATAAACCATATAATAAACAGCTGCATTAGATTCAAGATTCAAGGTTTATTTGTTACATATGCATTCATAGTAGGTACAAAGAGCAGTGAAATGAGACGCAGTTACTCCAAAGACACATCAAGAACGATAAATACACTATACAGACAATATAACAACGGGTATAGAGGGAGAAATATAAGGGAGAGTGCAGGCAAAACAAGAGCATACAAAAATACACATAAGAGTATGTATGTATGTATGTATGTGTCTGTGTATGTATATGCATGTACATGCATATTTATATTAAAGTGTCCTGTTAACCAATGTGTATTTTGTTCAGGAGTGAAAATGAATCCACAGCAATCAGTAGGAGTTAAAGCCTTAATTGAGGTTGAATAGTGGGTGCCAATATATACACTCAATTGATCCAGGTAGAAGACAAATCACAGGCTTATATTACTACTCTGAACCATTAGTGGGAATTACTGTATGTGTGAAGATGCATTCCATCAGAGATCAGAGCTGCTTGAATTTGGTGTTATGTATCTCTCTCTCTCTCTCTCTCGCTCTCGCTCTCTCTCACTCAGGTGATCGCCGCTGAAGGAGAGATGAACGCGTCTCGAGCACTGAAGGAAGCCTCTCTGGTGATCGCCGAGTCTCCGTCTGCGCTGCAGCTGCGCTACTTGCAGACCCTCAACACCATCGCCGCTGAGAAAAACTCTACCATCATCTTCCCCCTGCCGATCGACATGATGCAGTCATTCCTGAAGCGCTGAGCTGTGTACGCGTCATACACAAACACACACACACACACACTCATACAAACACACAGTTATACACTTCAAATGTAATGCAGGTAAATACAGATAAATTGCACCTAAAGAACCTAACACACACACACACATTCTCTTGCTGTACGGCAGTGATAATTTTTATCACTTTAAGTCAGTGGTAGTCTGACCACAGCATCACTGATAATATTTCTGTTAGGGCTGGGCGATATGGCAAAAATATCGTATCACGATACATGAAGACATTTCATTATGTATCAAACTGCCAGCAAAACAGTAGTATTGCATTTAAAAAATAAGCCTTTTTAACCATGAAATAATTAGTTCAATGACACTTTTATTTAGTGTCTACACAAGTAAGAAATACAAAAATAAATAAAAGAAAACCAATAAAATAATACAGAAATATCATCTAAATATATTTATAACAAATCCTGAAAGATTGAAAGACTTGATTTGACATCAAATCAGCTGCTGAGTTTGTAACTGTTACTTTAAAAAGTAAAAAGTTAATGATATTGCAATGTGACATCTCAGAAGTGTTTTATGACAGAATCATGATATCGATATTTTATCATGTAAACCAGCCTTAACATCTCTGTGCCTATTACTTTCTCTGACAGAGCTGCTATAACAGCCATATCTATCCTTACAAAGCCTTAACCATAAATGTTAATCATAAATGTACAAAAAATTCATGTGATAATGTACTCATCTGCTGTTTTTTTTTAAAGGTTTCCTAATATCTATTTAGTATTTTCTTACATAGTTTTAAACATAAAAAAATTGCTAATCTGATATTGTAAGTATCTTTGGTTAAAAGGTTTCCATATTGAGCTTATTAAGTGCAATAAATAGTGATTAGAAGCTGTGAGATAGCCAGGCTGAGTGCGTATTCATGCTGATCAGTTTGATTTCCACAACAAAAAAAGCGTTCACTCTGTCTTTGAGAGATCATGAGGTTGAATCCTAGTGATGCCACAGCTGTCCATGGCCGGGAGCCAGAATTGGCCATGCTCTCTGGGTGGAAGGGATGGCATGCTCTCTCCCCCCGTCAGTCAAAGTGACACTGGCCAATCGCGGATGTCTGTGAGCTCATGTATGCGGAAGAGGGCAGACAGCGGTTTCCTCAGAGAGTGTTACACTATACTGTGATGAGCAATTCTATAAAAAAAAAAATAAATCAGTTAGTTGGCTTCACGTGTCTCGGAGGAAGCGCGTTAGCCTTTGCTCTCCCCAGTTGGTAGCTGTTGTGTGATAGAGGAGAGCCGGCTGGTGGGTGGGAATTGGGAGGTGACCAAATTGGCGAGAAAAATGGGGACAAAAAGAATCCAACATAACAAAAATGAATTTAATACCACATCGAGATACAAAACTCTGTAATTCTATTCCTATAAAATTCAGCTTTTTGCGTTGCTTGCCTGTTTTGGATTTTATTCAGTTTTGCAGTGTGTTTATTTGTTTTTTGTGTGTTTTTGACATTACTTTGGATTTGCACACCATACCTTTTGTGTATTTTGTCTGCTTTTGGGGCCAGGAAGGAATATGGTTCAGCTGTTCAATATGCATCTTGTGTATGTTGCTGCCATTTTGTATTCCATCTCTCCCCTGTTTCAGAGATAATCTGTAATGTGCCATAATTACTGTCCAATGACATCTTGCTTGTTCTTTTTTTTTTTTTCGTCAGTATGTCTCCATTCATACTCATTGACACCAGTTCTGCTCTGGTATTGTATTGTGCTTGTATTGTACTTATTCTTATTGCATGTAAATAATTTACCTTGAAGTCTGCGTTTGTTCACTGCAATCTGACCAGAGTAAACACATCGGACATCTTGGAAACGATGCACAGAGCTGTTTTTTTATTGTAACAAATGTAAGGCAGGGCATCTGTTTGAGATCTGTGTAACAGGGTTTATAAATCAGAAGCAGCAAAGACTGGAATTTGTCACTATGGCACAGTGTTGCATACTGGAAATTTCTTTCTCATGCTATTCTAAACAAATTGTCAAGCTGGTCATTAATAAGGGGACATGCCATTGGAGACATGTAGCAGAGACACAGAGACCACCAGAGGCCTGTTCCTCGTAAGAGGATTGTTGATTTGGCATGATCCCGGATTTGTCCTTTCGTTGTTATCAAGTCAAGAAGCAGTCCGTAAGCTCAAACCTGGAGGACTTGTTCTGTGTAACCGTGATTAGATTGCACATTTAGAAGTGTTTCATGAATACAGAAAATCACATGCTTTATTACTAAATATACCACACAATTATAAAATTGAAGTCATGCAATTGCTAAAAGCAATCTGAACAGCTGTAGATGGTTCATAAGCCTCTGCTACTTATGGATATACTTTTTTAATTAAAGTGTTAGCATGGGGATGTGAGACCAAAATTAAACCAACAGATGGGCACAATTTCATTAGTACAGATAAAGTGCAAGCAATTTAGCATCCCATAGGTACACTGAAATAAACTGCACATATCTTACTATATTAAAAAACTTCTGATGGGCCTTTCTAGGCTTCTGTAGACAATCAGGGACTCTAATCATGTTTTTGAGTCTCGATTATATGCATCTGCCCTTTCCTGGCAAAGCAAGAGCTTTGCAGTTATCCCAAACAACTTAATTCACCTAAAATAATTACATTTTCAGGTGTGAATGAAGAACCGAATCCCGTTTGGATTGATCATGATTTTGCGTATGTCATTTTGTCATAGTTATATTAAGGGATGTATGAAGAAAAAGGCCCTGGTCATAGACTATGTGTGGTCTTTATCAGTCCCACAATATTATCTCTATCATCTCTGGAGTTCTTTGATGGGTTAATGTCAAACTGTTCTGCAGTGCCCTCTGGCAGCAGACAGGCGTAACTGCTCCAAATCTGATGGCATCCCTGTGAAACTCCTGAGCATCACTATGAATAGCTACATGGAGGATAAAAAAATTCATGACCATAGGACTGTTTTGGTTATTATTATTTTTACAGTCACTACATATTCAAATAAATGGCAGCATTTTATTTCAAATATTCAACTCTGAGTAAAGTGACAGGAAGGTGCACACAAGGGAAGATAGTATTGCTGTTAAACGCCCTTAAAAGTCTGCTCATACATAAAAACCAAACTATATGCAAACATACAGGAAGAACCAGGCTGCGTTATTTTATTAAAACCCACTTCCAGGAATCTCTGCATCTGTAGAGCTAGTTTGTTGTTTGTTCTGATGAGTGACAGTATTCTGAACCTTAGTAAACACTCAGGATAATTCTTAATTCCTTGGTGATTCTTAATTTGAGATTTATCCTCCATGATAGGAGCAAAATCTGCAATTCACAAACATCTCAAATGATCTGATTTGTTTTGGTCTTTACAGACTGATCAAAAGAAGCACTGAAGCGGCACTACTGGATAAAAATCTTTCAAGAACACCACCTCAGTTTACATGATCTACCTTAAAAACAACAACCTTTCGCTTAAATACAGTTAGAAACATAATGCCTACGTTTAAAATGCAGTAAAAAAAAAAAAAAAAAAAAAAAAAAAAAAAAAAAAAAAAAAAAAAAAAAAAAAAAAAAAAAAAAAAAAAAAAAAAAAAAAAAAAAAAAAAAAAAAAAAAAAAAAGTGCAATTGGAAATTAAAGCTTTTGACTACAGGCAAGGCTCAGCGTGTACAAGTTGCCTTTTTACACTGATCTCTCAGCAACTCCCAAATACTCCAATGGAAATGTCAATCAGTGGCAAAGGGCAACTTCCACTGCTACCCTACTAAGGCAGTGGGGCTTAAAGGTCAGGGATGAGGGTTCAGATCTCGAGCTCAGCCATGGCGCGGTCCAGAGGGTCGCTGCTCCAGTAGTCGTGGTCCCAGCCCAGGAACCAGCCAGTGAACGTGGGAGGCTCGAAGCCCTGCTTGATCTTCACGACAGGAGTACGGCGGTCTCGGTTGGCTGGGTCCGTCTCAATGTAGCGGGCAGCTAAAAGATAGTGCAGAGTTTTATTAATGTGTAACGCATTCAGTCGTCCCTCACCAGCCTCTCTTTTTTCTCTCTCTTGAAATTAATTAGAGGGGGAAAAAAAAAAAAACACAGAGGAACAAAGCACAAATTCCACTCTCCATGTCAGAGAACATAAGTTACAGTTACAGCTTTATCTCTGACTGTTACAAAGCGCTGACACTGGAGACTCTGGAGTATTATGCTGTGCATCAGTGAACAGGTCTAACTCATGTTACAGTCATTCTTTGCTCATTTGTATTTTATATATATATATTATAATCCATGTAATACAATACTCTTGCAACTATATACCTTTCCTATTAGTTTCATTATAGATATTAAATGATGTATTTTAAAGTGATTAACTGAATAATGAGCCGTAAGTGTACAGGGTTAAAAACAGAGCTGTTATCCACTTTGAATCCAAAAACACGCATAATGAGGTACTTTCCACACATCTGAGTCTGTTATATTTTTCACTCATGAGTGAGAAATTTAATGAGCCTCACCTGAAGCCATTGCCTCAGTCTTTTCCTCCTCAAGTGCCTCATTACCAATCCATACAAACACCTGCAACACAACCACAGCAGTCAGAAACCCCCAAGAGACATCAACGTGTCTGATTTACATGAGTGCATGTTACTCTAAAGTTATTTGAGAGAACTTTCAAGGCAAACATTAGGAAATCATTGAATCATTCAATAATTAAATGTTGTGCAGGTTTCATTTGTCTACCAAATAGCGGTCTGTTTGTTTGCGTCACTTGTAAAGAGAGAATCCAATGTTACCTGGTCCCAGGTATCCAGGATCATGACATCATCTGTGGCCAGATCCTCTTGAGTCATCTCCCCAGGTACCTCCTCAATCTACACAACCACAAAAAGTGCTCTTATTTGGTTGCTGCACACGAGTCATTGCACATACTGGACGATTCAACTAACGATTATTTGGATAATTAACTGATCTGATTTGTTCAATTCTGGCCAGTCAAATTCAAAATAAAGGCCAATATCCACTGGACGCTTCACTAACTGAAACCCTCTGACACCAAATTCATTTTTAATGCCATGTTTGTCCAAGGCAAATCATTTTTGGTGCCATTTTAGAAATGACTCCAAATCTATAGGATCGATTCTTAGTTTTCAATGCCTGGAATCAGCGAGTCGACTCTTTGTGATCGACTCCCAGCACTGTCGATGTGATGTAATCACAGGATGGTGATTTGATGACTTGACACACAACATCTAACAAACATATATACTGTGCATGTTAAGTAAATTAAATGGTGTAGCATTCGTCAATGCTAATTGAGTAAAAACTACTTATGAGCTATTTGATTCAAAGAGCTTTGCTCCTTGTGGCTTGAAGTGATTTGATGTTGTGCGTGCAATAAGGTGTTTCCACAGACGAACCACAGACCAACCACAGACCAAGTAATCAACTAGTTTTATTATTGAATTCTATCCATTTTGTTGATTAGTTCTTGCAGCCCTAAATAAATAAATTTCGTGAAAACACTCACGATGAAGCGTCCGGTTTTGTTGGAGCAGGCGAACAGTCTGGGTGGGTGAGTGTCCATCTTATCCTTCAGCCTGGTGGATGTGCGGTAATCCGTCTTTCCTCCCAGAGCCGCCCAGAAGTCACCTGCACACAAATGAACAGCAGGAATCTTTATGCAGGGCAAGTTTATATTTATAGTACGTTCCAAACACAAAGATAAATTAGCATGCCTTGAACATCATAGATAAAAGTATATATAACGTATAAACATAGATAAATAAATACGTACTATATTATGTGTAAGGAATAAAAGATATGGGGGCATGCTCTTCTAGGGAAAATAATCAGTGACATGGTGGTGTGATGCGGTGCAACGCAAAACAAAGTTACTGTTACCACCATGAAGTTGAAGTTTTGAAGCTTTTATCCATTTATAATGTTGTGGTTCCTGTTATCACCTATGTTATAGCAGCTATAAACAAATGCAGCTTGTAATGTTACCAAGAAACCAGTATATGAAGCCAGTTTAATAAGCTCTGCTCTTACCGCTCTCTCCACCCTCTGCAATCTCAGAGGTAGTGACCCCAAGGATGCCACACAGCTCCTGTGCTCCCTGTTTTTCAGTGTCACTGGCACCAGTGCCGACCCACATGAAGCAGCCCGATGGGGTCACCAGAACAAAGGCATCGTTGGAGTTCAGGTTTGAGGAAACGGCATCAACCTGGAGAGGGAAATTTCGATAAGCATGAACTCACACTTAATAAAAGCCAAGAACCCCTTCAGTATATGGTGTTTCTGTAACGACCAGGCCTGGAGCTGGCTTGCCTGCTAGGTCGACTTTGGCCACCAGAGGGAGACAAGAGCAACCTGCCAGCTAATTACTCTCAATCAGTCTCACCTGTCCCTGGCTCTATTTAAGGGAAGCTTGCCAAACACTCAATGCTCAGTCTTGTGTTCACTTTGTGAGGACAAGGCTGAGCTGGTATTGGTAATTTTGAAACTAGAGCTGTACTCTAGCCTTTCCTCTGCGCCATGTCAACCTAGCCACCCTCTCGAGTTTTCGAGTTCCTTCTCTTGAGAAAGGAGGGAAAAAAATCTTTCCACTTTTGAGTTCACTCTTTCCCTTCAACTTCTTTGAGAAGAGAAGGTGTTTGTTCTTTTTTTTTTTTTTTTTTTTTTTCAGTTTC
>CM040989.1:21360092-21426825 GCA_022985145.1 Pangasius djambal | reverse complement strand
TTTTTTTTTTTTATTTTATTTTTTTTTTAAACTGGAATGAAGACTTAATTTTCATCCAGTTCTGAAATAACACATTTCAATCCCATGGCCATGCCCATTTTTACTGCTTCCCACCAGGTGGCATCTGTGAGCCAATCAGATTGAGTGTCCTGTTAGTGCTAACATTCCCACCAGCTTTTTCTGGCTGGCTGGGGTGACTGCGAGCTGCCCAACGGCTGGAAAAAACATTGCTTCATCAGGTCTCGGACAAAAAGAGCTCTTTTGCCCTGAACACTGGGCCCAACTGTCTCCCTTCCACTCTACTCAGCCTGAATTATGCAGTTGTTTACTGTTCAGCCTGATTCCAGCCATATTTGGACACAAATTAAGTTCCCTACATGTTTCTCCTGAGGTTTGTGCTTCTGCGGTTGATATATAAAAAGTACTTCATAATGTAGCTTTACCCAGGATCCTGCATTTAACAGCACATTCCTGACAGGATTGTGTTTTGTTTAGTATTTGACATGCAAGAAATATGCAAATTCACACAAACAATACATTCGAATGTGGTTTGTTGGACAGTGAATAGGAAACACCGTCAGGATTTGGTGCGACACAAACATCACCAGTCAATGAGGTGTACACACATGGTGCAAGGAAACATACAAAGACAAGCAAAGAGATGATCGGAGGTGAGATGAGATGTGAAAGATTGTGAAAAATATGAAAAGCAGAGGTGCCAACATTGCTAGCAAGAAAATTGTAGCAAGAAGAGGGGAAAACTTTACCACAAAAACCCTAGCGTTAGTTGGCAGACAAAATGGCTCCATGCTAATAAACGATAAAACATGTATTGGCTGAACTGATATTTAACTGCAGAAATATTTGGATTTAAAAGCAACCCGCTGAGAGTATTAACTTACTTTATACAATTTTTCCAAAATAAATACAAGTTCATGTCCATTCTGCAGTTTAGTGCATGTCCAAATTATAAAAAAAACTGTACAGTAGTGAAAAGATGACTGTTGACTGAATTTCAAATTAAAAAAAAAAAAAAATTAACTGCTGACCCAATCTCTGCATCCCATAGAGTTAAATTATATAGAGAGCATGCTGATCACGTGATCACGTTCTTCTGTGCAGAGTCTCATTACCTAGATGGGAATCATCTGCACTTGTGAAGTGACTGATAGCTCCTGATTTCAACAACGAACCCACATACATTATACTGTTCTATGGTGAGAAAGAGGCTGCAGAAATCAGACATTTTAGCCGAATTTGGAGCTCTATTTCTGCTATGGAGATGGAGCTCATTATTTTTCAGTTGATTCAAATTGTGAACACAGTATCTTGACCAGAGTGTATCGTCCCACCCCTAGAATGTAGGGGTAACTGGTTTTTTTTGTTGTTTTATTTTGCTCAGATGTGCATCAATCAACTTTTAAAAACTGCAAGGCAAAAGTCTGGTTTAATTGCTGCTTAATAATTAGAGGCTCCTCTATTTTATTTATTTATTTCTAAATTTTTTTTACAAACCACATAGCCCACAGTCTCACACTCTTGTTTTTCTATTGGCTCTTAAGGCCAAGGTTCACAAATTCACCTTTCAAAGATCAAGATAAAGTTGTCGTGAATGTAACCCCTACAAGAAACAAATATGCCTTTTACACCTCACGCCCTTTCCCCTTCAGTGAATTGTATTTTCCACAGAGTGAATTTTATTTGTTTCGTCTGAGCACTGCTTTATCTGAAAATTCGAAAAGCGTTATTTTGAGATTTCTCCTGTATTGCCATGGCAAGGAGTCACACGCATAAAATGCTATGCCTAACCCGTAAATGTTGGCACCTCTGTGAAAACGTCAATATTAAATATCCTTTTTTTTTTTTTGTCTAGCTGCCCTCTTGTTTAGTGTGTTATACACTAAATAAATAGCTTTATTTTTTTAGACCTCAGATGAACGATCTTCTAGGAAATAGGCATTCTCTAAATTGTACATTTTAGTGTCTGTGGTGAGGGTCTTTTTTTTTTTAATGCGAGAGATGCTGGTTTGAGACGGGGCTACCTGAGTAGTGATAGGAGCACCAGCCACCTAGAAACACACAGGCAGCAAATACAAAAAGGACAGGAAAGAAGGACAAAGATGAAGATGATGATGATGTGATGAAGCAGAGCAAACATAAAATACCAGAAGGACAATAAATTTTGTGTATAATTTATGCTCCTTGCTTGGTGAAGATTCAGTTCCAAAATTGGACCTGAGAATATTTTCCATAGTGACAAACCACAATACTATAGTATACATCTTACAACTCCTGTATACCAATATAAATCAAAATAAGTGACCTGACAAATAACGAATGAGGTTAATTACTTACCTGCACAGGTCCTCCTCCGAGCTCATCATCCAGCTGTGTGGCCAAGATAGCAGATGCTCCAATTTCATCCTGTGAGGAGTCCCGACCTTGCCTACAGGAAGAAAATGAGATCCGTAAACAACTGATCGACAAAATACTCAGTCTGCACATGAAGCAAGCTGCCTCACCCCAGAGTTGTCGAAAGACAGTGCTAGCTACTTGGCTCTACTTGTATAATTCTCTGATTATCTGCTGGAAATAGAAGTACCATGCCATCCATTCTAAACAATGAATATCTATATAAAAAAAAAAACAGCTCCAACATCTAACAGCTGCAATAGAGTCAGAATTTGGACATTTTGGGAATAATTCATTCAGCGATGGTATATAACAATTATAAATAAAACACTTTGGGATGTGCTCTTACAGAAAAATAATAAATTCTGGGGTGTTAACAGTAACTCTGCTTCACGTCAGGCCGCATCACACCACCGAGTTTTATTCTTTTTATCAGATTTGCGACAATTTGATAGCACAAGTTCATGACTTGTACCAAATGTAGATGATGTGTCCCTGTCTGCCACCATGTCTGTAGTTGTAAAGGATGATGTAACTGTCTCCGCCATAGAACTGGCCGTATGTGGATGGGTCAACAGGAAACTTGTCAGAACCTTCAATACGCCAGATCTGTAAAGGGAGAATGAGATGCTCCATTGTTGCTGTGAAACAACATTAAATTCACAAATATGCGAGAACGAATACTTGATCATGTTAGCTGTCATTATTAATTAAAATGTATGCATGTGCTGTGCTCTCACCTGTTTCTCTCCTCTGCCATCATCAATCATGCCGTGCTGTGCTGCCATGGCAGGCGAATCGTGCAGTGTGGCAGCATCAAATGGCACCTTCTCAATCTTGGCGATGTGGTTGGAAACATACGCCACGCCCATGCCGTCTGTCTGGTCCACATCACGCCAGTTCTTGAAGAACTGCTTGAACAGTGGAGTTTCGCCCATCTCGGGGAGGATCTGCACCTGAGTGTTCTTCGGGTAGCCCATCTTCTTAATGAAGCCATCTGCTGCTTTCATGGCTGCCTTGCGTTCCTCAACATTGGCGTCCTTTCCTGTTTGGCGGAGGCCATTGGATGTTAAACACATTGTCACAAAACTTCTATCACAACATTCTTCTAGTTTTTCTGGCCATATTTTATTACTTAAAATGGAGACTTTTTTTCAGTACTTCTGTTCAAATCTGATTTGAAGAGCAGTATGTATGAGCTCAAACAAGGCTCGAACTTTATAACCACCATATTTAATATGCAAATTATTAGAGATATGGTATGCAAAGGCTTTTAGTCACTGAACCTGCAGCTAAACGAGCTGTGCAAGTTGGCTAAGATTAGCATTGCTAACGTTAGTGATCAACAAAAATATAAGCACTTATGTTGTATTTTGACAAGTTTGGCTACTAGCTAGCTAGCTATTTGGGATGGCAGGAGGACGTGAGTGTTCACTGAGTCTGGTCTATTTTATGATGGTAAACAGATGCCACTAGGCCAGTAGCTTTTAATCAAATTTTCATTCCAGATTCATGGTACATAAAAGATACTAAGTTGAGGCTGTTGCCTTTGCTTCCTCACCTTTCCAGACAAAGATCTTGCCATCTGAACCATGGTCCAGAATAAAGCAGTCTGTGGACTCCAGAGCACTCTGGGTAAAAGGGTTCTCATCAGCCACCAAGGCCATAGCCATGGTGCCGCTAGCATCTGAAACCTGTCGATTAGAAGACCATACTTTAGACAAGGAGTTAAATAAGAGTACGTTTTCACTCTTCACCATTCCATCTGTTTGAATAGTCATAGCACCTTGTACAGTTTAGCCAGTTTCCTGTTGGACGCATCTGCTTTGAGGTCATCATCGGCTCCTTCAGGCAGGTCTGGCTTTTCTCCCAGAACCTGTCATCAGATATGGAGTCCTGTTGACTAACATTGCTCTTGGTTCAGTCTCAATATATTTATTTTAGGTTGTATCTTTACCTCAAGTATCTTCTCTCGCTCCACACCTTCATCACACACGTACACACAGGCTCTCCCGCTACGCTCGTTATCACGAACCGCCTTGGCAAGCTGAGTGGCCTTCAGCTTCTCAAAGCGATTGCTCTTGGATCCACACCACTGGTAAATCTCCTGTAATACACAGGAATGATAGACAAGTAAGGAATAAATCACACCAGGGTGAATTTTACAATGATGAGGTTGATTATCTTCCTATAATAGCATGTCCCCAAATTTATTTCTCTTTCTGTCTTTGGGAACTCCTTCCATAAATGCAAAATAAGTCTCCTCACAGAAACCTTCAACATATCAACTATTAAACATCTGTCCATATGAAGCCTCTACTACTCAAGTTCCTGTGTAAGTTATTATAGAAACATTAACAGATTAGAACAAGCAGATTAACCCGTATCCTTCATTTCTGCCACAGAGAGAACTCACATTGCCGAGGTCCAGGATGAAGCAGTCGCCTTGGTTAAAGCTGTCCCAGCTGACCGGCACCTCTGTTGCCCTTACGACACGACGACCTTTGACCTGGAGCACACGCTGCACCACCACCTCGTTGGTGACAACGTGCTTAAACCCTGATGCCACTCCTCCTTTCTGAGACAAAGAGAAAAGATTAAAGTCAGGACGCTGGTTTCAGTGACATCGCTACCACTGCATCTGTGTGTACTTTGGAGACTGATGCACTGAAAGCCCATTTAACACCACAGACACAAAGAGCCGCGTTAACTCACAGTTGCTCCCACCACCGCAATCTGTCTTTTGAAATTAAAAAGTTTTGCACTTCGCCTCATTGAATATGCATTTAGGTTTTTTTCCCTGAAATAATCAGGACTATATCTTACTCCCTCAGTGAGAACACTCACGAGTCCCTCTCTCTAGAGTCAAAAGTGATTGCCAGTTTGGAATGCATTTCATTATTTTTCACTAATGTACTTACAGTAGTAAAATTTTAATCATAAAAAACTGACTAAACGGCAACAGTTTCCTAATGCTTTTATTTAACAGGTACAGTTCACTTTGATTTTGTACTTGGAACAAAAAAAAAAAAGGCCACTTTATTACTTCATTTTAGAACGAACCTAAAAATGGCACCCATGGCACTCCCTCTTCAAAGAGCACTTCACAATGGACCACACCAATCCTCAAAGTCTAAATTACTGCGAGTCGAAGTTACTGTAATGAAACACCTGCTCCAGTTTATAAAGGCCTATAGTATTTGCTGACATTGTGACTGTGCACATGTTATTTCTTCAGTGCAAGTAAGTATACGGAGACTGCATGTTCAGAGTTTCATACTATAGAGCTATTATGTTTAATGGCTGACAAAACCATTTTGTAAAGAATTTCTGGCCTCGTGTTCACATGAATTCTAGTTTGCATATGTGCATGGTTTGTTGGATGCAAATCCAATTTCCAGCAGCTGTTTCATACCAGAAAGCAAAAGCACTCCTTAACCCTTGTGTGACATTGTCTACTCCCTTTGTCCTAAGGGTCAAAAATGACTCGCCTTCACTAACCCCTTAAAATAAAGAGGCTTCACTGAATTTTAAACCCCAAATCTATTTTTCATGAAGAAACAATGTCACTGATCAGAAACTTTGTGAATATCTGGGTTTTCCCTCTTCACAGTGCAGAAAGACTGCATTTAAGCAGTGGACACCACTCTTTTTCTCGGCTGGTAAACATAGTGGCGGGTCATTTTTGACCCCTAAGACAACACAAGGCTTAAATGTTCATGTTGTGATGCTTTGTGTTTTAGTAGATCATGTGACAGGCTAGCAACGTCCACAAGCACACACTTACAAACTTACCAGGTTTCATTGAACTAGTTTATAAATTCTAATCAGCAGGATGTTAATTTACTGCTAGGTACTGTATATTGTCAGAAAAACAGGACAAACCCTGCACAAGTACAGCATCTACTTACTGCATGTGGTTGTGACCTTTTAATGATGGAAAATCAAGACCATTTTAACCCAGTTACATTTGCATGTCACTTACCATGTACTGCAGACCTTTCTTAAAGTAGCCCAGGAACGTTTTAGATTCGTGTCCCTGGACCTCACGGTATTGTATGGGTTTTCCACCCAAGTGATCATCCAGCTGCACTGTAAATATGGCAGCTGATCCACTTTCATCCTGCGTGCAGTAGTCACCTGGAAGACACAAGCAAAAAACAATTGCACAGCTTTGACCATATAAAATGTTCTGGTCCAATTAATTGCTGTATAACAATGCTAAAGGAAATTTTAACCAATGGAGTTAAAATAGAGTACGATAATTATATCCTGGGCAGATTTAATGTCAAAATGGTTCCAATAACATTATCAGCTGCTAATTTGTTACAGATTTCTCATCCCAGTTCTTGTACTGAAGCTTACTAGTGCTAAAGTGCTTAAAGTTTTGGATCAGATCAGGTCACAGCTCATATGGATGATGGACTTACCCAGCCAGAAGTGGAGATCGTACTGCAGGTTACCAGAGCGCTGTTTGATGGTGTTGAGGACCACATAGGCATCGCCTGTGTAGAACCCTCCATACAGGTTCTCTGGCACAGCAACCAGGTCAAAATTCTCAACCCTCCACACCTGCAGTCCAGGCTGCTTGCCTGCCTTCTCAAACTCAGGATGGTACACCATACTGTCTGGAAAGAAAATAACAGATCTCATGGAAGAGGGCTGCATTCTACAAATTCTGCACCGTGCAACAGTCCAGAGTCCAGTCCATGCCTCAGTGATTAGTTCATTCCCTAATTCATTCATCTTTAGTGACTGCTTAACCCTGATCAGGGTCATGGTGGATCTGGAGCCTATCCCAGAAGCAATGGGCGCAAGGTGGGAATACACCCTGGATGGGACACCAGTCCAAAGTAGAGCACCATGCGAGCACACAACACACACACTCACACCTAGGGGCAATTTAGAGGCACCAATCCACCCACCAGCATGTTTTTGGGAGAAGAATCCTGCATGGACACGAGGAGGCACAGACAAAACTCCACACGGATAGTAACCTGAGCTCAGGATGAAACCGGGGACCCTGGATGGTGAGGCAGCAATGCTACCTGGCCCGCCTCAGTGACGCACTATTCCAAAACGCTAAACTGAAACAAATTTGCTAGGATGACAAATTTTCATGACTTGGTCTATTCATAACCATCAACCTTAATAAGGTCACAATATATCTGACTACTAATAGATGTTTCTGAATTCAATTCTATTCTATTTGTACAAGCACTTTTAACAATAGACAGAAATCCAGATGTAGATTTATATTTAGATCCCTAATGAGCAAGCAAGAGGTGACAGTGGTGAGGAAAAACTCCTTGAGATGACATGAAGAAACTTTTGAAAAGAACCAGACACAAAAGGGAACCTGTCCTCTTCTGGATAGTTGGAAGGAAAAAAAAAACAAACAAAACAAAACAAAAAAACCACAGTACACTGGTGAAGCAGAGTAAAGACAAACAGTACTGTGTTGAAAGGATGTTCAGTATGAGCAGATCATGTTTTAAAGGCAAATCCTTGAAATATGCAGGTGAAATACTCATGTCCCGAGAGCACTACCCAACAACATCACTAGCTTGTGCAAAAACCGAATACAGAGAAGTTTCCCTGTGTATCTAAGGTCATCTTTTGAACATAAATTGCCAACTCTGAACACAAGCCCTTAGCCTTTAAATTAAGTGCTTTTTATGGTGATCATATGAGTAAACCTATTACTATTCGTTACTTTTTTGGTAGTAGCTTAAACATATTTGTTTCTTAGGTAATTAGGTCCACTGTACACCACACGCATTGCATACAGAAGACTTACAAACCTGGGAGTCTCTATAAACCCAGGGCCTGGACGTGTTGTGTTTTTTTTTTTTTTCCCCCTGTGCTGAAGGACGTTTAGACCAAGCCCACATGAAGAGGAAGAGCTGTGACACAGGCTAGCAGTATGGGAAGAGCAGCTGCTGCCTGCTGAACCATTTGCTCCAGCTGCCTTTCCGAACACCCACATATACATACAAACACTGAGTGCAAGCATGGCCACTGAGCATTAACATAGTTCTGCATCAGTTTTGGCACAACACTGCAGTGAGGTTCTTGGATTGGGGGCTCATTTTGACAGAGGCATTTGTGGTGGGTGTTTGAGGATGTTTGAAATTTTTCACATCCACCCCAATGCTCTTGCAAAAATTAAAGAGACAGGCCGAAAATAGGAAGCATACAGAGGCAGTAGTTACCCTTAGAAGACTCCAATCCTCACAAGGCTTACTCTACACTGTGAAACGATTGGTAGACCATATACTGTAGTAATATGTGTCATATAGGTGCTAAGAATGGTCGACAAACCCAAATATGATGGCTCATGTCCATTTATGGATAAGGTAAAAAAAAAGAGCCAATAAACTGTGCAGATCAGTTAGGCTACAGACCAACAAAGTGCCAGTGTCTGCAGTTTAGCTTTTGCAGACGTCAGACCAAATACGAATAAAATTTCCCAACATAAAAGCCAATTCACTGAAAGGGAAAGGGCGTGGGACGTGAAAGATGGTAGTGGGTATTTTCGCTTCGTATCTGTTTTATCTAGGTGAACTTTAACCTCTTGTCTGCCAATAGAAATGAAGTGGTTGGGACTGTGGTCTGTAAGAAAAAAAAAAAGTAGTGGTTGCACCAACCTTTTACTTTTCTGTTTTCTCATTGTTGCTAGGCACTGATTTGAAGAAGAAGAAGAAGAAAAAACAAACAAATTAACTAGCTATCTAATGTTATCCCTACAACTTCTTTTATGTTAACTCTCTCTAATGTTTTCTCTCCATCTGCTAGGATTTTCATGTTAGAAATTTTGGCACCTTTGCATTTGTATTGTAGGTGGGCCTGAAAAAAATGTCAACTCAATGTGCACAGGCTAATATGATACAGTTCATAGTGTACAATCTAGTCATTTGGAGTAAATAAAAAAATCACTGTGTTAAGAATCAAGCTATCAGTCCCAGTAAATATCAACTTCTGTAGGCTGTAAACCCAAAACACACCAGGTACATATCAGCAAGTGTATAAACGCTTTTGTTCAAAAATTCCATGCCATCACCAAAGAATAAATTGCAGAAGTCCAGGTCTATTCCCCTTTTATAGTACCAATAATACTGACCAGGAATTCCCTTTTTATTCTTATAAGTTTAGGGAAGTGGTTGCTACATTAAAGTAGTAGTTCCAGTCTTTGTTTGAAATTTGAGAAGCCCAAATACAGACCATGATGCACACAAAAGAACACCAAGCATAGTGGTGTTCAAATGCTAAACATTGTAAAAACTGTGTTTGAATTGGTGTTTGCCTAGTAGGTGGTTGAGTCATTACTATAATATTCTGGCAAACTTTTCCTTTTAATTAAAAAAATCTCTATGATGCCATCTATAAAGCTAACCTGTTATAGGTGCTGAATAATAAATCTGTGCCTAAAATAGGGTTATTAAATTACAGTAGCATATTTAATAATGCACCACACCCAAAGCCAACTGCATTTTGTGTCTTGGAAACACTCCTACACTCAACACTTTCCTTTCACCTTGCTTTTATTAGATTTAATCAGTATCAAGGAACACATTCTCGACAAGTTTATTTTTAGAGATTTGCATGTGAAGACCTACGACTGAACAAAAACACATAACAGGGCCCTGTAGACAGGCTTCTCCCACTGAAGAAGCATATGAGCCAGTGTAATTAGATCTTTACCAAGGGATTTGATGGGTGGGTATGTGTGTGTGTTGTACAAAAGGGAAGTTGGAATCTTTTCCCTGGCTCAACACATTCACACTTCGTTTTCACACTTCAATTCATCATATTGGAGAATAAACATTATCAGTGCAGCCATCGCAGTTTACTTTAGATTTCCATCCTACACCGTGAGCAAGTGTGGTAGCCCAAATTGTGTTATAAATAACCCAGGTCACATGACTGATGTTGTATGCCTTGTGTGCTCATGGGGGGGAGGGGGGGGGGGCTTTAAAGGGAAGGGTCTCGGTCAGCCAACATACAATCAAACCTACATAACACCTGCATATAAAGATCGTTTACATAGACTATAATTATGTAAGGAATAAAACACTTTTTTTGGAGTGCTTTTCTAGGAAAATAATCAACAAAGGGGTGGTGTGATGCAGCTCAACACAAAGCAAAGTTACTGTTACCACCTCAAAGTTGATTATTTTGCTTTAACAGCACGTCCTGGTGTGTTTTATTCCTCTTATACCACAGCAATGTCAACTATTACCAGTTTTATTTATTTAAGAATGATTTATTGTACATTTTAGCTGTTTATAGTTGTTTATAGTTGTTTAATGTTGTGGAACGTCCACAAGACTGTTATCAGTTATCTCAGGTTATAGCAGCTGTAAAGTGATTCTTTCATAAACTTCACTTTTTCCCCTCATGTCAATAAGACCAAAAAAAGCAGCTTGTCATGTTGGCAAAAACAGTAAAGAGCACCTTAAAGGAATTCGACTGTTACTTAATTCCACTTTTTGTCACATTCTTGACTGTTGCATGCCTACACATGTTTTCCTTGAGTTCACTTATGAAACACAAATGATTGAGTTTTCCTGTCTGACTCATTCTCACCATACTGACAGATCCTACCCTCCCGACTCCCTCTCCTCTCCGAGTGCCAATTTCAACCCTTTATAGTGGACATAGTGAAATAGTGAACACTTCAGCAAAAAGCCAACTCAGTGCTGCGTTTACCCAGCATGAGTACACCTTCACTCCGCCTTCATACAACATAAAAAAAATGCACTGAGGAGACCATATAAGGGTTCAAAGTCTGCTGTGGGCATAAATGCATTCTGTAATTGTATGCTACGTTCTGTAAACACTAACTGAGGATAAATGTTGATCTGAAAGAGCTGCGTCAGTAGCAAGGCTGCAATTTAATGCCGGGGTGGATCGGAATAAGGTTAAGAGCAGCAGGAATGGAGAGAATAAGTGGAAGGAAAAAGTTAGTGTGTGCAGCATGAGAGGATTAGGACTGTGGTGTGAGGCAGCTGGTGACTGGACAACAACTCGTCAGACTAGACTTCCTTCTCTAACAAGGAACTGGGATCATTTTGGCCTGCAGCTGTAAAACCCCGAGATAAACACAATGGCTATAGCAGATCAGCAAGCTTATCCCTCCCTAGTGCATTATCAGTCATTATTGTTGTTGTTGTGTTGTTGAATTCTCTACTCTGATTGGTCAAAAGATGTTGATTCATTTCCAGACAGTAGTCCGGGCTGCAAGGTAAATCACAGGTTTAAATTAATGCGCTTGTTCTAATGTCATTTCTATTGTAAGAAGTTACCCAGGGACTTGTATGGTGGACACTCCCATGGCAAACCATACATTCTCATTTTCTTCACTCACAATTTCATGCATTTAAATCCTTTGCATTGGCATTATAATAACACACACAAACTGCATCCAATATACTGTAACTGCCGTCTTTGTCGTTACCCTGAGTTTCCACAAAGCGATGATACAAACTTAGACTATGCACTTCCTTTTGTGGTAAAGTTAGGGCAACAATGTTTAGTTGCTTTGCCTGGGTTTCCATGGTAACAAACATCTATGCATGATATCACTTAGTAATCAAAACAGGAAACCCCTACAATATGTAATACTATTTAAATTAATGCAGTATATCTGTACAGAATGTAGCTAACATACATATCAGGAAATCCTTTTTTCCCCCCCTCTCCCATAAAAAGGTTGAATGCTTGAGTATATCCCTGTAGAGTATCCATTTAACCTTTCCAAAGCTTTCCATCAAGATTCAAGACATTAAGCACTAAAGGGGAGGCTTTTAAATCTCCATAAAGCTGTGTAGGATAACCTGATTTTATTACATTGTTTAATTTGCTGCAGGAATTACATTAATACACTATGATGAGGGGGCAATATACTGCAACACTGCATGCCATTATTTCTGTCATATATTGAGCATGTTTCCATTTGTTATTTGAGACTTTGGATACATTCCTCTGAATTACCAGAGTTTCTAGGTTATTTATGCCCCAAGGTGGCATCATTCATCTATCGATTATTAAAGAATGTTGCGACACTGGTTTGAAATGAGACAACAGCTCCCACAGACTTACTTTTCGAGTACTATATGTGCTTTAATAACTGTATCTTTATCATTCCTGCCAGGAAATTCCCTGCAAATCTGTTTAAAATGCACACAAAGGCTCTGCGATTCATTTTAATCTGGCCATATATGGCCTGGATGTGCTGAAAGAGCAGTGGAAATGTGGGATGCAGTTTGACTCTGGATTGGTAACACATGCCAATCAACACCCTGCAGAAGAGGAACTAGTTAAAGGAAGTACTCATTTACAGTTGCTCATTTGGATGAGGGTTTTATCCTAACTTACAATTGAAGCAGGATACAACTGAGCAATTGTGGGTTATTTAGGACCCAACCTTGACAGCTTGACAGTGCTGGGATTTGTACTTCTGATTAGTAACCCACAGCCTTAACCAGTGAACTACCACAACCCAACCTAGTCTACAGCTTGATATGATTTAGATTAGAGATGGGAATTCCGGCTCTTTTCAGTGAGTCAAATCATTTGACTCAGCTCACTGACTCTTTTTTTCCTAACATTTTTTTTACCCAGTGTTTTTTTTTTTTTTTTTTTTACCTAACTACGACTGAGATTGTTTAAGCAACAATCTACTGTACTCTACTCTCTAATTAACAAAATAAGATCACCGTGCTTTTGTATTTTATGAAACAGATTATGTAAATCATTGAATCAGCAAGGCTCTACAAATGTGCTTCAGTAATAAAATTTTAATTTCTATTTTCCTGATTTCACCAGTACATCTTCAACAAGCAGCAAAGGAAACATACTGATTAAAACTACATTGTAAGAATAATAAATAATGAGCTCATATATGAGAGTCGGCTCTCAATGTTCTCCTAAAAGAACCGACTCAATTGAACCGACTCGTTCTGGCACGACACATCACTAGTTTATACAGTGTATCGGAACAGTTCTAGTGGAGTTTGCATTGTGAAGTGGCTCGTAATTGAGTTATGCAGCTTAAAAAGCGGGTATAAAATAGACAGAAAAACGTCTTACCTGCTGCTGAGTGATCTGGTGCGGGTGTGACTGCGGGTGCTGAGAGTGTCCTGTCTTAGTGTGCAGAATAAACACAGGCCGCTTCGACTCTAATCTCGACCGGGAGCCGCCCCTCTGACGCAGCGCTAGAGGAGGAGGAGGAGGCGGGGGAGGAGCCGCCGAGGAGGAGGAGGGGACGCTGGAGCTTTTAAGTCCCAGCAGGAAAATTAGAGAGGGGTTAGTCTCCAATACAGTCCATTCTGAAGTGATGAACCCTACGCAGGGCACTTGGAATAGGGACACGCCCACGGCAGCCATTTTTAGGGTCGTTCAAAAAACCCATTTACTTCAAAGGGCTCGGTTTCCAGGGCAACTACCAATGAGCACTTCGCTCGCGAGATCTTTTTTGTTTTTATGCTGAATAACAAAATGGCGGCTACAAAACTCAGGCTTAAACTGCAGACCAACCCTTAGTGTACACACTAAAAGTATATACTCTTTTTGTGAAGAAAAAGTACATACTTTTAAGTGTATAGCAAAATAATATGGTAAAGTACTGGGATATACTAACACGTCATGTAACGGAAGAGAACGTTGTTACGCTCACTGTCACCGTAAACAAACTCGTCTTTACATTTCAGCTTTTCTTCATTCATTATTCCTTATATAACTTCATTTACCATTTCCTTGATTTATTTTTCCACATTTCAATTCCACCTCTCTAAAATGCGTCCTAAGCAAACCGTCACAAAACTTATGGACTGAAAAGTGTCCACGGATGAACATTTTGAAACTCTACCGGAAATAGTAGATCATCCGGGTACCTTTGGGATACTCATTTCAACATACTACGATTTGGGACACTCTAATTAGAATCTCGGATACTATTTAGAACGGATAGTAGACGAATTGGGACGCAGCAATTTACTTCAAAGGGCTCGGTTTCCAGGGCAACTACCAATGAGCACTGCGCTCGCGAGATCCTTTAAGCCGTTTTATGATGAATAACAAAATGGCGGCTACAAAACTCAGCCTCAACTGTAGACCAGGTTCAAAGAGTCCACAGATTTAAAACTAATATAGGTGATAAATGTGTGTATTTTTCTTTTTAATTGTGTTTCATGGCAAAATATGTATGGAATGAGTTACAAATTTATATTTAAAATTTAGATTTGAATTTTATTTATTTAAAAAAAAGTGATCAGTGTTTATTTGCTCAAAACACAAAAATATGGTTTATAATTAGCTTAATTATTATACTGGCACGTTGTTGTGTACATGAAATGGTCTGGGAAGAATCATATTTTTGAACATTTAAATGGATAAAATACACAACCTGAAGGCTGTGTGGACTTTATTTTTCTTAATTTTGTTTAAACTTTTCTCATAATTTTATTTATATATATATATATATATATATATATATATATATATATATATATATATATATATATATATATATATATATATATATATATTAGTATGTATGTATATATGATTATTATAGCTTATAGTCTACTAATAAAAAAACATTTTTTTTCAAGTTAAAATATTCAAATGTTTCATGTGTGATGGGAAAAACTGGATTTCCGAAGCAATGAGCATTTGCTGCCATCTTCTGTTCAAACATTCACTTTCAGTCCTGGAATGTGAAGAAAAGGGTTTTTCTTTGTTTTGTTTTGTTTTTTTACATGGGGAGATAATCATTATATTTAAAAAAAAAAAAAAAAAAAAAACAGTCTGAAGTTTCTTAAAAATCTGAAAAAGTATTGCACTCTCTCTCTCTCTCTCTCTCTCTCTCTCTCTCATATAATGTGTGTGTGTGTATGTATATATAAATGTAATTTCTATACTATCGCCATAAGCATTGTAATTACTATGTAGCAGTGTCATTTACCACTGGACTGTGACATCCTATCTTATATTGTAGATTTGTGATTGTATATTTATATATTTTATATTATGTGCTGCTTAGGGCATAAAACACACAGGCACATGGTTTATGTGAATGATTTGCATGGGCACAGAGATCAATGTTCACAGGCAAACACTGCGTGTTAACACAAAGTGTAACTCAATGAGAAAAAAAAAAAATCCACAGCAACCCACTGAAGATGAAGGAAATAATGAATTTGCGTCTTATCATCTGATACTGAATTCTGAAGTCTGAAAGAAAATGTTTCATTTTTGAAACTCTTGATAAGACTATGCTGAATATTGCACTACACTATAAGTAAAAAAGGGTCCATCTAATACACTAAAGAGTTCTTTGGTTTGCGCCCCCTTGGCGAAACCTTAAAGATTCTATGTAGATTTCTACAGCAGAAGGTTTTCCTATCAGAGACTGTTCTCTCAGAAGTACACACCCTTTTGGTTAGGCCAGTTGTGTCCCACTGATGTTACATTTACAAATGAGTATAAGTTAATGTAAAAGACATTTTAAACACAGGTACAGTGTCCTTCAAACAATCTCAGATAAATGATTTAACAATAATTAAACCTACAAAATGCACAGCACTTAGAAAACAGCATGTTTGCCTGTCCCAGTCTCTATAATGACAATTTACCTTGAAATCTAATTATTAACTACTTCAAAAATTGTATTAATGTATGAATTCATGTAACATCTCGTGAAAGTCGCACTGTGTGAATTTCCTAAAGATCTTGTGAAGAAGAAATTTTCATTCTTTTTTTCTGTATTTTCAATGATCTTGTGATTAACTGATGAGGTTACGTTGAACGTACAGGTTTGAATACTGTTACTCAAATTACATATTTAAAGTAAATTATTAATTAAAAGAATAATAGGAATAATTTTCAGTACATCATTAGAATGTTTTACTAGATGACATCAGTAGGAATGCTATTTAGCTTTTAATTTTAAATACCTGGATATACCATTGTTGATACTCTAGCTAACTAGTCTGATCTTACTTTATTTAAAATGTTTACTTTTAACATTAAATTTAAAGTTTACTTTATGTGGAGTGTAAAAAATAAATAGGGACATTTAATGTCTCTATTTCTACAAATGAATGACGTGATCTTTTATAAATCTTTTAAAGTTCTCGGAATCTAAGAAAGCTTATATTTGATATAGCAGGCCATCTTAATAATGTGGCTTTGATTAGGACAACTTGAATGAATCCTTCAGGTAATGGATTTCTGTGACTGAGCTATTTTTTGTGCTGTGTCCACCAGATGGAGACGTTTGCCATCATCTGTGTACCAGAAATCTCCTTGAACTTTTGATCTTTGGCTCAGTAGTAACCCCGGCTGGGATTAACAGTAATACAGACTGGCTCACAGGAGCCGTCTAGGGATAAAAGCAGCACATAATGAAGGTAATAATGCTCAGGTGTGACTGTTACTAATGACAATATTTCCCTTACTGAGCAGTAAATCCAAATCACACCTCAGCTGCAGTATGTTAAGAGGTGAGACTGAAAAAGAGAAAATTGAAGCATAGTATTTGTTCTATTTATGGATGTTAGTGGATGCTATGGAGGCAAGTAGACCATTTTGCCAGCAGGAAGAGGCTCCGGGGAGACGTGTGGCCATCATATAAAACGGCCTGGACATGTGGGAAAAGGATCAGTGTGAGTGGTTGTAAAAATTATGGGAACATATTATCATAAACCGTTTATGCCTAGTGTTTCTGAGGGACTCATAATGCAGCGTCATGAGCACTGAATATTCAAACTTGTGGCTTTTTCTTTCCCCATTTCCCTTTATTGGAGCCGGACCCGCAGGCCGTGGCGCCACAGTCGACACTGACAGCTTAATACCACATCAAAACTGCTTTTGTGGAGTGCATGGAAGAAAATAAAACAGGATCTGAAAGCATACTGTTTGTTAAATCAGCCTCTTTGCTGCGATACTTATGTCAAGTGTCGGAGTTGGTTCCTGAGAAAATAAGATTTCAGGGAAAAAAGCAACGAGAGTTGACTTTAGTTACACAATGTGTATGTGTGTGTTGTCCAATCTGTCTTTATTCAACACTAGCATAGCATATTGTTTGTAATCAGAGATCAGGCATCGCTATCCAAGTGATATTCAGTATATTAAGGCCAGATGAAGTACATTAGGCCACAGTATTGCTATTAAAACCAGCCATTTGTTCACAATAGGCTATGTTGTGATGAATAATCCACTTGTCCATATATGCTTAAAAATTAACTAATACAAGGTTATTGGTCAGTTGAAACTGTCAAGTCATAATCCAGTGAAAGATGTTTACATTTATGGGGAGAGGTGTGAACATATCCAGGGGTAGATTAAATGATTTTGGGGCTCTATAGGCAAAATTCACGAGTGGGGCCCTGCTTCAGCAGTCATGACTTTCCCTCAGCTTCAACTTTATATTGTGCCAAAGAACACCCATACCTGTGATAAAATCACTATAACTCAATATGATAAAATCCAGTGTTTTAAAAAAGTTGTAGTTAATAAAATTAATAATACATCATTCCTGTGCCACGTAATGTAGTCTGTTAACTGTGCTTTGGTCGCTAAGCAACATAACAGGCAAATATTAGGGCTTTCCGTGAACATAACAATGGCTTAAGTGAAACGGTTTTATTGATTTAAAACCAGGAGCATCAAAACACAATTCTATTATTGAGATGCAGTCATGGGTGCAAGTATTTCAAGGATTTTTACAATGGCTTGGAATGCAGTGCAGTCGATCAGATTTTAGAACCGGATATATCCGTTTTATAAACATTAGAGCTAGCATTATGTACAGTCTGGTGAGCCCATGCAGGAGCACTCTCTTCTGACAAAAAAATGAATTTAAAAATTAATGTTTAGGTTGTTTTGCCATATATTTTTATGATGATATTGAATTTATTTCAGGAACATAATATGAAGGTTATGTACTGTATGTTTGCAGCTTTTTCCTAGTTTTGCTTTGGTATTCAGGGGATGTGACCTCCAGGTATAATTTTTGGTGGGTGCCCATGGGAACAGAGAAAGAATAATAATAATAATAATAATAATAATAAACTTTCACTTCTTCCACCCAGAGATTTTTAACAGTTGGATAGCAGTTGGAAATTATCACAGTTCTAATCAGTGGCAGCTGAAAATCCTAGACATTCAAGGCTGCACTCTCTGTTCTTAAATGCACTTCTTGCTGTTTCACCCTGGACTAGTCTTATCTTGTTTGTATGAGTCTTATATAAGACAGGAAGTTAGAAGACAGGTATGGCTTCCACATGAAAATATTGCTTTTGGCACCTGAGTTTACACAGAAAGCTCTTTGTTTCAGTCAGAAATACTTCATACAGGCGGTGTTTCTGTTGAGGCTTGGATAACTTGTAACTTGCTTCAAGTATGGCCTGTCAGAGAAAATGACAGACATTTAGAGTGCTTTATTGAATGATGTGGTTTTCTACAAATGAAAAAATATCATTCTGTGGTCTTTATAAGGGTTTATTTTTACTTTAGGCTACTCTGCTGATGAAAATATAAGCAATGGAACCTGTCCCTTATTGTGTGTGTGTGTGTGTGTGTGTGTGTGTGTGTGTGTGTGTGTGTGTGTGCTTTTTCATAAATGTAGCCAAGCCAGACATAAATTTACACTTATATTCACTAGATAGAATATGTACATAAGTATAAAATATCAACGAAGCTGCTGTTCCAGATAGCAGATGAATTGGTTTAGGAACATAACTGTCAGTTTATGGAAATGGCAAGTGCACTGTATGCCAAGAGTGTTTGCCACCATGTAAAACCGATATATATATATATATATATATATATATATATATATATATATATATATAGCTGTGTGGGAGTGCCAAGAACAATGGCGTGTCTCAATGACTTAAGTTGATTTTTCTTGCTATCAGCTTGAGCAAGTCTCACTGTTTACAATAAAAACAAATATGTTTTATGTATTGCTTCAACAAACAAGTTTTTTTTTAATGGAGCTGTAAGTGTTGCAGATGAGTGCTTGGTCAGCTTATCCTTCAAACCATTACAGGAGAGCTCCTCAATTTAACAAAAATATAGCCATTATTTTACAAATTCAACAAATCAAAATAGCATGATTAAAATAGATTATAACACATTATCATTTCATGACCTTGTTTTAGGGTCTTATGGCTAAATGAATTTGTATGTATGTACACAATATAAAAATGTTTTTAAATTAACAGTAGATACATCATTTTTCACCTTGGCTTAACCTTCACACTTTATTTTATTAAGCTCTAGAATAATGATGGTGGAAGCCATACTGTAAAGTTAACACAAATTTGCAGTGATTATCATGATCATATCTTATCATTTATATATCATTGTACTAGTATTGTACTGTACTGTACTGTACTGTACTTTCCAATTTTGTTTGTTTTTAAATTGTCTTGCTATATTGTTGCATCATATTGCAGTTGACAGCAAAGAAATTTCTTTTCTTTTCGCATTTTTTTTTATCACGATGCACACTTCTACTCAAAAAGTTTAATAGTCTGGATGGTGAGTCTCTGTGTCACCTGATGCATCTGCGTAACCCAACTCTGAACTTAGATTAACTGATATAAAAATAAAAGAAAAGTTTAAGTTTCTCTCAAGGTCGCTTCCTCCTTAGTTCAATCTTGGGAGTTTTTCTTCGCCACGTTCTCCCTTGACTTGATGCCTGTAAGGCTGCTTTGAAACAATCTGCACGGTAAAAAGCACTATAAAAATAAAATACTTTTCTAACTGCTGTGATCAAGGACTTGTCTTAGGTTTTCAAGGAAAGTGAATGTCAGTTGCAAAGTTAACTTTCCACAGATGTTACTGTTCAAATTTTGCAGCTGCTAAAAACAATCAGTTGACATAGAGTGAACTTATTTTTATTCCCTATGATCATCTTCATCATTCTCCTGTACTATCCTCCTAGCAGGTTTATCAACACTGAGATCCTGAACACGTTCAAACAAATATCCACACTGACATGTATTTAGAGTTCTCGCACGGATCAAAAGGCTTTTACTCCACATCAAAGCTTTTACTTTTCTTAAGAAATCTCTCAATGGCCGCCCTGACTTTTTGAGGAAAGAGCAAAATAAAGTTGGCAAACTGCAGAACTCTTACAGGAGTAGATATTTTCCTAGTCGTATTGCTACTCCTATTTGCAACTAGCTTGACTTGTAGCCAGAATAAGCTTTACTGTACCCTGTTACAGAACAGCTTGTTCACGTCTTTCATAAAGAGACGAGGCTATAACTGTAGGCCATCAACCGTCCTGCCAAAGCATGCTGGAACAGCACTTTTTCTGGAAAAAAAAAAAAATGTTCCAGCAAGAATGAATGAACGAATAAACGTGTGACTACGTATGTGGTCCGCCAAGTCAATGAGCTCTACCGGATCAAGTCATCCATCATCCTTGCTCTTTGCAGGGATGTCACATAGATGTATATTAACGTGTGTACAGTAGCGATAAGTGAACCTGCTCGATTGTTTGCTCATGCTATAGCATGCTTTGAATACGCTACTGAAACTTATATGAGGATTATAATCCAATTTTTTTCCTTCTATAACCATAAGGACTTGGTCCCAAGACACTGAGATTAATAAAGTTCCAAAAAAATAGTATGGATTATCTTTGCAGGTACAATGCTAGCACCTGAGAATGCCTAAAAGTACTTAGTACACCTTGTGTTGTTTTCTAAAGCAAATATATGCATACAATCTTAACACAAGTAAACCAGAAAAGAACAGAAAATGTTAAAATGAAATTCACTTATAATTAAAGTGTAAGGGCCAAAACACTTAATATCTTGTGTGTGAATATTTAGAGTAAATTCAAAACTGCAATTACCTTATTTCAGTCTATGAAGCAAGTTACTGGTGCCCCAAAGTGTTTTATTCCTCTTATACCACAGCATGTTGGAAAACTTACAGCTTTTACAGCACTGTTACAAAGTGTGGACACTGGAGACTCCTTCCAAAAATGCTAAATGTCACCTAACAGAAAACTTGACCATATTAACAATTATACACGTTTTTATTTTGTTAACTATAGACATGCTAACATAATATAAACCTGTGATTTGGATTTCAGCTAGCACTACTGTTAGAGCTTCTGCTGTAGTAAATGAATCCATGCCTTCAGAATAGAGGATTCAACAGTGCTGTGGTATAAATAGTTTTCATCGTGCTTTCTTACATTTACATTGTATTGATACAGTAAGACGCAATTCTGGTGAAGACTTCAGTGTTGACTACAATTGGGAACCACAAACCCACATATTCACAAAATCACAACTTCTTCTCTGTGAAAATGTCATCACATCTCTGAAAGGACAAATTCTACAGATTTAGCTTAATTTAAGTCAGTTTCGCATAGTTTACAAATACATTTGCCTGAAGGAAAGCATTCTTAAACCAACAACTGCCTCTCGACTTTAATTATAAGTGTGTTTTGAGTAAACAGGGTTTTTTCTTTATTACTACATGAAAAACATGATAGATTAGGTTGAAAACTGTAAATATTTTCCTTTAGAGCAAGGTTAATTGTAGCTATTTGAAAGATGTTTATATTTACTAATCCAGCCTCCACTAATAAATTTAATTATGACCATGTTGAAGTCATTAAATTGATCATTTTGTCCAGGACAAAAACAAGAAAGTCCCTCATGTCATTCAAAAAGCATGTATAAAGGTGAAGAATTATCACATGCATCTTGACAGTGTTCTCATTCCATTGTCTTGACACTCTAGTCATCGTGATTTAGCAACACGCATTAACAGGAGAAATAGTATTAAGCAATTCTGTCCTTTAGTTACAGAAAGCAGGACAGTCTGCGTTCACGTGGACTGGCAGCAGAAAGCAGAAAACAGACTCCGAATGTAATTGCATTATTCCGAAAGGTCTAGAGAATAAGCTTTTGTGCTTGGAAAGGAACATTCTCCCAGACCTTTTTGTTTAAAATTTTCAGGAACAATAGGATCTTTTGATGTGTGCCGTCCCTTGTTCAAATGAACTATCTACCAGGGTTTGATGGTCGGTCTGGCTCTTATCCCAGTGTGGTTTTTGTGGTGGAGCTTAGAAGTCACACACTCTCACAAGTTCTTTCCATAATGTCCTTTCCGGGTAGAACTCAAATCACATACCTCATAATTTTGCAATCCTTAAAAGCCTCTACCTCATACTCTGGATAAAAGGCATCATTTGCAACAGAGACTTTGGAATATGAAGAATATGCATGGTTTGCAAAAGAGGTGATTTACTCCTGTTTATGTTCATGTAGAAACACTAATTTCACAACTGGTTTCTCAATTCGGCCTCATTCGACGAGAGACGTGCTTGCCCCTGAGCTCCACCAGCAGTCCTGCTCTCACAATGTTTCCTTTATAAGCATTCAATTTATGGTTTCATAAATGTGCCTAGTCTGGTTGCATTACTTCATTTGGTAATACAAAGAAGGGATTATGTAGAGCTGTAGACCCAGTAAGGACCAAGCTTTCCTAGGAGACAAACTCGATGCACACAGACAGCTTAATTGTCGTGTGGTGGATGAATTTTCTGAGAATATTCCACTTGCTGTACATGGCGGTTAAACTTGTTTGTGTGATTATGGGTCAGGAGAGCTTTTAACAGGAATGCCTTAATCGCTTAAAAGAATCACTTAAAAGAATCACAAGGATTTAGCAGAATCATCAGTGCAAGCTCTGTGTATATTCCTTATTTGTGCTAAAAACGAAAGACGAGTATTCACAGGTCGTTATTTGTTATAAAGGTCATGCACATGACCACAATTACAACATGATTATAAGTTGTCAAATTATTTATAGAATATTACTAGAGCTTTTATAAGGCAGTGTTAGAATTTGTGAAATGCTTAAGGAATCTGTCTTAAAACTACATTTTTTATTCATGTACAGCCTGCTGCCTAAGAGTATGGCCACTTTGGAGTCAAATTTCATTAGAATTTCTGCTTCTCTTCCAGCTGAGATCCATCTCCATTCTCTTTTTATTTTGTTTTATTTTTTTTGCCAGAGAAGGTGTGAGAAATCAGATTGAATTCACCATGGGAATAGAGAATCTTTTGTGATAGTGCAGCACCGGCAGGCAGATCGAAGGGAGATTAGTAATGTCTGACGAGAGCCATGGATCTGTTCTGAAGATGATGAAATCCAGTAAACATTGCTAATGCTGAGTGCTTGATTAAACTCAGACATCTTGACCTCTGTCATGACCAGGACTGTTTAGTCATGTTAAAAAAAGAAGCAGAAACCCTGAAAGTGGAAAGGGAAATTATGGTGCATAAAATGGGAGTAAAGCACAGGTGGTATTAATACACATCCAGGGTTGCCAGATCTTTTTGAAATGGGAGACTCTTAATTTCCACCCCCTGGAACTTTTTTGGTGGAAACCCAGTACAGCACCCTGAGAAGACCTTCCCCACAGTGAAGCATGGTGGTGGTAGCATCGTGTTGAGGGTTACTTGTGTTTTTTTTTTGTTTTTTTCCCCAATTACGGTGGAGGTTTTTCTTTGAACAAAATAGTAAATGCATAATCTACTTCATATGTGCAGTATGTAATTATGATTAAGATTAAAATACAGTGAAATAACAGGTAAAATGCTGTACAGTAGAAATAAGAATGAACTAAAAGAACATGTAGGATGCCTTCACTATATGAATGTACTTGCAAGTCAGAGAATTAATCAATCTAATTGCTATTCTTTATCTTTGACAATATGTGTAAATTTAAGGACCTTGGTGAAAAGGCTGTTTTAATAACCCTAGTTTTAATATTGCTTCATACAAAATGTAGCATGTGATGATAAATGATAATTATTACAATATATTTGATAGTCATATTGGTGTTTAATAGAGGGTTTGAAATTTGACTGAATTTATTCTTTTCACCCACTCACTGATTCTTTAGAAGTGACAGGAGTGGAACTGCAGTGAGTGGGCATTCACACAAACACAACCGCACTATCTAAGCCTATACTTATAAAGGAAGCTTATCGAATTTGCTCTAACCTCACTAAACAGTTGCTTTTTTTTTTTTTTTTTTTAAATCTCCCTCTTTCATTCAGCTGTAGTCAATCGCCTTTCAGTAAAAGGATGATGTATGCTTGTGTAGGAAAAGAGATGCAAAGGCTTTCTTTCAGGCCTAAGGGATAGTAATGCTATGCTCTCCATCTATAAATGTTTATTGAATAATGTAAATATATGGTGTCGCAGAGAATAAGCGGGTTATTGTTCTTATGATGGGGATCATATGTCTGTGAGGGAAAATAGAAGGGACTATTGTCTTCCTTGTATTGAACCTAAATTACAACCATCTGAGGAATCTGTTTTCTTGCATGGTGAATAAAAGACAGAGATAACGTTTATAAGAGAACAATTCAAGTAGCACATTCAGCAAATGAGCCTGATTTGATGGTCGATATTAAAGGAAAAATCCACCCTTAATGTCTTGCATGTCAATATTCATAATAGAGTGACCTATGCATCAGCGCTTTAATCCCTTGTTCTGTCCATTTCTCTGACCTCCTCATCTATACACTCTGTTCAAACAGGTCAGCATCCAAAGCTTGAACTTTCGTGCTAATACCACCCCCCTCGATCTGCGCCATTGTTTTGTTATTTAGTAGATCACCGACTAGTCAAGCCGAGTCTCTGCCACAATTCCGTCATAGCGCTGCATTGAAATTTGGGGTCCAAGGTTTGCTCCACAATTTCTACATTGGATTTCTTGTTAATATGATGATAAACTGGAAAATGGTGTGTGAGAAAAGAAGCTATGCTCTTTTGTTTTACGAGCTAACAATCAAAACCTGCCCATTATCGTTATCATGTTTGAGATTTGTAAAACGTTTTCTCCTTTTAAAAACACCATTGTAACTGTCCTAATAATGTCCTCATGTGATGTCAGCTTCGCAGACAGCTGCTAACTTCTCATAGGGATAACGAAATGACAACATCGACAAAGAAGCTAGCACCAAAAGCACAAATATTTCAATATAAACATATTCAATGTGTTTCAGGGTGGAGTTCAAATGAGTTAAGCAATGTTTTAATGTCATATATTTAGAGATTAAAAATCTAACCATTAGCCCTTTCATATTTACACATATTGTGAGTGATATGACCAGCTATGGTAACTATGGTAACTTTGGTTATGTCTTGCCAACCAAATGTGTTTTGCTGTTTGTGTACAAGGTTGGCTTGATTTTGTAGCAATGCACTATTTTTAAAGGTTCTTGACAAATCTGTTTGTGTTCTTAAATTGCTCAAACATTTCCCCAGTTGAAGTCTATAAATCTCATCAAACTCTCTTAAGAGACTGTGATTGTGCCATGTAGTCATTGGCAGCCTTAAGTTCCTGCTTTTTTAATGGGACAGGTTGTGGGCCAATAATCTTTATGGGTCTTCAAAAACTAGGCAGAGGTGTTAAAATTTTAGAAGTAAGTAAAAGCCTAAAGTATTAGATGAAAGAAAAACTTTAAGTAAAGTGCAGATGATTGGCAAAACACATTCCTCCAATGGAGCTTCATTACCAGTATGGGGTACAGAAAATGTGCCGAGCTCTTCTGATGGTGAAATAGATGTAGATATGAAACAATACAGGACATTCTTTTGAAAGTAGCCCTGTTTGTCTCTGAGCTGGGAAAAGGGTTATATAGCAGAGCCTCCTGTCTCCTACAGCTGGACCTGGTTTAGCTCTGTTGTTCTCTCTCAGTTTTGATGATCGAGAGTTCGGTTAAATAGAAATGACAGTTAGCTGAACACAGTAGAAGGGGAAGGTTCAAGTTTAGGCTCTGTGACCCCAAAATTCTAAGGTGAGAGTTCGGGGAAAAGTCAGGAAGCCATTGTTTTTAGAAATTCTGATTATTTGGTTATTTTAGCTGGCTGGGGTTGTTCAGGGCCTCCCTTAGCCACATAGGGAGGCCCTGCACAGCGTCAGCTTATTAACCACATGTGTGCTGGCTAGAGCCATGTGTGCTACTGAGACGGAGAGAATCAGGGAATGTTTAAAACTTGACTCTGAAACTGTATCTGTCATTACGAGACTAGCTTCAGGAAACCGAAGCCTTCCAGAGGCCACGCAGGTCAGAGTGTGCTGATGTCATGGTCATGTGTGTTTGTCTGTGTGTGTGTCTGAGTGTCTGCGGACTTGTACATGTTAGTATGTGTATATGAACAGCCAAAGACCTGGGTTTCACCTTTGAGGAATGTTATTCCTGTTTAGTCTCTTTGTTAGATTTGTACAGTTTTGAGTGGTTAAATAAAGTGTGAATACCAGAACATATAGCACAGAAAAAAATACCCACACTTCATTAGACACATATTAGGGAAGAATATCTTCAAAGATTCATCAAGTAAAAATAATGTGTAGGAGTATAGTGTTATGCTGTTCGGTTTGTGCAATACAACATGATTGAGTATGAAATATAAGCATATTTGCTCAGAATTGATGATTAAATGTGATGGAACTGGTTGTTCATTGTAGATGGTAGTGGTATATAAAGAACCCTGCTGAAAAATCCATATTATTGTGACCAACTACCAGCTGCCAAACCACAGGCTGAGCTGGTCAAGCTGGTAGACTTTTTTTTCTTTTTACCAGCTAGTAAGGTATTTTCCAAATTCCTTTTATTCAATACTTGAATAAATTGATTTCTTTCCACCAGCACTTACCAACTGGCAAAGATGCTCCACCAGCTGGACCAGCTTAGCCTGTGTTTTGGCAGCTTGTCACTGGTCAGAAAAAGTTGAAATTTTCTGTCAGGTTCATGCTTGTTTTAGTTTTTTGGAGTAAATAGTAGTCTCATAATGAAAGGTTTCTTTCCAAATATATATAATATATAATTGTCACACGTTGTGTCCAATCAGCAATGAACACTCCTGCGAGCCCAACTCCAGTCTATCATTAGGTTCCTTTGGTACTGACCAATATCAGGAGCTTAGGTCCCATTGACATTCTGATTTTATCCTAGTGTTGTTTTGAAGTAGGATGTGTAATACCCAGGATGTTATCTGAATTGTGTAACCTTACAGCTGTTGATTGCTTCAATTCACTGATTTGGTGGAGGCCTTTCCTCACTGTCTGAGACAAATTTCCCACTCTGTCTATTTCACACCAAAATGCTTTGATCTGTACTCAGTATAACCTCTTGCCATCAGACCAGTTGGCAGAAAAAGACCAGACGTGAGCTGAACACTATGTTCTCTCGCTCTCTCTGGTGCCCAACATAGTCTTGCAATCAAACCATATCTTCCATAAAGCAACATGTTGCTGATCCTTACTGCAAAGCTCCTGGAGAATCTCCATAGTGCGAAATCTGCAATCTAACACTTGTGCCAAAAGTACACCTGAAAGACTGGAGAACAGCCTTTACTCCTCTTCTACTTTCAAGTAAGTCAAGATCTGAGCAAATCATAGCTCTTATTACTGTAATCATAAGGACATCCATCTTCTTTGTCTCTCTGTATGAGCTACCTGTCAGCATGCCTTTGTTTGTTCCAATGCTGCATGCTCATTAGTACTATAAAGTAAAGGTAGTGCATGATGAAAAGCAGTATTGAAGAGGAGAAAAAACGCTGCTCCACCAAAGCTTTATCAAAGGCAACCACACTCCCTGTGGCTTCTGCCGTTTTCTATGCTTGGAGCAAATACCCACCTCTCCCTCTAATGTCTTGGCGTGGATGCTGTAGTGTGTGGTGGCAAAACCAGTTCCGTCTGTGCAAGCTAAACTGATTGTTCACTAAAGGTCACAAAGGTTCTTTCACCACATTGCATATTTATACATAAGTGAAGACTTCCAAACGTCCTTTCAACACAATGTTCTTTAACAGATGTATACTAGAATGCACATAATCACCAAGAAAAGGGTGGGTTTCCTTTTCCTCTCAAGGTTTCTTTCTCAAGTCATCTCAGGGGGTTTTTCCCTCACCACTGTTGCCTCTGGCTTGGTCATTAGGGATCTAGCTCTGCATCCAGATTTCTGTTCCTATTGACATCTTCTATTGTTAAAAGTGCTATAAAAATAAATGTGAACTGAACTCCTTGTTATCCTTGTGCTTGGTGGTGGTGGCGGAGATGTGGATTCTTGATTTAGGACGGACATTAAGGCAGACACTCATCCAAAGCAAGTTCAATAAAATATGCAAACAGAATGCACAGCAATACAAAGCACAAACAGCAGAGGTCATCAATTAGATTTGACCTGGGGTCAAAATCTGTAAATATTGTTTAGGCAAGATGTGCCACCAGGAAACCCAGCAAACTAAACACCTCAGCACCTCACATAGTTTAACACACATTCTGTTAGTCAAGCTGCATTTGACTTGAGGTCATAACTCGCAATTCCTGACCAGTAAAAACCAAACAAAATGCCCCCTCAACTTCTACTCGAGGCCTTTGTAAGGTCTCCTCAACTCCAAGTTCCTCCAAGTTCAGCAAGTCATGTCAAATCAACTTGACTATGCACAGCATCAACATCAACACAGCATCATAAGTAGCACTTACCTTTGAATGAGTTATGCCGTATATACAAATATTTTCTTTAGATCAATCAACATACAGACATATATTCACAATACTATACTGTTGACTATATAGATTGCTTTTTTGAATTAGATATAGATTGCTTTTTTGTAACATCAATAAACACCAGTGAGCCCGTTCCATTGGCAGCCATACATGCCCATGCCATAACACTGCCTCCACCATGTTTGACACATGATGTGGTATACTTTGAATCATGAGCTGTTCCTTTATTTCACCATACTTTCTCTTCCCATCCTTCTGGTACAAGTTAATCTTGGTTTCATCAGTCCAAAGAATCTTATTCCAGAACATGGGAGGCTTTTTAGATGTTTTCTGGCAAAGTCTAATCTGGCTTTCCTGTTCTTGAATGTTACCAGTGGTTTGCACCTTGTTGTAAACCCTCTGTATTTACATTCATGAAGGTGTCTCTTGATTGTAGATTTTGACAATGATACACCTACCTTCTCCAGAGTATTCTTGACTTCTGTTGATGATGTGAAGGGGTTTTTCTTCACCAAGGAAAGGATTCTGCGATCATCCACTTTAGTTGTCTTCCGTGGTCTTCCAGGCCTTTCGATGTTGTCGAGCTCACCAGTGCTTTCTTTCTTTTTAAGAACGTACCCAACTGTTGATTTGGCCAAACTTAAGATTTTTGCTATCTCTCTTATAGATTTATGTTGTTTTTTCAGCCTAATGGTGGCCTCCTTCACTTGCATTGAGATCTCCTTGGACTTCATTTTGGTAGCTCCAGTCGAACAGCTGCCAAATGCCAACTCAATACCTGATATCAACTCCAGACCTTTTATCTGCTTCATTTGTCTTGAAGTAACGAGGGAATGGACTGCACCTGGTCAATTAACTTCTTGTCAGTCAAAATACCTTTGAGCCCCTGAAAATGGCTATAAGTGATTGTTTTATTTCATATCCATTGTGGTGGTGTATAAAGGCAAAATCACAAAAACTGTCATTGTCCAAATACTTCCAGACCTGACTGTGTGTGTGTATGTAACTGAGTTTTGTAAGTTCTCTTGTTTAAAACTGAAGTGCTGAATTAGTGACATGAGTCTGTTTTTCAGTCTTCTCACTTACATTGTCTCTCCTTACTGTTTTTTTTTTTTTTTTTTTTTTTTTTTTTTTTTTTTTTTTTTTTTTTTTTTTTTTTTTTTTTTTTTTTTTTTTACAATGATTGGCCTGAATCATCATAGCCAGATAACAAATGCACAGTGATATCCAGCCAGACATGTTTATGGCACCTGGAAGAAGAACTGCAGCAAACTCAAACCCCCTTTTAATGCTAGTAATACATGTACTGTATTTAACGCTTGAGCAGTAATATATCAGTGAAACTACAAGCAGATGTTACCGTAAAGTGTCCTGCCAATCACCTCCCCAAGAAGAGCACCATGAATCTTAAAAGGAACTGATCAATCTGTGTGCTGGTTGTAAGTGTTGTCCCAGTTTAGAAGATCCAGAATATTGGCTGCTACATGAAGGACTGCATGCTGGGATGCCCCAATGATGTACAGTATATCAGTGTTTTTGAGCACCTATATATTCGTTCTCTCTCTTTTTCCAGGATACATAATTGAATAAGTGTCTATGTACTGTATGTGTTTCAGAGTTCAGCAACACACCAGGGTGCAGCACCTGGTTAACAAACTCTGCTTCACTGCATGAGAGAGAATGAGAAAAGAGACATTCACATTCAGTGCAGTATCTATGAACGTCTATGAACATGCATTGCTTTACACCATCTCACTCTCATTTTATTTTAAATAAATAGGGTGCAAGAATGATCTTAATCTACTCTGTGCTTGTCTTAATTGTAAGTAGCTCCAGACACCCAAAATGATCCAAAATTTAGATTTTGATCATGATATGTTTAAAAATATTTAGAAATGTTAAGAGAAAGGTAACCCTATCCACTTCCCTAGACATTAACTGATGTAAATGCGTGGTAAAAATACCGAAGTGATGAGTAATTATTTTGATAAGCACACAGTTTAATTATGAGTTTCAAGGAAATGCCCGACTCATTCTAGCTATTCATAATTAATGAACAAAATAAAATGCATCATAATTGTATAATTATTTAACCTACCAAGGACATTTAACATCAAAACATTTAATCTCACTGTAATACCACATGTCAAGAAAGGAAAACAAATTAAAAACCACAGCATACTAGCAAGTAATTCAAAGCCATTGTCAATGTTGCTGAAGAATTAACTTTTATTACTTTTATTGTTATCTCTTATTTAACTTTATTATGCATTCTACAAAATAAAAAAAAGCAATTAAATGGCAACACTTCCTTAAATTAATGTTTTATTAGGTTTAAATTATGTGGAGCACCCACCATACAAGTCCCTGCGTAATTTATTATAGTAATGATAACATGTTACATTGAGCGCATTGAGATAAACCTGTGAGTTGATTTACAGATGGCACTAATATGTTGTTACCCACATTTCGGACCTAGAAAAAGAGATTCTGCTTTTGAAAACGCAAAGCAGTTGAGATAAAGATGATGCCTTCAGATTTCCTTCAGATAACCTTCAGATTAACATTCAATTCTGTGAATTATGAGAAATAACTCCAAGGCCTGCCTCCTGTAACCCAATCATAAGTACACTGAAAATACCCACACGCCCAAAACAAGACATTATCTGTAACAAACAACATGCATCTTAGTCGTGTTACAGCTCAATTTTGACTTCTGTCTGTTGGTGGTTTACGGGAGTGCTGGGATTTTCCCCTACAGCCTTTTGACATGTTGATGAGTTACTCTGTATTTCTGTTGACTCAGAATCACACTCTCTTGCTGATTTTGTTTCTCGAGAGGCCCACAGCCCTCAGGAGCCAATGTCACAAGCCTTTGGTGCAGATTGAATAAAAATCAAGCATATAAAGACAAGCAGCAGCGTGTTGTTTGCGGTGCAGGCGCCGCCACTGGGGGAAACAGCATGGCAAAGTAACTTCTTCAAAGAGAGAAGAGGTGAGGCGTTGATTCAGAAGGCAGACATGTGCTCTCTGAAGACCGTGCTGCGCTGAAGACCTTGGGGAATTGCTCTGTCTCTGCCCTTTTTTCTGACATCTTTCTTTCTCTCTCTCGCTGTCTCTCTCTCTCTCTCTCTCTGCACTCAATTCCTCCCTATCTCATTCACTCTTTCATGATTCTTTGCATCTACTTAGTGCCTCTGTTTGTTACCAGGCTTCCAGTGAGTAGGAATCCCAGCATGCACTACAGATTAAGAAATGGATGCAGAAATAGCTCTAAACATAACAAAGCAGACATCATACTTAGTATGAAGATTGGTTTGTTATGTTGTTCCTGCGGAAAATAAAAATTCAAATGAGAAAAATGGGAGAAAAGGAGAACAGGGAATAGGTTTCTAGATTTTTTTCTTTATCTCTCTTTACGAGAACAGTTTAAGTTTTCTCAGGTCCGAGTTCACATGTTTACACAATGTTGACATTTCTATGGTAAAACCCATGGTGGTTTGTTTTTTTAGTACCAACAAATGACCATTAAAACCATTTGTTCATTCCTATCATTAGCTATGTTAGATAGCTTTGTATGAATGTAGTGCTGTGTGACCCAATTCTAATTCTTCCATGCACTAGTAGTTTTTATACCACGGTAGATAGATAATTTTCTATAGCAGTTCTTGAAATTAGTGCTGGCTATAATTCGATTCAGATTTGTATTAATTCTAATACGTTATCGTTTCTATAGAAACAGCTTACACACAAAATTGTATGGTGGACGCTCCACATAAATGGATTTAAAAAAATTTTAATTTTAAAATTAAAAGTCTGGAGATGTTGTTTAGTTACCGTTTTTCAGCAGTCCGAGGTAATGATAACTAAGTTCTCCGACATGGAAAAGTCTTTAGCATGGAGGGCTGAGGGGCTTCTTGGTAACGTGACAGGCCACATTTTTCGTCTTATTATCTTTTAAGAACTAACCTGTTTTGTTTCACAACTTCACAACATTCAATGTAACAATAAACAGATAAAATGTATGATGTCATTCTTTATAAATAAAAATAATCGAATTAGTTGCAAATTGCTGTGTTTTAAGACGAATAAAACAACTTGGGACAGGCTGTTATTGGAAAATAATCAACAGCTTTACACCACCACATAGTTAATTTCCAATCATGTCCAGTCATGTTTTATATCTTAATGATTAACTTGATTTAAAAAACATGTAAACCAAATTGTAAAGCAAAGAATTATTATTAAATTATAACATTTTGCAATGTTATATCCTAGCCTTCTTACACTATGTTGAATATACAGTATTAGTGAATGCTCTGAAAACTATTAGCTGTGATTTGCCTTTCATTTAGCATGGAATAAGCATTCAGTTGCCCAGGTTTCTTGATTAGCCTGTGTTTTTCATTTAAGCCACAGCCAAATATGTTGGAATTTGTGTTGGCCTGCTTCCATGGTGATATTGTGGAATACTTTAAGAATTGTCATTTGCATTCCAAGATGTGGGTGTGTGTTGACATGATCTTCCTGCATGTCATATTCAATGGTGCAGGAATTCTTGATTGGAAATATAACGCCTTTCACTCCCATATCCACAACCAAAATGCAATTGTTTTGTGATTTCTTATGGTGTATGACTCATCAGTACAGTATTTTATGACAAGAAATATTCATTAATAAACTTTATGCTCTGGGTGTTTTATATTAGTTCATTTTTTGGTTCTTATTAATGAAAGAGAAATTTTTCATTTCGTGTGATGCATTATGTCCATTGAGCTCCAACGAAATTCCAAGTCTGAGGAGATGAACAGCTTTGATTTTTTTTAAAATGTGTAATTTCTATAAATCCAACTTAATGTAAACACACTAGAACATTTACATCTACATTTTCATTTTACCTATTCATTTGCAAGACACCTCTGGTTCTCTAGCAATCCTGGGATTTGAATTCATGATCTCAGAATCTTCAGTACTGAGCTCCTACTAGCCTCTACTTGTCACACTGTATGTGAGGTGGCCTGGGAAAACCCTTCCTATGGTGAAATCCTACCATTTTCAGCTATATATAGTTATGAAAACTAAGGACATTCCTGAACTGAAAATGTTTGCTTTTCTATGTATGTATCTCAGGTTCTAGCATTTTAAAGTTATATTATATTAATATTTATGGTTTCTTAAAGTTGTGTTGTCAAAATTTTTTTTTTTTTTTTAAAGTTATAAAAACCCCAATTTTTATACACAGCATCATCGGAAGGGTTTTCCCACACAGCCACACCAATTGGAAGTGCATATTGTTCATACTGAGTGCATAATGCAACAAACAGTATAAACTTGGTACAACTTTCTGATGAGAGAAGAATCCTGACACCGCCCAGGTGAGGGTTGACTCCTCAGGCATTTCTCTCTCTTTCTCAATCCTTCATTCTGTTTTCTTCTGCTGTCTCTGTTGCTGAGTGGTCAATACCTCTCTTACCAGCTGTAAGAGACAGGAAAAGAGGTTATTCTTGGCTGACTCTCTCCTCCCTGTCAGTGAAAAAACAGCTTTTCCTGCGCCGCTCCAGCCTGTCTGGGGCCCCATGTTTTCCACCTCTTTCCCTCTCCCCCTTTCTGTGCATTCCCCTTTTTCTTCCTTTCATCTTTTCATACTGACTCATGCTCTCATACCTTTCCATTTATCTATTATTCATTCTAAGACATCCATTTATCTGAGATATTTGATTGATTTTTTTAAATGCTGCATTGTGTTTGAGTTATATTTAGCAGCACTTTTTCAAATACAAAAAAATGTAAAGAGATGTTCTTTCACTACAATTTCAATGAACACACACACACACACACACACACACACACACTTTCCAGTCCCACCAGCTGGAAATGGCCCTGGGACAGCACCAGTCATGGTGATTTTGAGGACTTTGTTTTGGAAAAAACTGCTGACTGTAAGTGGATTAAGCGATCCGGGAGATAATCTTGTAGAAGCGCCTCTAGTCGAGTATGCCTTGTCATCACTGTTATTAACAAAATACAGTGGATTAGAAGAGCAACTGAGAAAAACTTCAGGCATAAATCTTGTTTCTGCCACATGTCTTGGCTCAAACACTGTATTATGCTGTATGAGAGAGACTGATTTAATCCTTTTTGTATGTTTAACTTTGGAATGAGGTTTGTCAATGAGGAGTTTACTGAAAATATGTACCAGAAGTGTTGAAGATCAAAAACACTGGAAAATAAATCCAGAGGTAGAAATGGCAGCACTGTCAGCATGATGTGTGAATTCTGGCTCTGACAGTTCCTTAACCTCAGCTATATCAATCTCACCTAGAAATGTGTGTAAGACTGTTTTCTGTTATTAGTTAAGCAGTTATTATTTTTGTTTGTACCTGCTGGCGATATTTTCTAATGAATTCAGGTTTCCCAAACTATAAACAAGCCTAATTTAAACCCTGTAACCCTGAGCAGGCAGTTACTAAGGATCAATCAATGAACGCTGTACAGTCATGTTAATGAAAATGGTCTTTGTTTGTCCAGCAAGCTTCATAGCTGATGTTAAAGTAAAAAACCTCCTGCTCATGCGACAGTCCTGATGAACACCTCAACAGTTTACTTCTTATTCATATCTGTGTTTGTATCTGTTTAGAACACATCATCTGTTCATTCTGAATAAGGTATTTGTGTTCAGTTACATGCCTAATGAAGCCCGAGGAACACAGACTGTTCAGGGAAGCAGTTACAATAGTTTACAGTTTACAGAGTTTACAGAGTAAAGTTTTACAGTTTTACATATAAACAGTTATATGTGAAATACACCATTGGGAGTGATGAGGGAAAGAATGGTTCACAGAATATATTTTTCTAATGTAACCATTACAAATCTTGATGTTTGCACCAGTCACATTTATTAAACACTAAAACTGAACTAAAGGCTCAAATAATAACAATCAATATTTTAGTACAACATCTCATTAGCACACGGTAGTAATGATGGTAGTAATTCTTTGACTTATTTCTTGTCTCCTCTAGTAGCAAAATCGAAGTTGGTCTGTTTAATGTTTACATAATGGCATTTTTCATTGTCTGGTACTTGTTTTAAAAAAAAATTGTCAATACTTGTACATCAGTAGTACCACACTCTTGAAAATAAAAACGTCAGTGTTTAAATATTTACTTTATTTATTAACGTTAATGTGTTTTTTTTGTTTTTTTTTTTAAATAATTTTGTGAATGACCTTTAAATGCTGAAAATGTTAAAAGCATAAGATGGCTTTGGAAATGACGGATGTGAGTGTTCCAGAATGCACAGAAGCTAATGCGATACAAAATAACATCACACTGTGCGCTTTTACAAATGCTAAAAGGTTATCAGTTCACAATATAAGCAATTAGACAAAATGTACTGTGCTTTGCCTGTAATGGTATTTATTAGCCATTTTGGTTCTCCTGTTCAGCTGCTGGAAATTAATGGCACTCCATTTCTTTTTTCCACCACACTTGCCAATTAAGTTATAATGACCTCTATCTTTATAATTTTTTGTCTTTCTAGGCCCCTCTTTTACATTAGCCTTGCAGGTAGAAGTGAATAAATGTTGCTGTTAACCGAGAACTGAAGGCACCTGCCTTTTGCAAGATGAGTGATGATTATGTACAGTCTTTCCCTTCCTTTCCAATTTCCTCAGTGATAAATGATGTACTCTTGTGTTCCTAGAGTGGCACAAATCATCACTTGCTCTTTGAGTGCCAACCTGTTTATTAGACAAACCCAATTCCTATTCCACATACTGTGATTTTGATCAGTTAGGGTGTGTCCTGTCTTATGTTCAGAACTGTCATTAGTGCCCTGTCCTTGGATTTGAGACATTCGTCTCTCTGAGTAGACTGGCATGGCCAAGGAAGGATGTTGTAATGGATGAGACGTCATGGCATAGCAAGGTAACACTATCCATCTAAGGAAGAGTGCTTACTAAAGAGTAAGAAAGGAACTGCGAAATGCCATACACCCCCACATGGACTAAAGACATTGCATATTGCCATAGCAGTTGATGAATGTGTCTGGGGTCTAATAAGACAGCCATCTTGTAGCTTAAGAGTATTTATGGATGTAAATTTGGCTGTGATTGATGATTGAATGAGAAGGTGTTGTAGAAGGCAAGATCATCCAGGTCATGGGTTGTCAACTGGTGGACCCCGCAAATTAACTGCTGGTTTCATTAGAGTGAAGCAAGTGTTTCTGGATCCACCAGTACCCTGACCAGGACAAAACTGTTACTTGTCAGAGGGCCTGTTCAGTCAGTGGCAGTTTTAAATTTTTTGAAATTTTTTAATATTTTTTTTTGCAGTAGGTATTTGAAATCTACAATGGGTAGCAAATGAGAACATTTGTAAAAATGTTATTAATTAAAATCAATCCCAAATGTACACTATATATGCACATAGAGGTATGTACATATAGGATTGCAAAATATTTACTTTAGCTTCCCAATGAGTTTTATAATAATATATAATAATATATACTTCCGGTCCTGGATATATATATGTATACACACACACACACACACACACACACACACACACACACACATATATATATATATATATATATATATATATATATATATATATATATACACATACATATACATGTGATATATATATATATATTTACAATCAGGTCCGGAAGTATTTGGACAATGACAGAGTTTGTGTGATTTTGCCTTTATACACCACCACAATGGATTTGAAATAAAACAATCAAGATGTGATCGAAGTGTAGACTTTCAGCTTTATTTTAAGAGGTTCCACAAAAATATGGCATTTACCATTTAGGAATTACAGCCAATTTCAACAAAGTACCTCCATTTTCAGGGGCTCAAAGGTATTTGGACAAAGTGACATAATTGTAAATATAACCATAATTTTAATACTTGGATGAAAATCCTTTGCACTCAATGACTGCCTGAAGTCTGGAGCCCATGTTCTCAAAACTCAAATTCTGAGTTTCCTCCCTGGAGATGCTTTGCCAGGCCTTCACTGCAGCCACCTTTAGTTGCTGCTTGTTTTATTCCATTTCTTTGCCTTCAAAAGTCTTGAGTTGCTTTCGCAGTACGTTTAGGGTCTTTATCCACCTGCACTGAGAAGCGGCGTCCTATCAGTTTTGAAATAAATAATGGTCTTATACAGCCTTCTGTGGCACAGGCCCTTGTCCACTTTCAATTTCGAACTACTTCTCCTCAGGCACTTTGTGCAGTCTTTTCTACTGTGTGTGAGAAGAGTGAAATCCGCTCCCGATGGAAAATATGAATCCCATTTTTTTCAGCGATGCCCTATAGTAATGTAGAATTGATCCTTCCAGATGCTGTGCCTTTGATGTCTTGTGTCTGTATATCTCGACGCCTGTGGTGCCAGGAGTATTGTGAGGAGCTGATGCAGGATTGCAGGATGCAGGGATGAAGTGAACTCAGCAGGGACTACAGCTCCTTCATCTCACACACACATACCACATTTTCATTTGTACTTCATTAGTATCACTATTAGTTTGGTGCAAGAGGCACAAATAACTCCTTAGTACAGACTGCTAACAGTGGATATGAAAAGGTATAGAGAGTGAAAATGAAAGTGATGATTTGCTTAAATTGTCCTCAGGTGGATTTTAACACACAATTTCTCACTTAGACATGGCCTCTCTGTTCTTCTGCAACAGCCAGGTGTGCCAACATCAGACCTGTCAGAGTGAAATATAATGCATTTTTCTTTAATCATAGGGCATTTAGGACAGCAAAATATGAAGCTCATTTTGTATAATTAATGTACATATATAGTCATATATAGTGGCTTGTTGAGTCACAGTAGGTGAATTAGAAATCATTGCGAATACTTGGTTCACACATCAACACATCTGGAGTCAGCAGGAAGTGCAGAATTTCTGTTCACGGTGAGACACAAATGTTATTTTGCAAGACCGCTGGCTGAACACGTGCACGACACACCAAGTGTTCAACCTCTGCATAAGAACAACAAGCCCTAGTTCCTTTCTGGAACATAAGCCACACAACACACTGATTTAATTGAAGTGGGAAGTATGAGGATGGATGTACACACACACACACACACACACCCATACATCTGCATAGACATATTCATGTAAGTTTATAGGATGGGCAGGTTTATGGAACAGCAGCAGACTGGGTTCTTCATCAAGCAGAGGTAAATAATTTAGCTCTAGGGAGGCTGTCCCCAAATAATTTAACAGGCTGCCTTAGAAGCAAGTCTTTTAAAAGACTTCTTAATAAAGACTATCTTTATTAACTCGAAGTACATGTTTGGGCAGTCTGTAAACTAGAAATTTATTACTTGAAATGTTGAAATACATCAAAGCAAAATCTCAGAGTAAAAAGAAACAGATCTCACCCCCTCACATCTTAGCATTCTCTTACATCTCTGCAGTCACCTATATCATCCACATATAACTCAAAATGCCAAAGCTTAAGGCATCACAGAAGTGATATACAGACTTTCAAACACCCTATGATCAGTAAGAGCTGTCAGCAACTCCTCATTTCTCAATTTCATGAACCATCAAATTCTAACTGCCACTCTCTCCAACCTTGGCATCACAGGGAATAAACTCAAATAGTCAAATTCTACTCTCAAGGGTCTGTTAGGTTTCACTGAGGTCAAGGAGGTAAAGTTCATTCATTCATTCATTCATTCATTCATCTTCCTTAACCGTTTTGTCCCGGTCTGGGTCACTGTGAATCTGCAGCCCATCCCAGGAACGCTGGGCATTAGCCAATGAGACAGCCTGAATGGGATGCCAGTCCACTGCACACACAGGCAATAAGCGTAACCAGTCCACCTACTGGTATGTATTTATGAGGTGGGAGGAAACTGGAGAACCCGGAGGAAACCCTGGAAAGAACCCACGCAGATACAGGGAGAACATGCAAAACTGTACATTGACAGTAACCTGAGCTCAGTATTGAATCAGGGAGCCTGGAGCTGTAAGTCAGCATTGCGGTGCTGTGCTACCATGCCGTCCAGGAGTTAAAGTTGAATCAGGTAACTGTAAAGTTGCATCTGGTGTAACACAAGGATCTGTGCTTGGGCCTTTTTTGGGAATAGCCATCCAATTGCATGGCTTCTTATATCTGCTGATGCTGATGACACTCAACTCTGCTGGTCACTCCTTTTGGAGGACACCTTGGTCTTTGTATGCATCTTGGCAGTGCAACCTGAATGAGAGATCACCATCTCCAGCTCAAGCATTCAAAGACAGCTGCCTTTCTAGCTAGTCCTTCAATTCAGTACAGATCTGTACAATTTGGCTCAAAATCTTTACCACTGAGGTCCACAAGGAACCTTGGTGGAACAATTGATGACAGCTTTCCATCATTTGAATTGTATATGCACATTCACTGTATATAACATCAGGAAGTTCACAACCCCTCTAAGTACTCAAAGAGCATTTACATCAAGTAGAATCAAACAGAATAATTTCGAGTCCTAGTACTCATAGTTGTTGTATAGTCAGTAATTTAATTTATGAATTCAGTGCTTGGTGCATGTTTTTTTTTTTTTTTTTTAAGTATTTCTGATCTGCCAGTCAATCTCATCAAGCTTAGTCATGAAAATTGATAAGAGGGCTAAGATGGAACTCAAATCTAAGATTCTGTCAGGCTTAACAAAAGACAGTCAGTACATGAGGTTTTGCAAGAAGACATGGAAGGCCTTGATACTGAGTCATGTCTAGATCAAGAATCAGCCTTGGTAAATCAGACAAACCTGATGTTAGAATCAAGTCTTACAGATGCAACCTTGAGTGGCTAAGGGATTTCCCCTGGCAAATTTATGAACAAGACTGAAACCAACAGTCTCCGAGTGTGTTTTTTTTCACAAATAACACATAATTTATGCTACAAAACCAGTTCAGAAAGTTTGCAAAAATGGCTTTGCAGGTATAGCATTTAAGGAAGATGTCCCTGATAGAGGAAATAGTGACACCAATAATGTACCAATCATGTACACATGTTCTTTGATGTTACACATGGGGTTTTATGCCCTTTTCATCTCTACTTTAAGAAAGCATATATATATATATAATATTAGTGTGTATTTGTCTATTTATTTTTCACTTTTTCTTGCTTGCTTTATATTTTTCTTTTGCGTTTCTTCCCTTTCCCCACATCTTTCTTTCTTTCCTTCAGCCAATCAGTGTGTGAAATCTTGAAAATCAATAAAAAAGTTTACATGCAATTTTCTCCTTTTTCACTTTTAAGGGAATGCATATTTTAAAATGTTAGAACTTAAAAATCTTAAACTTAAAAAATGCTGGACACCAATTTCATTTCCTCTACTCTTCAACCTATAGTGGAAAATGTCAAACCTCTAGCATATGAGGGGTTTTCCCAGGCCACCACACATGTTACTTCGTGCTTGTTGTTGCTGTGTAACACTACTATGCCCAAGATCATATCATTTGTGTGTTTATGTGTTCAGTTAAGCCTCTTTCGGTTCTTCATACAATGTTCTCACACTTGTTTTTTTGTTCAGTAATGTTTGCATTACTGTCACTACTTGAACAGCTTTAGACTGTGTTCTGTGTCGCTTGCGTAAAAGCGTCTGCCAAATTAATAAACGTGAATGTAAAATGTAAACAAGTATTGTACCGCAGTCACTTACTGAAATGAATTAAGCTGTTGTCTTTTTCACTCTTCCCAAATCACGGCCCAATGGGGAGCAGCATTTTTTTCGGTTTGGGCAATGTGACAGAAATGACTGATTGAAATTCCACATCACTTATTCATCCCACTTAATAAGTGTCCACTCAAGAAACATTGCCTAAATGTGCTCTTGTGGGCCGTCCCTTGGTCCTCGGTCGACTCGAGAAAGCCTTTAATAACAGGCTCTAGCTGTTCATGCTGTTTGTTTTGAGTGAAAACAGATGTGGTTTCTTCACCACTCTCTCTAGCTTTGCACTCTAACTTTGTCTTGCACTCTCTCTCTCTCTCTCTCTCTCTCTCTCTCTTTATCTCTCTCTCTCTGGGAAAGATTTCAGTCACAATATTGCCTTTCTCAAACATCCGGCTCTCCATGAGGCCAGATTTGTCCAGGCCCCCATTACTTACTACACATTTTAGTGCAGAAAATGTAAAAAAAAAAAAAAAAAAAAGCATAAACATAAAGGAATTTTCACCTCCCCTCTGCTTTTTGGGGCACTTTTTAAAGAGGAATGCACTCATATCCCGCAGCTGAAAACAAGAGCATCACTAAAGCAGCGGCAGATCCCTCGAGCCAAATCCCAGGCCATGCTTTTCACATCAAATTCTCCAAGTTGGCCCTCTGTGAAACACGACACATCTCTAAATACCAGTCCTAGGCAATCAGTGCAGACTCGTAGTTGTTTAGACGAAGGGAGGCGAAAGGACATTTTTCACAACTAAGCTTTGCTGTTCATTTATTTCTCCTCAGCAGTGACCACAGCTCTTAGCAGGGAAAATGCCTTTCCAGCAGGGAACAAACCAACAGTATCACTTAGGGGGGTGAGAGGAGATGAGGTGGGGTGAGGGGTTTGAGGGGGGGTTGGAGGGGTGGTGAGGGGGGAGTCACATGGACAGATATTGAGCTGTAATTTGTTTACTTAGTATCTTGGATAGCTCATGAACTCGCTCGCCTCAGAGCACATGTGCTGTGTGTTTAGTAGCGACCCTAAAAAGCACTCAATCTTTTCTCTCCTGAGGCAAGAACCTTTAATCGGAGCACAAACACCTTTCTTTCTTTCTTTCTTTCTTTCTTTCTTTATCATTATCTATTTATCAATTTATTTATCTCTTTCTTTGGTATTTTCTTTATTGTTTTCATTTATTTTTATTTGTTCCTTTTGATCTATCTATCTATCTATCTATCTATCTATCTATCTATCTATCTATCTATCTATCTATCGTTTTCTTTTCGTTCTTTAAAAGTAAATAATGTGTATAAAGCTTCAGTATGGGAAATACACCATGTCTGCATATAGAGCTCTAGAGAATGATGGCCATTCTAAAAGCAAACATTACTGGCCCATTAATTAGCCTCGGTTTATTTCAGAAACACATTAATTAGGTACAGTCTGGTACAGTATCAGCAGAAGGGCTTTGCTCTTTGCTTCTTAAAAAAACAATTGCGAATCTAAACTATCTGAAGTGGAAAACAGAATGAGCGTGAGGATGATTTTACACATGCTTGTCTTTCACGATGCATTACATATATTAATATTGTATCCAATAAACTTTACTGATATTATCAGTCTATATTTTTATTGCCCTTATTTTTAATGTGGCGCTCACTTGGAACAATTACTTAAAATTAAATCAGTTACAGAAACTCATTATAGTGCCCACCCAAAGGAAAATCTTACTGTGTCCCATATTCACTTAAACCCAAGGCGAAACCACATTGCTCTATTTCTTCTCTTTTTTCCCTTCACCGCAGTGATGGATGTCCTCAGTATGTCTTTTGTCACTGAATGTCACTTCGTGGCTATGCTCTGAGTCATGGTGGATTATTAAAGCTCTCGTTTGTCCCCTCGCGTGACCTCTGCAGTCGGCGTGATCACACAAGCCTGATTGGTCCCATCACACTGTCTTTCCCTCCCATCTTATTTGATGAACAAGATAAGGCAGTTTAGTTAATCATCTCATTTGCAGATTGAAATGTTAAGCTGTAAATGTACTCCATTATATCTGCTTTTGAGAGTTTTTCAGGATTGATAACTAGTGTGCAATAGACTTTTTTGTCTGTCACAGTCTCACATTTTTTGCACTTTGTAAGCACGCTGATTGGTTTAAAGAAGATGCGCTTCTTTAAAATCTGTAATACATAGAAGTACAACAAAATCACCAGTGTATCATGAACTCCTACAGAACTTACTGATGTTGCAAAATCAAAAATGGCATAAATGCTTTCTTGGCTTTTAAAGCAATTCATAACAGTGTGAAGTTTTCTGTAAGGAGATGTTTATTTAGTATTTCTGGAAGGAGTCTCTAGTGTCAGCGCTTTGTAACAGTCAGAGGAAAAGCTCTACGGTTTCTTGGAACATGTCAAGCATTTTTTTTTTTGGCTCATTAACTTCAAGAGAGAAAAAAAGAGGATGGTGAGGGAGTGACTGATATAAGTGATAACAGAAACGTACTTGTTTGGAAGACGTCCCATGACATTAAACGTAACTATAAATGGAGAAAAAGTCGGACATGCTGTTCTTTAATAAATAATAATAATATTCTTAATTTTTTTTATTATTATTAAAAATTTTAATATGGGAAATAAAACACTTCAGGACATGCTGTTATTGGAAAATAATCAACTTCACTGTGTTAACGTCATCACTCCATTACATTGTTTATTACTTTCCTATAACGGTATGCCCCATTATCTTTCATTCCTTACACATACCATATCAATAAGTCAGAAAAAAGAGAAAAAAAGAGAATTTTAGATGCAGTTTTGAATTTGATTTCAATACTAATCCATGCTTTTTTTTTAATAATTAAAAATGAAAGTGTTTTACAGTTGTCCCTATTTAATCTGTGTTCCTGTTTGTATGCCATTGACTGTGAAACACAGATGAAATCCTATTTCTGTGAGGTAAAGCAAACAGAAAAACAAGTCACGCTAGTCCGCCATTGTGCTGAAGGTGCCAGTGCCATGAGAAAGTCTGGTTTCGCAAATTCATCCTGCAATGCTCGCTCTCGATCGCTTTCTAGTGGAAGAAAGCCAGGATTTCCTAATTCAGAGAGAAAGCGGACCTCTCAACAGATTGATCTGCGACAGGGGACAGTCTATTCTTTAAAGAACTTGCCTGAAATAAGCTGCACACTCAACAGTGCCTTTCTGAGCAGACTGAAAGAGTCTCGTTCTCTCCATCCTACAAGTGGTGCATGGGAGAAGTGAAAGAGTGAAGGATCTGATTATCAGCCTGCATTCCTTCATGGATCCTTTCTACTTAGACATCCACATGGGTGAGTTTAAGGCTTTGGGCCTTGGTGAGTGGAAAATATTCATGTGCTGTGTATTTGTATATTTAATTTAACTTTTAAAACAAAGAGCATGAAATATGTAAAAATTAGCTAAAAACAGCAATGGACATGATTTGAAACAAATACTGTTGCTTTTTTTTTTTGGATATATAAAGAGCTTGATGCTGTTCATCACCATTTTGTTGTACAGTTGGCTAACACTGCATTGCCTGACAAGGCCTTGGGCTGCTTTAGGAAGTTTATTTAAAGAACATATTTAAATGTGTACATTCCTGGGTTTATATTTGTTTCTTTTCTTTCTTTCTTTCTTTCTTTCTTTCTTTCTTTCTTTCTTTCTTTCTTTTTCTTGCTTTATCACTTTCTTTTATGACTTTTCCTTTATCATCTTTCTTTTGTTCTTTGTTTTTTTTCTTTCTTTCTCTGGTATTTTTTTTTCTCTTGTTTATTTGATCTTTGTTACTTTTGTTCTTTTTTTACATTTTCATTCTTTATTTTGTCTTTTCTTTCTCTGTTTATTCACCTCTTTCTTTCTTTATCTTAACCCTTTTGTTTTTTGGTCTCCTTCATTCTCACTTTTTTATTATTTCTTTATTCTATTTTATTGTTTCTTACTCTCTCTCTCTCTCTCTCTCTCTCTCTCTCTCTCTTTTTGTTTCTTTCTTTTGTCCTTCACTTTTCTTTTACACCATGGAGGAATGTGGAGCTCTAGGGGATGATGGCTGTTCTAAAAACAAACATTACTGGTCCATTAATTAGCCTCAGTTTCTGTCAGAAATACATTAATCGGGTTAGAGACAGTGACAGATCTGTGATCTCATTAGTATTACTTAATATCAGCAATACACTTTTTTTTGTAAAACCCTTGCTTTTTTGGACACTTATATATAAAAGCTTAATACTGTTCATCACTATTTGTTGTATGGCTTTGCTAACAACGCATTGGTACTGCTTTTGGAGGTAAATATTGTATTTAAATAGTAGATTGAATATGTACTTTATGGGGTTCATGTCCGAGAAAGTTAAAGCATTAAACCTGGGGTAGCACAGGGCTCCATGATGGGGCCTCTAGTGTTTATTAATTACATCATTACATACATACTTACATTAATATACATCAGAATGCTGATTCATTATCTACCGTTCTATCTTATCTCCAGATAAGGCAATCTGTAATGTTGTACATGCTGCATGTATACAGTATGCGTGCCGATATTCACTGTGTTTGTATTGCCATAGATTGATAAGCAGTTAATGACTTGTAGATACATAACTAATATCTACTCAATTATATGTTTATGATATATTGTCACTCAAGAAATTGCAGTAGAGCTGGTTGTTAATACAGTGTAGTGCTTATCTTGTTACTATACAAATGGCTATAAGTAGCACTTTAGCGTTTCATGGGAGGACAGCATGATCCTCTGTGTTACTTGTGTTGGCTGGAATGCAGGCTGAGCCAATATGCTATTTGGCTCAGTTATCCTGTGGATTTCATCAGGCAGGACAAAAGAAAAAGAGGGGGAAAAAAACTAGGGGGAAGTGAATTGTATCAGATAAATTTGCATCTGACAGAGATTTGGCACAGTGCGACGATCTCATCCCACTGGGAAGTGCTCACGTGTTTGTCAAGAGGGGCTTTTGGGGTATTGATTTTGCAACATGGTTGGCATGGACTTTAGGAATGTAAACCACTAATGTTGCAAACGGCTGATTTTTTTTTCTCAACGTGATTGTGACTCATCTGAACCCCTGAAGTTACACACTTGATGGTCATGTCACCCTATCCTAATGCTGTTAATTAAGAGTTCATGTCCCTTCTTATAAATATTAATTTTCCTATGCGGTTCTTTTAAATGGTACATTTATTCTTGTATCCTTGTACCAGTGTTGCACACAGACAAAAAAACGACAAAATTGTCCTTTCGACTGTATAGAGTAAATAAAACAAGGCTGATTTTGATGCTGCAGCTGTAGACAGAGATGGACATGGGAGGACATTGATGCTAGACATGCGCACAACCATTTTACACGTGTCACTGTGTCCTTGTCAATCAACCAGACTTTCACATTCCACACCACATGTGCAGTGATGCAGAGATAAAGCAGTTCCCAGTGGCACAGCAACACAGGAAAAAAATAAGGGGGGAAAAATGTTCTCAGAAAAAATGCACATGAGAATAAAAAATCAGTATTCAGAGAATAAATCTTTTTAAGGTTTCTCCTGAAAACCTATTGTAAAATTATCCCTAAAAATTGAAGAATACAGCCTCAAACAGAAATGTTCACCTTTATGGAAGCACACTTGGACATCTTACTTTTCATTCACTCCTTCCATCACCATTAAAACTTGAATTCCAGCTCTCGCCCAATGATCCGTCTTCATATGAAAAACATCACCCGAGGAAGTCGGGAAACCTCAACCACACCCTTGGATTCTTTCCGTATATTGACTAAGTAATGGAAAAAAATTGTACACCACACCCTTCTGCAGTATAACAGAACATTACAGCATAATTCTTCAGTTTTTAATCGAACAGTACTGCCACTCGGTTGTGGATTAGTTCTGTACTGTAAAGTCTTTATACTTTATAATCATCTGCAGCCATAGGAGATAAAAATAATTTTATTCCTACAAGATGTAGAAAATAACAGAGTAAATCTATAAACAGTCTTTCCCTCACCAGCCTCTCTTTCTTACTCTTACTCCGCCATAGAAGTCCCAGTTTAAGTTGTTACTATAGGAACGATAACGTATTAGAACTAGCAGATTTGCAGTGCAATATAAGTTTTTCATATCAATTAAGAAATTAATTTATTAATTACAAATTATTTAAAAATTAATTTCTAAAGCATCTGAATATACAGTCTATAGTACATTTTACTCTGTTGGATCATGTTAGTTTTATATTACGATATTTTATGCTGCTTTATGCTTTAGGAAATACTTAATTTAAATTAACAGTAGTAGAGTCTAGTAGATTTGCTACTTCATGTATTCATAAGTCAATATTTGAATATTTATATATGTATATTGTATATTTATATCTCTTACAAATACTCATAGATTAAACAATATACATTCAAGCTTATTGCGTGTAAAAATAACATGTACCCAGTCCAACGGTCATCCTTTGTTTAGAGTGTGAGCTGAGATTATTAAAATTTAACTGAATTGAGATTGAGATTTAGTTTATAGTACGATCCAGACTGGATTATAGCAAATAAGTCATGGTCTGCTGCCTCAGATTTCCCCAAAATATAAAGTTTATGAAATTTTTAAGAAGGGCACTGAAATTACCTGTGTAAATTATGTACACTATAATAAGTACAAGAACACTGAAATTTAAAACAGTTATGAATCTTTCAAACAGTTTTATAGAGACTATCATGCTATAATATGGATGATTAAATAACAGTGGTATGACAATATGATATCTCTGGCTAATGATAATGTAATAAATGTAATAAAAGACAGCTCAAATTTCCTGAAGTCATGAATAAATTGCTATAAAACAAACTTTTATTTTACTTTCAGAATCAAATAGAGAAGCCATGTTGGCAGAAGAATTAAAAAAATTTCATTTATTAAAAAAATAAATATTTTAGGTTTATCTCTTTTGATACCCCTTTCTTTTTCTCTCTCTGCCTTCTCTTCTTTTTTTTTTTTTATCTCTCTTTAATGCTTTGTCTCCAGACTCTATTATATTGATTGCCTGAGTGTATGACTATAATAAGATTTGACAGCCTTTGACATACACTTTCTCTGGCCTGGGAGAAGAGATCACACGGCAGATATATGGGCCAGAAGATCTCACATCATCACTACACACATGACTGATTCTGTGCAGTATGATAAAAAAAAAAGTAGGTAGAAGAAAAAAATGGACACTGTTTGTGTTTGTACCATGTGGGATTGAGAAGCAGGTGCATGTGTGTGTGTGCTTGACATCTTTATTATGACTGCTCTAAAACTCTAATACTCCTCATGCCAGGCTGGAGTGGACAGAAGCAATGAATATCCAGGCAAAGGTCAGAACCATAAAATTCTACGAACATGAAGAATAAATGGAAAAACTGACAATGAAATCATGGCTCAGACTTCCAGAAAACTATTCAAGACTTCGCAATCACATGGAGCCCAGAGAGGGTATTAATACACAAGCTAATGAGGAAAAGCAACTAACAGGTGACCATAATAAGTGGGAAAAAAACAGTAAACAGACAGCTGACAAGGACAGGAAGTTGTAACCATATATGGAAAGTAGAAGATTAAAGGGCCAGACCACAGAGTTAAGGTGGGTTAATGGAAATCTATGGATAATGATGTCACCAATCCTGATCAAGAGGTAAACTGGAAGTTAGAAATTGGCAGTGCCCTATTTCTTTCATGGCTGCCAACAATTTTGAATTGTCGAATTATTTGTTATTATTTGGAGATCTCAATGGAAATAATGTCGGATACTTAAGGGTTAAGAAATGAATGACTAATTTATGTAGCAAGCTGAAATGCTTAGGATGAGTGTGTATAGCACCAAAAAGTCAATGATCATGCAATGTTAGCCGGGTAGGGGTTGAGAGCGTTAGCATTGCTAGCATGTTAGAAACAGTTGTTTCTAAGCATGCTTTATAAGACGGAGTTTCACAAAGATTGAATTTATTATTTACAAGTGACATTATAGGGCTGTAACTTCACTTCCCTGTTTCCATGAGCAGCCCCTCAGCTTGACCTCTGGACCTGATTTTTAGGGATTTGTCATGCTTTAATCACTGGATTTTGTATTATGCCAGTGATTAAACTGATTTTACAAACAGATTTAAAGTGTTAGTGCTTGGAAACTATGTTTTATACTTATAGTTGCCCTTTTAAAATTGAGAAAACCTGTTGTTGGTCAGAAAATGCTGCTTGTGGTAAGGTCATAAACTGGAAGAAGTGAATAAATGAAGGTGTGTCCCAGGCCAGAAATGAGCTGGCTGGTCTTCCTATGCTCATCAAGCTCCTTAAAGCCTAAAAGCAGCATCACATCCAGTAGCTCCATTCACATGTGCCTGATTTGTAATGACTTCCAAATGTGGGCTGTTTGACTACACTCGCTCGCCTCATCAGAGCCGAAAATGGTCTTTGGCATAGCACAGAGAACATTCTATTTAAATAGAAGGCAAACTGTTATAAAAGGGGGGAAAGGGTTTACTCTTTCAATACAATGGACAAAGAAATGGAGTGCAATTTAATGCTTGTGAAAAAAACAGATCACAAAAGTCACCACCGTGCATTTTATTTCAGCATTGTCCAATGCTACAATGATAATGTTTGTTTTTTTGTGGTTTCTTCTTCTTTTTCATCAAGTCTTATGTGAGCGGATAGCGAGTTAAGCTGTTTATTGGAAAAGAAGTCTGCATATTGAGTCGGTCATTCAATGGGGTAATCGCTGTCTAAAAATATTACCTTCTTGTATATAATTTCCTCTAATATCCACATGCAGTGCAGTTATAAAAGCAGGAGAACACTCAAAAATTAATTTTGCCCTGCCATTCACAGAAAAATGGAAAGCTAAGCTCTGCCAGTTTTAGGAGTTAATTCATTTTGAAGCCAACATTTACTATTATTTAAAATCATGTATTATTAACCCAAGTGGAGGAAGCTATTACAGGAGCTCTGTGATTTAAAAGCATGAAAAATATCTGAATATATGTATGTTTTACTTAAATATAATCTACATCTACAACAAACTTACCCTGTCAAACATCCTGAAAAATGTCTTATTAAGCTTATTAATACCAATATAAACACTATTAAACTTATTAATAGCAATATAAACACACAATTGAAAAATGTAAAAAAAAAAAATTTAATTAATTAATAATAATACAAACAAATTAGGGTAAAAAATTAAACTGTAGTTTAATGACAGTACATGCTGTTATAGGAAAATACTCAACAACACGGGGGTGTGATGCGACCCAGCATAAAGAAGAGCTTTTACGACCGCGAAGCTGATTATTTCCCTATAAAAGCATGATTAGAAGTGTTTTATCCCTCTTATACCACAGCAGCTTACTAACAATTACAATTTCAAATTTATTAATGAACTACAGGTCATCCTTTTTTTTTTTCCCATTTATACTTACAGTTAATGTTGTGGAACATTTGCAAAACAAGTTAGTTCATATGATCACTTACATTAAAGCAGCTATAAACAGTCACTCCCTCATCAACCTCTCCTTTATTCTCTCTGTTGACGGTTAAAAGCCAAAAACATGCAGCTTGACGTGTTACAGAGAAACTGGAAAGTGTAAAGTCATGTCCTGAAGACTTTTTCATGGTGGAAAGCTTACTGACTGTTACAAAGCGCTGACACTGGAGACTCCTTCAATAAATGTTAAATAAATGTCTCCTTACAGAAAGCTTCATCACATCGACATTTCTATTTTTTTGTTTGTTATATAACAAGACATTTTTTAAAGCAGTTTATTATTAGTCTTACATTATGTAGAGCATACAAGTCCCAACTATAGAGCTGATAACATATTGTATGTATTTTTAGATTATGATTAGATTATTATATGTTCATGTTCTTCCAGATTTTGACTTCACTGAAAATAAGACACTAAAAAGCACAGAAGAGGACACTGAGTTACAGGTCTAATGTAAGGGAAATGTACTGCATTCCTAACAGATCCTTGTAGGCTTCTCTGCTTGATGAGAGAACACTGGCTTTCTTACAACATGGTATTCACTTCCTCAACATTTAATTCAGGTCCAATCTTTATGCATTAAACAGATGACATCCCAGGCACTAAGTCTATAGAGACAAAGCAGTAAAAGTGTGGCGGTATTGGAAAACCCTTCACATCATCAATTCTGATGTTATACTATATATAGTTTAGAAAACTACTCCTTAGTATATAAACCTATACTTTCGTATATAAAACTAGACTTTAAAATGATAGAACTTTGAATATGTGTGATTGAGACACCGATTTCCTGACATTTTAAAGTCTGCTTACCCCCAAAAGTGAAAAGGGAGAAAATCGCATCGAAAGATTTACATTTTACAAAGATCTACATTTATAATCTAATCTACATATAGAAAAACAAAAAAACATTATCTGCATCCTCCACATCGGTCTCTGCCTCATCACCTGAGGTCGAGGTGACTTGCGTCATTTAAACACGAGCTTCCTCATCGTTCCTTCACTCGACGGATCTCTGTTCATGCTAAAATCACTGAGGAAATAATCGCTGATTTATTCACTCGCTACTGTTCTCTTGACTAAATTTATTTTTATTAATGTCTATTTAATTATTAGGTCATTAAAACATTTAAAACTTTGTGTGCTGTCATCTGTACAGACTGTGTAAAAGCTCTTCTTTGTTTTGATGATGATGCGATGATGCAGGAGCATTGTGGACATTTTGACAGCAAGTATCTGATTACAACTGAATTGAATTGATTAGGCTTACATCCATTGCTATGGCACATAGCTAACAACTTAATCACAACTTAATCACACTTAGCTAGCAAGGTTTTAGACATCTTTAGGCAGACTGACTGTTTATACCACCGCATTTGTTAAACTGGCTCTTTACCCAACATGATCTTTATTAGGGTTAGTTTTTTAGTATTATTGGTATTTTTTCCATTTGTGGTTATTTTCCAGAATTTAGCCATAGCGCCATCTGACTGGTTTTCCCAAACCACCACACAAATGCTTCAGAACTGCAAAATTGTCATGCCTTAAGTGTTTATCAGATAGTGGGTCTTCATCTAGCCGAGAGATGAAGAGTTTCTTGCAGAATTGCTTACACATTGCAAAATTTATTGTAGTATTGTGAAAAGAACCTCAGTTTGTGCTTTCTGCATATGTCTACCAAGACACGTATTGCTAAACTGGAAGCTTTTCCATTTCAATCACAAGCACGTGTGTTTACGCAAGGCTGTCCATTATGCCCTGAGTGAAGAGATTGCTGTAATTGCTATAAATTACTCAATATAGACCACACTAGTGAATCACTGACATATGTGAATATCAAGCAAGGTCCAAAAACACTGGAGCTATATTTTTTACAGAACGTCATATATACTGGTTAACCAAGTCTGTTCTGTTGTGTTGATAGCTGTGTGTTTAAAGCAATAAAACATCCTGGACAATTCAGACAGCTGTTCTGTTTGAAACGTTTGAAAGTCTGTATATGTATGTGCTCTCATAAACGACATTGCGAGCTTTCCCTACAGCATGTATTTATCTTTAAATAACTTCGAGCATTCTGATGATCGTTTCCAGTTGGCCCGTTTTCCAAGGTTTGGTTGCTAATTTGTCTTCAGCACCACTCTGATGCAATGATGTCGAAAGACGTCTCTGTTTTATGTCACTTCCCGCTGAGTGGTTCCACACTGGCTGGCTCTGTGGCCTGCTAAAGAGCTGGAAAGCCCAGTTGATGTGAAAAGCAGCCTGGGCCTTGAGGTACCCATGGGAAGCCTCGTAGAACTCTTGCGAAGACACGGAATAAGCACATCCACTTATTTGACCTCACAGAACTCATGCGATAAATCAAAAGCACACTTATCACTTCAGCAGCCTGTGTGTGAGTCGGAGCTTGAACTCTCAATTTTACCCATTGTATGAGGGACAGTTCCAACACAAAAGCAGCAAATGGTGCGTGATCCTGGGAGACTGGAGTCTGATCAAGAGCTCCGAACAGCCCAAAATACACATGCACACAGACGTCAAGGCTCCAGATGTGACTCGAGGCTGGAAAACTCCCAGGCTGTGATGGACGTGAAGCAGCCGGGGACTGCCGGGAAGGGTAAATCGATCCTAACTGCCTGAGATCAATGGCAATAATGGTGACACTCTTGTTTGGCCCCGATCTAACAGAGACAGATGAGCAAAGACAGGGGCATCCAGACACTAGATGTGTCTTTTGCTGTGAGGAAAGGGCCACACACCTTTAAAAGTACACAATGTTCTGTTGAACATTTTTGGTTTATTGCCCTATTGTCGCTTGAATGGGCTGAATTGTTTGCTATTATATTGCTATTATATAGTTTTTTGTTTTTTTTGTCACAATTGACATAGTCTGAAAACAGCTTTACAGAAATCAAGGTCTAGATATAGATCTGTAAAGTGTCAGTGGCAGAAGTGATAACAGAACAAATAAATAAAAAAATTAAAAAAAACCTCACTGAGACAGCATTAGAAAGAAATCTTGAGAAGAACCAGACTCAAAAGGCAACTAATTATTTTCTAGGCAACACTGGATACTGTGGTATTAATAATTATGAGGCAGCTTGGGAAATCCCTTCACATGGTCAGATTTTGACATTTTATATATACTGACTATATATACTGTAGTTTTGAAAAGTACAAGCTCTCTTCAAAAAACATTTTAAAACTGTCTGCTATAATCTCTACAGAGTGTGTAAGTGCTCGTCTCTGTTTTGGTGATAGGACACTGCAGGAGCTTCACAGACATTTTGACAGCAGGTATCTGATTACAAGCTGACTTGATTAGACTTATGACCATTTCATTATAGCTCTCCAACAACTTAATCGAAGTGTGGCATTCACTGTTTCACATTCCCTGATCAAAGCTTGACATTCACACTTAGCTAGCAAGGTTTTTAGACATCGTTAGGCAGACTGACTGTTTTGACCAGTATGTTTGTTAAACTGGCTCTTTATCCATTTTGATCTTTGTAGAAATATAACCTAGGACAATATTAAAAAGTAAATCAACCACTCCCATGTCCTTTTGGTGAAATGCGTTTATGGTTTCTTAAGGTTGAGGTGTAAAAGTACATTTATATACAGAAAAACCCCATTCAGGCCAAGTTTTTTTATCTTTCTTGGCTGCTTGCAAGAATTCAGCCACAATGACATCCGACTGGTTTTCCCAGACTACTGCACAGTTACAGTGGAAAAAGTGTTCTTCTTTCTGATAGGGAATTCCTCTGTTGCAGCATTCATCACAGATCCTTTAAGGCTTCCCCCAGAGTGACAAGCCAAAGAACCCTTCAGATTTTTACATTTCATATTAAAAATTTTAAGAGTGTGCATTTTGACCACTAGCTTTGATTGTTATCAAAGTTGTTGTCAGAGGAAGATATGTTTCATTTGCTCACTCTTTTCTTGGCCCACTGCATGAACTGAGTAGGAAATGCTACAGACTTAAAGAGGTTAACTAGGGAAAACAAAGCTTGTTTGCATCCTGTCACTTGTCATTTGCTCAGCATGTATTTGTGTTTTTTTCATGAGCCTCCTTGGAAAGCAACTTTCCACTGGAAAATGGCATTTACATTCACAGTATTTAGCATACACCCTTGTCCAGATGTATTTGCATGGGGGTTAGTACAGAAAAAAAAAACAGAGTACAAGTCAAAGCTGAGTTGTCTGGACAACCAGGGGAAGTTCATTCCACCACCTGGGTCTTCCTTGTGTTTTGAGAGATGGTGGATCAAGCCAAGCCACTTGATAAGACTTTAAGTAGGTGGTGATCGGTCTGATTTTGGCCTTATAGGCAGCTCCAGAAGCCAGGGAATGGGGAAGGCAGCAATAGGATGATGTTGGAGAACTTAGGAAGACTGAAATCAAGCCATGTGCTGCATTCTGGATCTGCCGGTAGTTTGATGATGCACAGGGGAAGACCGGCCAAAAGTGACTTGCAGTAGTCCAATCTCCATGAAAAGGGACTGAACAAACACCTGAATGACCTACATGGAGAGAAATAGCTGGATCCTTGTAATGTTGTAAACATAGGAGAAACCTGAATGATTGAGTATAAGGTTAGAAACACAGTATGAAGAGATGAGGGTAGCTGGTTGTCCATAACCACGCTATGGTTTGGTCTAAAGATCTTGTGATCGTTTTTGATGTGGGGGAGCATCTCCAGGGATGTACAGCAGCTAAGTCTTATGACAAGTGAATTAGTGAACATTCAAGTTGACAGAGAGCAGCCTTCTGTCTTGAGCCTGTTTTCTCTCCAGGAGTGCTTAGTCATTGCTCCCTAAAGGATTTCTAATGAAGAGGAATGAGGAATCTCTGCTCAGGATGTTGGTTTGACATTGTGCTACATGACAGTGCAGACTTCTCATGGATTGGAGATGTGAGAAAATAAAGAGGCTTAGAGTCCTGCCATGGGAAAACAGAACATGCAAGACTCCCAGTTATGACTAGAGAATCTGGTAGCTTTCATCAAACAGGGCCAAGAACCATCTAGGCCATAATGCAATTGACCAAAAACAGAGCTGAATGCATTGGATGACCAAAGAAACCTCTTTAAAGTTCTGAACCTGCTGCTTTGTTTGCACCAAGTATTAATTCCTCATGTGGCGAACTTTGTTTGTTTTGCTTGACCTGAGTCATTAAAAAGACCCATTAAATCTATTAAAGATCCATATTCAGAGAGACTGATTCACATAATCATAATCCTCTGTTCTAGATTCACTTATATAAAGAGTCTCTGATACGTTCTTGGCTTGTTCATATGAGCCTGTTGAAACATTCTGTGGCAAATGTGAGAAATTTTAGCCATGAAGAATCAGTTGAAGACAGCCAGACAGAGACATTGTACATATTGGGTGATGTTTTTAGTGCTTCACAAATGAGGCCATTGTCTGACGCTGACTCTTTCACACCTCAGAATTGTTTTTGATGATTTCTTGTGCGTTACACCACTTTGCAGCAGCAGTTTGGTTTCAACAGTTGCTTGCAAAGTACACTAATATGCTAACATGGCTTAATAGATGACAAGCACATAATGCCTTAATTACTGCAAGGCACCAAAAACCTGAACAGGGATCGAAAGTACTTGTTTGATTGCTTCCCATTCTCCTCGCCCCCGTCCCTGTCCTCATGGCCTCGCCCTTAGTGGCAGTGGCAGTGGAAAGGCTGGATATTTGAGACGGCCTTATAGAGTTCCTCCACAGCTCTCTCAGGTGAGCTGCACACTGGATCTGTTTACTGCACTTGCAGCTGCCGTGGAGAAATGATCCCCACCTTTAAAGCCTAGCTCCATGTTACATACAAGGGTGTTGGATTTTTTTTTCTCTTAGGTGGGAGCTGTAAACCCCCCAGATGAGGGTTCAGCAAGAGGTCCCACAGCTGTGTCTCTCTGGAGACATGAGGAGGGGCTTCTTAGAAAGCAGATGGGATGTAGACATGCAGTGACGGGCAATACTCTTTCGTTAGAGTAACTCAATAAGCTTGTGTTTGTTTCATCTTAAGCTTTTATCCCCTTTAATCCATGTCGACAATAGTACTCCCTAGCGCTTTCCCAGAGGTATGCAAACAGAGATTCCTGCCTGCTCTTGCTTTTCGTCTCTAACCTAAGAGCAGTGCTCCTGTGCGATCCAACAGATATATGGAGTCCTGATGCAGGTTGATGTTTTGATGTGTCCAACTGCACAATGCTAGATGGAATGTACAAAGTACATGACTCCATAAAACTCTTGGTGGCTTGCAGGGTGAGGATTTCACTGCAAACAGGATTCAGAAGGGAAAAATGCTTGCAAAGAAAGATCTCTGCACTTTCAGCTTTAGTCAGTTTATGCACGTCTGTTACAGGATGTTCAGAGAAAAATCTAAAGTCGAGGCATTGGATAAAAGAGAGAGAGTGCTAGAGTGTCCTTGAAAAGGAAATTATGTATTCTGTTGAAGGCTGTGTCTTGCAGTTGAAAAAGTTGATGTCTGCTTTTTCCTCCTGAAAGACTCTTGAGAATGGTTACTTTGAAGGCAAACAGAGAACTCAGCCTTATGGCCAGAGCAGCTATTTCAACCTCCACTGTTTTTTGTAAGGCGACAAAATAAAAGAAACCAAAGAAACCTTAACATTAACATTTGGAGAAAGGTAAAGGCTTTCTTTAATGCACAATCTATGTTGCAAAACGTTAGTATTGCATCCATAATGGCTTAGACATCTCATTGGAAAATTAGGCCCTACACATTCAGAAAAAAAGATTCTATCTAGTAACCTAAATAATTCTTCAGTTTATCCCTGTAGGAAAACCTTTATAGTACAACGCTGTTGAATTCTCAATTCTGAGTGGTTAGAAGATGTTGAGTAATTTTCCATAATAGCAGCTCTGATAGTTGTTCCAGCTGCAAGGGAAATCACAGGTATAAATTAATGTACTATATACTTTATTACGGAACTCTGGAACTATACAAGATTAGATGATATTTAATTAATTGTTGGGCCATTATTTTTAATCCATTACATATTCCTACCTCTGAATACCCCAGACAATGTCCTAAGGTTGGACAGCTCAAACTAAACCCACACAATTCTTCACAATTTCCATTTTGCTAGATAATAATGTTGAACATGTGTATTTGATTCCTCAATCACCTTGCCTATTCTTGTCCGTCTTCGCGAGGATGTTCCAGTAACCTCACACTGCATAAATATTTGTTCAACATAACAGTGCCCCTATTGAGCCGATACTGTGGGCTGTAACCCTATAACACACAGGCCTCCCATTCCTCCTCCACATCCAGCCAGGTAATCGTACCCAAGCTCGCCTGGTCATTATTGATGGCAAAGTAACCGTTACAGATACAAACCAATTACTCAGTCATTAAACTTTGATGAGAGGCGCTACAAATAAGAGCCTGTGCTTATCAACTTCCTCTCTCACTTTCACCAGGCTGCTGGGTTTTTTTTTTCCTGTCGGTCACACTCTCTCCTATTAAGTAGGAGGTGAATATGACAGCTGGCACTCTTGTGCTGTATGAAGGGAAAATGTCTTTCGGTTCAAAAGGTGAAAAGTCAAGAGGTGAGCTACATGGCCCAGTGGGACTTTCAAAAATCTGGCTATAAGGTAAACTGATATTGCAAGGAGAATGAAGGAGGGAAAATATGTGTTTTCTGCCTCCACAAACAACCTACCAGTCATGGAAAGAAAAGAGGAGAGCAAGAATAAGCAGAGTTCCAACCTTTACTGCTGCTGCTACTAGGGCAATGAAAGGAAAGGAAGGCATGTGTAAGTGAGTCAGTGAAGAACATGAACTTCCTCTCCCACACACACCCGTACAGTGATACATTTCAGACACTGAATATGACACTCCTGGCGTGTGGCTGTGGGTGTGTGTTTTTGTGTGTGTGTCGGGATGGGTGTTGAATGCATGAGTGTCATTATTAAGCAACAGTGGCAGAATAAAGGCCATAAATGGCAGATTAGTGGAACTTATGACAGTCTGCACGTGGCACATACTGCTTGTTCAGGCAGAATTCTTCCGCGCCATGGTTCTGCTGTGTATGGTAAAATCCCATACACAGCACGGCAATAGTGTGTACTTCCTTAAGTGTTTGATAAAAAAAAAAAGGAAACAGGTTTTTCCTAGGCAGGAAGGATGTACCGGTGCACATCCTTTCTTCTCTGTGGGAATATAGAATCCACCCAGGAGCTTTAATTTCACTAATGAGTTAGAGACCCAATTTAACAGTATAATTAAACTGCATACACAATGACATGATGTATAAAGTATTGATGTATGAGTATCACATTTAGAAGGCAAACTTTGGCACTGAAAATGCATTACAGTTTATAGCAATGTTTATAAAGTAGTTTATAACTACTATCATTATACAGTAAATCGTCTGGTCTTTTGTTAGTATTCAATTGTCCCATTTCGGTGAGCCTGTACACACTGTAACCTCAAATTCCTGTTCTTGGCTGACAAGAGTAGTCTTCTGCTGTTGTATTCCATCCGCATCAAGCTTTGACATGTTGTGCATTCTGAGATGCTTTTCTGCTCACTGTGGTGATAAAGAGTGGTTATTTGAATTACTGTTAGCTTCCTGTCAGCTCCAACTAGTCTGGCCATTTTCTCATCAACAAGGCATTTCTGCCTGCAGCACTGCCACTCGCTGCCTGTTTTTTGGGGTTTTTTTTTTTTTGCACCATTCTGTGTAAACTCTAGAGAGTGGTGTGTGTGTGTGTGTGTGTATGTGTGTGTGTTTGTGTGCGTGTGCGTGAAAATCCCAGATCATCAGCAGTTTCTGAAATATTCAAACCAGTCCGTCTGGCACCAACAACCATTTCACAGTCACTGAGATCACATTTTTCCCCTTACTGATGTCTGAAGTGAACATTGACTGAAACTCTTGGCCTGTATCTGCATGATTTTATGCATTGCATTGCTGTCACATGATTGGCTGATTGGATAATTAATTGAGCAGGTGTACAGGAGTGTATATGATTTGTCAATAAATGTGTTTACTGGGAATTTGAATTGAACCCATACATGATTTGATAAAATGCATTGTAGACTCTGAATGTTGCTATAAAAAACAGATGATTAGATGATACAAATCAGATTGTAACAAACATTTTTTTAGTGTTATTAAATAACACTTCATATAAATTCTGAGCTAAAATGCATAATTACTGCTTACACACACATTATTTATATATATATATATATATATATATGTATATATATATATATATATATATATATATATATATATATATATATATATACACGTGTGTGTGTGTTTTAGGATAGTTTTATGGATAGGTTAAATAATAATTTATGTATGACAGGGTTAAGTCACATACCTGTAAAAAATATGTAAGTCACATTCTCAGCTTTAAAATCTTTAGTGAAACTTTTAATAAACTTTGCAGTTGAAAGTTATTTAATCTGACCTTTTCTACCCCAGCAAGGCTGAGTTCAAGTTCACCTCTCAAAGCTATGACTCCTTTTACCCTGGAGGATTCTCTCTTTTTTTTGTCTTTCCATGTTATGTTCCCCTCCCACGCTCATAGCACACCTTTAAGCTTTAACTCCCATCCATCTCTAGCAATACAATGCTGTGATTAAAGGGGGGAATCTCTCTCTGTAGTCCCGTGTGATGTAAGTGGAAAGAGCTGCTGCGCGTTAGTTCAGCAGGGAGGAACAGCATCTGGGTGAAGTTTATGGAGATTTATGGGTCTCCCCCTTGCTCTAATTGCCTCCTGCCAGTGGGTAGTCCTGTTAGAGCCCACGTGAGCAACAGCCGTAATGGCTGAAGCAGGTGGGCCAGTGCATTGTTTAAGTCTGAGGGCTATGGAGACAAATGGTGGCCCTGGCCTCTTCCTGCTGATGTACGGCGTTCCTCAACTTGGCCTTGGATGGGCATGCTGGAGTTACACTACAGTTCCCAGCGAAAGCAGCACAGCTGAGCTTTGAAGGACATTTAACAGTTATACCTCATCTTCTCTTCAGTTCATAGTATCATATCTTCAGTTCATATCTCATTTGTGCATCACAAGTGTGAACTGTCTTTTAAAATATCCTGCAAATATATAATTTCTATAAATATAGAAATGATAAAAAAAATAGACACACGAAAGCCCTGATGTTTGATTAGAAGCTGAGATGAGCCACCTTTATTTACCTCATTACTCCCAGGTCAGACTTGAACATACTTTCTATAATGGGGCTCTCTTAAAAACAATAAATAAATAAAATAAAATTAACAAATTAAAAATATGAAAATGATGCATATTCAACAGAAAAACAGTAGAAATAATAGTAAAAATAGAACCAAAAGCAAAAATATGGCTAGAACAGAAAAGTCAGGAACTAATTCTTAATAAATAAAATAAATCCAAAGAATACAGAAAAGAATAGCAAGTATTAGAAAGGGAAATGCGAGCTTTTGCACTAATATCCTTTAAAGTGTCATGTTTTAACATGCACTTCTGGGCCATTTTTTTAATTGTGACAATAAAGGAACATTACATGTCTTTTTTTTTTTTTTTTTTTTTTTGTTCTGGTGAAGGAAAGATTATTTATAGCTACTGGAAAAAGATAACAGGAACTAACACTTCTCGCGGATGTTACACAACAATAAATGTAAATCCAAATGGCTTAAAAGTATGAAATGTCATTCATTCATTGGAAAAAAAAATCTATTTTGAGGTGTGTTTTCGAAGGTGTCTGATTGTGTTTCCAACTCTAATCATCTAAATGCTGCTAAAGAGACATGGACTGTACAAACTTTCTATAACACTCATACAATAATTACTCATTTGTTCGTGACCAGACCACGTGTGGAATGTCTTTCAATCGTGAGGGAAGTTTAGGAGTAAAAATATGTTATCTTTTAATTCACTTTACTTATTATTCGCTCTGAGACTGACAAGAAAAGCATTTCACTGCAGTTCCTCTGTAAACGCCGGTGAGGGAGGAGACACCGTAAGTCATTGCTCAAGACAGGGAAAGTTTCAGATCTGCTGATGGTACATTAACACAAAATACTTACACAATGAAATCACACGCAGCCATGTTGAAATCTGACAGTTAACTTTATCATGTAGTGACACGACACACGATGCATACCTAGATGTATTCATATTGACAATGCTAACAATTTTTTAATTTATTAAAGAACATCACGTTGTAATGTTTATCCTCTATCCTAAAGTTACAGCTTTACCTCTGATTTTACAAAGCACTGACACCGAAGCCTGCTTACTTAACAAAACTGTTACTTAAATGTCTCCTCACAGAAAACTTCACCATATCTATAAACTGTTTGTTTGGAATGTCTGCCATTCAAGGTCTCATTTCTGCTATAAAAAAATAAGTGACATTTTTGAATTTGAGTGCATTAATATTTATAGAAAATGAACACCTTCTGACCAATCAGATTCAAGAAATCAACAATCAAGTGGTATATATAAATAATAATAAACAGTACTCTGTGTATGACGCTTTCATATTTCACATTTACTTCTGAATGTGTCTAAAATTTATGCTTTGAAGACGGTTTAAAAAAAAAACAAAAAAAACAGAAATGGAGACCGAGAGCATTTGTGAGTCTGGGAAGCGAGCTATTCATGACAGCTCATCATTTTTGCAGGAGTACATGTCTTTATGAATCTAAAATAGGCCTGCCAGAACCAGTAAGTTCACTAACGACTGAAAACAGCCTGGTCATGAATACTGGATACGTATTTTTTCATTTCCTAGAAGTAATTCAGAAAGCCAGTGGGCTCTGCTAATGAAGTCATAAAGTTCTAGATGGTCAGGTTTGATTTGACATTCACCAGAAACCTTGGAGTTCAGCCATGATCTGTATGTAGACCATGGATTATAATATAATAATTTGAAACTAATGATTAACTGTATTGTTTTCTTTTTACTTTGTGGTCTTAAATGTTGACATGGAACATTGTGTCCTCTCTTCAGCTGGGAAACCGGAAACATGCATTTTTAATAGTTCATTTTCAGTGGTTGATGGAAAATGCTTTGATGGTACCTAGTAAACCATTTAATGCAAAAAAAAATAAATAAAATAAAAGGAAAGAGGAAAAGAATCAATAATGATGAGTCAGAGGATCTATGCTGGAATAAAACCCAGTTTAAAGGAAACATTCAGCTAAAAAGTAAATGTATTTTACTCATATTCTTAATGTAGATGATCAGCCAGGACATGTCCTGTGTGTCAAGTTTGCTTCTTGATGGTATCCTACAGCATCACACACTTTCCTCAAATGACATAATAGCATTTGTACATAAATAGATTAATAGTATAGCAGAATAAGGTGACATTAGGTGAAATTGGCATCTGTAAGTCCTCTCAAAGCTAAGCAAACTACAGACACCATCATTGTCACCATTTTGTTTTTTCAATCAACTATTTCAGAGCAGTTTACAGTGAACAGGATGCTGATTCAACTGCAAAAGGAGAATTAAAAGGAGAATGAAAAGAGAACAAAAACTCACAGTATATTGTGTAGCAAAAGCCTGAACCTCATTTCTCCCAAGAAAATAGTCTTGTTTTCGTGGTCTTTCAATGAGATTCTGTTATGGATTCGTTGAAACAGACCAATCTGAATATTGCAATGATTTCTAAACCCCATCTGCTCAGTCTGAACCTCTGCATTAGATATGAGCTGGATAAGAGAGTCTGCCGGGCGCCTACAACCACCATCTGCCCACTGAATATACATAAGTCACGTAATACAAACTTTCCATCTTCGAGTCCCCTCACTGAGGCTTCTTTATGAAAACACTGGCTATGGAACACTACAAACCACAACTATAGGTAGACATTATTCCAGTATGCTCCTGTAATAGTTGGATTAAGATAAATACCATTAAAGCTAGCCAGTTGGCTCTTTATTCTGGCTTTGACAAAGCTATCATCAATCACTGTCTAATGAGAAACCTCTGGCCGAATTCCCAGGGTTCTGATAATAACCTATGGAAATATTTTGTTTTACATTTTCATTGGAAATCTAGCTGCTGCGAAAGTTTAACAGCCAGTTGGTGTGTTTAGTTTGAAATTTATATAAACATCGTATAACATAAGCTTATAGAAATATTGGTGTGGTAAAACACAAACAGTGACTTTGATTCTGAGAAGTGAATATACTCAGTTTGTCCCTGAACAGTGACAATAAGGTTCCAAGGTTTCAGGATAATCACCATGTCACTACTAGTTTTATTAAGAACCGCTGCAAACAAACAAATAAATGAAGTGGCATTATTTCTAATAGAGAAAAACTGTCCTTGTGCTGCTGCAAGTCATGTTGGAAAGACTAAAATGTTAAATAAAAAAAATGTTGTTGGCTCGTCTTTAGGTGACGTTTCGGGACTCTCAGACCATACATCATGACAGATACACCTTTCATCACTCCAGAACCTCAAGCATTGGCTCAGCGGTTAGTGATGCCTGCTTACAGCTCCAGGGTCTCTGGTTCAAACTCGGGTTACTGGCTTAAAGTTCTCCCTGTATCCGTGTGGTTTTCCTCCGGGTTCTCTGTTTTCCTTCCATGTCCAAGAACATGCCAGTATGCAGAATGTGCTAGACTGCTAGGCAAGTATGAGTGAATGTGTGTGTGCATGGGGACATGCAATTGAACAGCACTTAGTGAAGGTGAATTAATGAATAAAAATATTGGAAAAAGACCTATCCAGCTTTTGTGTTTCTATGGCTGTAGCTTCAGATTCTTGTTCTTGGCCGACAGGAGTGGTACCTGATGTACTCTTCTGCCGTAAGGTTTGACTTGTGGTGTATTCTGAGGTGCTTTTCTGCTCACCACATTTGTAAAAAGTTGTTATTTGAGTTACCGTAGCCTTCCTGTCAGCTCAAATCAGTCTGGCCATTCTTCTCTGAACAACCGTGACATATTCAAAGTCACTGAGACTTTGACTGTGTCATTTCCCCCCATTCTGATGTTTGCTGTTAAAATTAACTGAAGCGCCTGAACTGTATCTGCATTTTTTTTTTATGCTTTGTGCTTCTGCCACATGATTGGCTGATTGGATAATTGCATGGGGTACAGGTGTTCCTATTAAAGTGGCCGGTGAGTGTATGTACACAATAAGGTTTTACTTTCATAACACCTATGTAATACTGCATAGTGGGATGAAATGATGTTCAGAAAGGTTCCACAAGTTGCTTTACCTGTTTTCACAGAGAAGAAAACCAAAACTCCAAATTTCCAAAAGATACAAGCTGCTGCTCTAAACAGAAGCACTTTGGTTGTCATATTGAAGCTACTGAAGAAAATCCTGTCTAGATTTTCCAGTAATTCCCTTTGACAGTGTTGACATGATGTCCATTTATGAGGAACCTCGCAATGCTAAGTCCATTAAACCTAGACGTGGCTTACACCTGATACACCTGGCCACTGACGTTCCGATCAAATGACAAATTAGATTTAAGGAGGTGACACAGGAGGATATAATTATATCCCTGCTGGTCTACGGCACCAGGTGTCTTAGGATATAATGTTCAGATAAAATGTAATTGCTCTGCAGAGCCTAGATACAGCGAGACACCTAGTCTTTGGAATGATTGCAAAGCTACTAATTAAGATATTTCAAGAAATACTATTTGGAATAATATTATTAAGAAACTATTAGAATTATCAAAAATTTGGGAGTCCAAGAGGGAACGAGCTCTGATTTGTATGCTTTTTTTTATCCATTTGTAGTTATATTTAGTGTTGCAAAACAAGTTATCACTTAAATTATAGCAGTTATAAATAGTCATTCCCTCACCAGCAACTAATATTTCTTTTTTTTTTTTGATAAGACAAATAAGACAAGATAACAAATAAGACCAAAAAAAAGGAGCATATCATTTTACCAAGAAACCGGAAAGTGCAAAAAAACTTATGGTGGAAAACTTACTGACACTGGAGACTCCTTCCATAAATGTTAAATGAACATCTTCTTACAGAAACTTCCACCATATCAGTGATTATACTTTTTTTTTGTTCATTAAATAACAACACATTTTTAACTCCATTTATTATTATTAGTCTTAGATTAAGCGAAGCGCCGCTATACACGTTGTTACTGTAGAAACTATTAGAACAGGAGAATTAATATAAATCTGTGAGCACCATCTGACCAATCAGAATCAAGCATTCAACAGCACAGTGGTACAGAAGTTATTAATAGCCATAAAAAATAAGGGGGAAGTCTACAGCGTAGTAGATCACATGGTGCCTAGAATAGTAGAGGTCTTCAGTAAAAGCTGAATAAAATGTTTTATTAATGTGGAAATTATTTACATCCTCTACACTTAAAAAAAAAATCTCAATGTGTGATAGCAAAACTCTGATTAAAATTCCATACCCAAGTGTGCTTCTTTATCAGACATTTCACTGTACACAAAGCTACATCAAACTCAGAATGAGCCTAACGAGGACTGTTAGTAGAGTGTGATAGGAAGTGTGACAGGAACCCGAGAGGTGTAACTTGTCATCTAACCACTTATGATTCA
>CM040989.1:21299509-21359992 GCA_022985145.1 Pangasius djambal | reverse complement strand
AAAAAAAAAATCTCAATGTGTGATAGCAAAACTCTGATTAAAATTCCATACCCAAGTGTGCTTCTTTATCAGACATTTCACTGTACACAAAGCTACATCAAACTCAGAATGAGCCTAACGAGGACTGTTAGTAGAGTGTGATAGGAAGTGTGACAGGAACCCGAGAGGTGTAACTTGTCATCTAACCACTTATGATTCATATGCAGAGGAGACAATGGGTACAGCCTTTCATATAGTGGCTGTGGCAAAACTAAATTGAGACTATGACTCAGTGGGTGGCAAAAACAATAGGGTGGGTGCTTCAAAGAAAGAACAGTTATGAGCAGATCATGGCAAAGCATTTGAAAAATTAGACGTTTCTGTTAGTTTGGACATGGCTGCTTTCCTTAGAGACTTTTTATTCATGCACTGCAGGGCACAATTGCTTGACAACTCTCAGCAAGAGCTCACTGTTTTTTAGGACCAATGTCAAACTTCATTCTTTTTACTTTCACCTCCTCTGAGTCTTAATATGTGTGTGTGTGTGTGTTTTTTTTTTTTTTTTTTTTTAAAAAGACAGACAGACATCCTCCACCTGTTTTTGTATTGTACGTAGTGCTCAGAAGACAGGAAGTTGGCCAGCCAAGTTGTCGTTTCTGCCCTCTTTTCTAAAAATATCGGCATGGAAAGAAGCCGGTGCCACAAGAGCGTGCAAAGGTTATGAGTGCTTACAGGTACTGACTTGTGTCTTCAAGCACAGTTTCGATTTAGGTTGAAATGTGGCAGCAGCCCTGGTTTCACAGGTAGCCAAGCTGCAACACAATGCTACTAATCTTCTAATTACTGTTTAGTGTACAGCAATTTAGTGAGAAAGCACACAGCTTGATTTTCACTGGCTGAGAGCCAAAGGGATTATTTGAATGAACTGCAGAATTGGCTCGCCTTGCTGCTTGCTTGGTGAATCAGATGTCTCGTTTCAGCAAGAGGCTGAAGTGAAACCACTGCGTTCAGCATTCAGATCAATGTGGTGCAACACAGTGGCGTTCGATTTTTCTGCATGCTGAGCACTGCCAACCTGTAGTAACGCTTACAACAGCTAGCACGCCCGCACTCCAAAGGAGCTGACAGCGCACTTGCTAAATGTGCTTATTTTTCCTGAGACCTGTTTATTATAAGATAAATAGAGGAAGGAAAAGTTGAAGATGCATGAGGGGGAAAAAGTTCCGCTGTTTCAAGTGATATTTTATCCAGTGATTGAAATGATACATTTGTCATTAAATTATATGAGCAAATTTCAGAGGTCTGTTCTTTTATTTGTATTTTTCATTCAGGACAAGGTCATTATCAACAACAGGGAGCACATTTAAGTTTAATCATAAATGTTCTATTGTGTCTTATTTGTCTTGTCCGATGCTAACTGAACAGGAAAATCAAAGAAAATTAAAAATTAAAGGATTAAAGCAAATTAAAGAGAGAAAAACATCAAAGTGCCCTAGTAAGGTGTCAGGCCAAAATAAGCTACCAGAACAGCTTCAATGTGCCTTATCATCCAGAACTGTACTAGCATGATGAACACAATTCTTCCAAAAGATATTCCCTCAGTTAGTGTTATGATGATGTTGGAGAGCGCTATCTAACATGTCACACCAAAATCTTCCATAGGTGTGTTAGGTTGAGAACTGGTGACTGCGAAGGCCATAGCATATGATTTACATCATGTTTATCCTCATCAAACCATTCAGTGAGCTCTTGTGCCCTCTAGATGGGGGCGGGGTTATCCCGGAAGAGACCACGCCTCTGATCAGCTAAGCGTTTAGAAGTACTTTAGTTGATTTGTAATGACGCTTCTGCGTTTATCAGTTTTTCTAAAGTTGTGTGTAAAAAGATTTTCTTCATACTTAAGTATATATGTCGATTACCCGTATATTACCACATGCGTTCACAGAGCAACTGATTTACTCTGATAAAACTCCATAAAAGGCAATGCTCACAGAGAGCTAAAAATGACTACTAAATGGTCAAAGAGCATCTCCTAAGTATGGCGTGTGCTACAATATCCAGTAATGCAGCTCAGCCACTGCAGTGTGTCAGCTACCATAGACACATACTAACTCTTTCTCATGTTTATAGGGCACCTAATTAAAACTACTTGAATGGCTAGTTTTATTTGTGATAATTTATCGATTTCTTTTGGATTGCTTTCTTTCAATTCGTTAATATGAAACAGCAGAAAAAATTTTTGAACTAAATTGGAGTGTGTAATTGAAATAAATAAGCAACTTGACATCATAATCCGTATATAAACTTGCATTAAACTCATCGCCAGTTATATGATTTGAAGCCGATCAATTGAGGTTAACATTAGTGAGTCTCCTTATACGTAAATTTACACAAACCCAGGCTACAAATGTTTTTGGCAAACTAACTAGATTTTCTTGAATACAACATTTCTTCTGTAAATGCTCCTGCAAACAATTTCCGAATAATTTCCTTAGCATCCAGCTAACCTAGCAACAACGTTCACACAACTTTGACCACCTGAACACTGAGCATAAAGTATTCCCATGTGCAATGGCATGAGCTGACAGCATTAAAGCAAGTGATGAGTCACAGTAACAACTTAAAAGGAATCGTATCATCCTTCATTTAGCTTTCCAGTCCATTCTGTAGTCCATTCACAACCACAGAGGTCTGTTTGTTTTAAAGAGGAATGTTTGTCCTCTCAACTTTGTGATTAGTAGACTTCTTTCCTCTGTGCTCATGTTGTTTCTGGACTGTTGCCCAGCCCACAAGGAGAGATTTGTGCAGCAGGACAGCATTACTTTGAAAATTTTTTGTCAGATGCAGCTTTATATAGCAAAAATAAACATTCAGAAATTAGAGTGACTGTTCCTCCCTCGCAGTTGTGATGTTTATTCCAGATTGGGGAAAAAAAAGTGCAGGGACGTATTTTTGTCAGTCAGTATTACAAATCTTTCCTGTTTTTCTCAGCCATCAACTCAGGCTTCACTGCCTGCCACAATGAAATAAAAATAAAAGTGATTTTATTTTTACTGATTGTTTTTCACAGTGCATTTCATGATGGCCACATCAAGATATTTTGCAGTTTCACGCTGAGTACTTTTCAAAAACCCACAGAAGATTCTCACAATGTGCTATTCCCCCCCCCCACGTTTTTGCATCATGTGTGCAGTAGACTCAGGCTAATGCTCGTTCCTAAATGGAACTGTTTTATGAATGGCCTAGTGAAAGGACACTTCTCCATGACGGCTGTTTGTTTTTCCTCTGCCTCAGTGTGCCTTTGAGCGTGAGGTTTCTGCGAGGTCGGAGGTCGGACACGAGTCAGGCCGCACATGTGGCTAAACGCTGCCTTACCTCATAGTAGACAGGCTTGGTCCTAAATATAGACCTTCTCTGGTCTATCGTCCTAAATAACTGAGATGCAGCCGCATTCGAGCTGTTCCTCTTTCTTTGTTGTTCATCTCAAAACACGTCAAACAGAAAAGTCAGAAAACTCCACAAGTCACATGAAATTTATACATGTGATTTGTAGACACGTCACATGTTGGTTTATTGGTTAATTTATTTAAATGTGATTTTTTTCACAATTCATTTATTTATAGGTGATTTTTTCCCCCACTTGATTCATTTATTTACAGGCAATTTTTCCCCCCACATGATTCATTCATTTTCATGCGATCTTTTGCACAGGATTCATATATTTTCACATGACTTTTCCACACAATTCATTCATTTTCATGGGATTTTGTTTCACATTATTAATTTAGTTTCACGTCTGATTTTTAACACTATTCATTTATTTTCAAATGATTTCTTTCTGCCACATGATTCAACTATTTTAACGTTTGATGTTTTTTCACCATAGGTGTATTTATTTTCACACGTGATTATTTTCATATGATTCATTCATTCACATAATTTTCTCACTTGATTCAGTCATTTTTATATGTGAGCACATACAGTATTACTCACATGATGTTACATGGTTTCTTGAGTACACACGTGCAGTGTCAGGGCATAGCATGATTAAATGCAGCTTCACGTGTTTTCCACAGGTGATTCCACATATTATTCACATAATCACAAGTGAAAACCTTACGATTACATGTGAAAAGTGTGTGATTGTTCTGTAAGGGCCTATCAGCATGTTTGTTACATTGCTTTTGCTGTTGTTGTTTTTGTTCCTGTGCTCGTTGGGGAAAATATGAAACACTTATGCCGCATAATCAGCAAGCACAAAAATAGCTTAACTTTTTTTTCATCCCTCCGGCAGGCCCAGTGCTAAAAAATCCAAACAATGAACACATAATTACCACATTGTTGTCTTCTGAGATCTTTTTGTATTAGGCGACGTTCCACTGGAGTAAGGCCAGATACTGTTTGGATAGGAGTGCCAAAATGCTGAGTGTCGGTTTGTGCTGCTAAACAAATCAGGCCATTATGGATTGTCATTACAACAGATGATTATTATTAATTGAGCATGCATCATGCGAGATCTGCTTTGGTCATAACCTTTTATTGACTGTCTTTAGTGCCCATGCGTTTTATGGAGCCATAAACATCCTCAGCACTCATTTACCCACGTGACTGCAAATTACTTCCAGGAACATAATCAGTGGCTTGCATTCGTATAGTACATTTCAACATCCATTAGACCTCTTTGCTCAGTGCAAAGCTCCAAAAGTACAGATGATTACCCTTCGAAAATATCAATATTTTCATCCAGTAGTGCACAGTATATTTCAGCATGGCTATGTGCACGCAGTATACTCTGCTTTAACGCCAGGTTTGATATGGTATAATTAAATCTAGTGTTACTGAAGTAACCCAGCAGCAGAAGTTAATAAAAGAGCTTTCTCTGTGGAAATCCGTGCAGCAGGCAGCACTAAAATTACAACCGCAGAAAAGGTTAAACAAACAGTCCCTCATCCGGCGCTGCTCGGACACGGGAGCACAGACATCGGAGTCTCAGGCACACACCCCGGCCTTAGCACTTCACCCACCTTAACGCCTGAATAAACCAACCCTGATAGCCATCGGTTCTACAGCAGCTCTCTCTTGATATCTACAGGTGCTTTGCGAATTGCATAATTAAGTAAACAGGGCCAGATGCTCTACTGCAGCTATAGTCCTGATGTCATACAGTTCTCCTGCCTAGTGGTACTGCATTTTACTTTTTATATTTGCAGGCATTAAAGGTGTCTCTAGGAGACTACAAACATGCAAGAGCACTTATTATAAACACATATGCTGCTCACGCCCAGTGCACTTTATTGTAGAAAAGGGAGAAGAAAAAAATGTAAGCATTCTCCGTGAGCCTGAGCAGATGGAAGGGTTACACTTTCAGAGGTGAGGACCACAGAGAGTTTAACCTTCATTCTTTGGGTATTTTTAAAGAAGTGGAGTGCAGCAGAAGCTATGAGAAGGCACGGATATGAGGATTTATCTGCCTTCTGCCAAGGAGATTTATCTGCCCTGTGCCAAGGTCACCCATGTCAGGTGGACTATAAAAAATAATCATAAATAATAATAGTTTATATATATATTTTACACATTTTTTTATTATGCAATGTACTGACACACATGTACTCCTTATGGCTTGTAGTTTCTAATGCAAAACACAAGACACTGAGCTTTAAATCGTCAGGCAACACGATTGACAGCTGAATCAAGACGACTCTTGACTGCTGATTGGTTGGATGTTGGTGATCCACATTATAACTTTTTTTCTTTCATTTACAGATGGGCCACCAAGGAGACCTGATATTCTCCTCTAAAAAGATGTTTAAAATGAAAAAGGTTCCTCAACTCTTCTTTAGATGGTTAGATGCTTCCCAAAGAGGTTCTACTCTGTCCTAGGGTTTGACACTGAACTTTCCCCCAGAGGTTTGAGCTTTCATTAAGACTCAGAACCTCTTCTGAATGTAAAACCTTTTGTTGTAGGGTTCTATGACCAATCAAAGGATTCATTAAGACTAGTTTGGGCAGTAGGCAGCTCTAGTTTTGTTAAGTGGGTCAACATTGAGAACCTGTACTGAATGTGGAACCCTACACTCTTTGGAAAAACAAGGGTTCCGGGAATGGTTCTGGGAACGGTTAACAGTTCTATCTTTTAAAGAACTTCTTCAGGATCGCAAACCCCCTGTTGTAGAGTTGTGCCTTTAATCTCAAAGGGTTCCTTCTGAGGGACATTCCAAAGAATTCATGGTATTAGATGGATTTTTTTTCTAAGAGTGTGTTTTTTTTTATTGACAGTTTCTGGAATGTAAAATACCAAATAATACAACCAGCTTTCTGATGTAAGTAACATCATCTATTTGGTTCATTTTAGTTTATTCAGTAAATCTGATAAGTAAGGAACAAAACCCTTGGGAAAATTAGGAAAATAATCAACAACAAGGTGGTGTGCTGCAAAGCAGAGGGCTGTTACCACCCTGAAACAAATTATTTATTTATTATAACAGCATGTCCTGAAGTGTTTACCATAGCAATTTGCCAAACCTAACAATTTATATATACATTTTTTAAAGAATGACGCATCGTACATTTTATCCATTTATAGTTACATTAGAACTTTCCCTTGCGAAAAGAATGTGATTGGTTTCATTTTAGTTCGTGTTCATCAAATGAGCAGTAAGCCAAGGAAGGTTTAGATTTTTGTGTTCTTTGTGTTAGCGTTTTTTTTTTTCTCCACATTTTCACATTCTTAGAAAAAGGGTTCCTGTCAAATGGGTTCCTGGTTGGAAACCTTTCTAAAGGGAAACATTCTTAGAAAAAGGGTTCCTGTCAAATGGGTTGCTGGTTGGAAACCTTTCTAAAGGAAAACTCTCTGTTGCAGGGTTCTAAGGTCCTATCTAACCTTAAGGTGCTAGTCTCTGGTCTTTCCCATTTCTCTTTGTGTCTTCTTAACAAATTAAAGCCAGTCCAACTGAGACCCAAGTATGAATCTTCATGTATGCCTTTAATCTTTCAGTTGTGAGATAATTATAGGTGGCCAGCAGCATTTGAGGATACATCTCCATGAACAGGAAGCACGATTAACACTCCACTCCACTTATTCCACACCAAACCCCCGGCACTTATTAAAAAAGTGGGGGGAAGCTTTGAGCTGGAGATTTATGAGCCCTTTCTTGAGCTAAGCACTGATGAGAGGGTGCCATCACTTCCGTCATTCATCAGATAGAAAAATCGATCTGAGCGTTGTGGTGTGAGCTATTCATCTTGCTGATAATTATGCACAGCATCACTGACAAGCCTGCTTTCAGTCGCTGTGCCTGCTGGGATGAAACACGGAGGCCTGCACTCCCTGAGTTATGGCCATCTAACACACCTCCTCCTTTACCAGACCTGGTGTACGGTGTTATGATTTACTGCAGTGGGCGTTAAACAGATGCGGTTTGGTCTGCTCAGCAAAAACAGAGCTCGCCTTATTATGGTTTCCATGCTGTGATATTGATGGAGGAAAGCTGATGTTGAATCATCACTTATTTCCAATAAAGACAGTAAGATTCACCAGAAGAAAACCGGTTATGTTTTTTTTATGTTATGTTTTACTCTCTAACTGAAGTGTCATTAAGTGATGTGGCCAGTTCCTTCATTTACAATAGAAGTATAAGGTTTTTAAGGTTATGTAAGGAATAAAACAAAAATGACACATTGTTATTCTTATCTACGTACAGTTACATTTAATGTTGTGGAACATCTGCAAGACAAGTTAGTTCCTGTCATCACTTATGTTACAGCAAGCTATAAAAAACTTGTTCCTTAATTTGTTTATTTTCTCCTCTGAGCATATGCTTAGGGGGTTCCTCAAATGTTCTTTGGCTTGTTTTAGCCTTCTGAAGAGGCTCCACTTGGAACCTTTTCTGAAAAGAAAACCCCCTGCCCAGTATCACCTACTGATGATCATCATCATATTTAGCTTGTTCATGGAATTATGGAATACAACGTACATCAACAATTTAGTTTGGTCTGGTTCTTTGGTGTCCCGGTGATGTCATTCTCAAGGTACTAATGTTACATTAGCCATAAGTTCTGTTTTTTGTATTCCTGTATTTGTGAGTATGGTTTGCTTCTAGTGATAAGTGTCTCATGGATAAACCCTAATAAACACACTTATCACTTGTATCCTAACTCTCCAACATCACTGAGAAAGAAGGGCTGGGAAAGTAATGCCTAAGTGACACTAAGCATGAATGTGACTGGAGTGATCGTGTATGATTTGCCCTTCAAAATGCACCGTGTGAATAGAGTGCTGAAAGAATGGGGTGGGGAAACTGGGCAGAAATTCTTGTTATGCTTTTATTCCAGCCATGGAAAATGTGATTAGGTTTTGTACTGAAATACCAATGCATGTAGCACTGTTCCTCTGTGCTAAGCCTTTCCTTACATTAGGGACCTTTTTTTTTTTTTTTTTGAGGAAACTGGAACAAACAGGCTCATGTCTGAAAAAAATGGAGAGCTTAATGTCACAACACTAGGCTTTAATCATAAGAAGTAAAGATGCGTTTTGTATTCTCTGTATCTATAAGGTGGTGAACAGGGACAGCCGGAATGCTGATTATTGATTAATATTGCTTAACCTTTCCAAGAAAATACAAGATTAAGTGCAGAAATTAAATGGGAAGTTTCTTTTCTCTCTCTTTTTGTTTTGAGGTTCTGCCACCTTCACCACAAAACCCCATATCAGAAACGAAACTATCACATCTGGTTGGGTGTACAGGAGGGTGTGATTTTGAGAAAAGGATGAAATCTAAAAAGCTTAGAAAAAAAGGGTGGGTTTTTTTAGAGTCACGGTTGCTCAGCTTGGTTCGTAGGTTCTTTCTTACTTGGAACTGCTTTCTCAAAGAAAAGCACTATTTTATGGTTCTACTTTTTTTTTTTCTTCAAATTCCCTAGGCTGCAAAAGCAAGGAAAAAGCAGGGCTGGGAACTATGTGATATGGACATCCCTTTCAGAAAGGGACTCTCGGGAAGGACACACTTTACTTCATTATCTGGGAATTAAATATTCTTATTCCTCTCCCTAAGTGCATGTGGGATAGCAAGGTTATTTTTGGTCATCAAGCAAATAAGGAAAGGAAAGTAGGAAATGGAGCCTTGGAAATGGAGCTCTGTTTTTTTTTAACATTTGTAACATTTGTGTTGAAGCCTGAAATGTAAGATGTGGAAAAATAGCTCAAATCTCTGTATATTCCCCATAAAGTTTGGGGGAACTTTTAAAGGGTCTAGGCAGAAATCGACAAGTGTTTTCCTATTAGAGATGGTTCCGAGTCAAACCTCTTTAAGAAGCCAAGAACCTGTAAATATCCAAGGAACCCTTGAGGAGCCCAATGAATTATGAGCTCTGAAATGCAAAAATGCAGCGCAATGCTGAGATATTGAAAGGAAAATGAATGAGTTCTCCAGATTAAACTACCAAGTCTCCAATGACTTACGTATCAGGGTAACTATTAACCCCTTGCTTTCATTTTTCTCTTCTCCATAGTACCTTATTTAAAGGGCAGAACAAGCAACTACATGGCACATCAAAAATGAATTCCTGAGTTTCTCTGGTATGTCCCTTTAGGGCCAATGCTTGATGATTCTATGTAGAAGCCTACAACATTGTTTTTCTATCAAAGAAAGTTCCAAGAAGCCAAACACCTTTAACAATCCAAGGAACACTTGAGGAGCCCTTTTATAGCAATGAATTAGGCATGCTGTATTTGGATTTATGAGTCCTGAAAAACAAAACATAAAATGCTGAGAAAATGGATGTTGCAAATCTGTGTTCTCCAGTTAATAACTGTCAAGTCTCTAAGGAGTTAACTATTAGTGTAACTATTAATTCATATTCTATCATTTTCTTCACGGTTCCTTATTTCAAGTACAGATTGAGCAACTGCATAGCACAGCAACAATCCTGCTTTTTCGAACCTATTTAAGAAATCAAGAACCTTCAACAAGCCAAGGAACGCTTGAGGAACTTTTTTTCCCTAAAAGTCTAGCAATGAATTTTGAATGCATTTGGAATTATGAGACCCGAAATGCAAGACAAAAAAAACAAAAACAAAGCACAATTCTGAGAAAGTAAAAAGGAAAGTGAAGGTGTTCTCCAGTTTATAACTGCCAAGTCTCCACTTAACTATTAGTGTAACTATTAACTCCTTGACTACCTTTTTCTATTCTACATAGTTCCTTATTACAAACAGCAACAATCAGAGAGCTAATAACCCTGAACTATCCGAAGACCCCCAAAATAACCCTTTTTATGTGCATTCATTTTGTTTCTGCGGTATGTTTGTGTGTTGCTTCTGCTGGATCTCTTTTACATTGCATTACATAATCCAGTTCTGGTGAAAAGTGAATAATTAATGTTTCTGCTCTATTTGACATGATGCCAGAGATGCAACAGTGTGTGCTATTTCATCTTCTGAATCAACCAATGTGTCTACAGGTTTTGTACTGTCTTGCTGTGTATCATTCTCTTTGTGTAGGGTACAACAGAGAGAGTCAGCTTCTTGCATCATGAGCCGGGTGTGGGAATTTCTCCGGTGTCACTGCAGAAAGGTTATAGAAATCCCAGTAAGCCTGTCCTGAAGATTAATTGTGAAGTAGATCGATCGTGATCACTGTGTCTTTTGAGGGGAACAAAAATCCCCCTCCGAGCGACAGGCAGCCTTGTTAATGTTTTATCCTTAGAGTGTTTAGCTATTCAACACGTCCCTTTGTGTCTATGCAGCTGTAGCACTGAGTGATGAGAATCTTCACTGGCCGCTCAAGGAGCTGAGATATCTCAAAGGGTGAGAGTGAAAGAAAGAGTGAAAGAAAAAAGAAAGAGAGAGAGAGTACTCGCAACCTGTTCCTTTCCATCAACCTCTAGATGTGTTTATGTTAATGGCTGGGGGATTTTTTTCTCCCGCCACAGGAAGAAGAACGAAGACTGATGGCATCACCTGCACCTTTAGCGCTCACACATCTCCTGAAATGACATTACAGGGCAGGAGCCGTAGCTCGGCTAGCTCTGAAGCCTTCATTACCAGCTCAGCTGGTTGAGTCGGCTTTATTAAAGTGGCTGCTTGGCTTCGAGGACTCGTGCCTCAGGGGTGCTCATCAGTACTTGTCACTGGAGTCGACCTATTAGTCACCAGGCAGATGTCAGGGCTCCTTGTAAAGGATAGCTGACCCCCCTGCTGAGAGCCAAGTGTCTCCTCCAATGGAGTTGGTGACCTCGAAGCATCCCTCCCAGTGTGGAGAGGCCAAAGAGGGCATGCCTGGAGGTAGTGGGGTCGAGGGGCAGAGTGGATTCAAGGAGTTAAGGGCGAATTTGTGGGTCTCATACCACTGATGATGGTTATCCGCAGGTCCATTTTGCTGACCTGCCCCTGACCTGAGGACAGAGTTAACTGGCCACAATCTGACAAAATGGCAAAGAGAATAATGGAATTAGACATATTTAAGGAATTTTTTTTTTTTTTTTTTTTTTTTTAAGAAAAATGGCTAGCCAACACTACTGCTGATGCTCATCATGTTCAGGAGGGGGCTGGGGTATGGAGGTCGAGAGCTTGAGGCTGATAAAAAAAAAAAAGTTTTTGAAAGCTTCTTGAAGCCTTTTTTTGCCTTTTATGCTTTGTGATCTGTAAAAGACAGTCTCTCCCTATGTGTGCAAGTATGTGCTGATGTTCAAACTGATGATGGACATAGAGACAGCCCCAAAGTTTTATTCCAGCAGTATCTTATTTTCATGCACACTGGTGCAGTGAGATAAATTGTGCAAATAGTGGGTGTGTTGCAGCTGATATACAAAGAATAATTGCATGGATTACTTCAAGTGCAAATGAGTGGGAGGAAATGATATGTAAATAAGGTTTTTGTAGATGTTCAGATATCAAAGACAATCCTGCAATAGCAAACTGAGTTTGAACCACAAGTATAATGCTGACTATAAGTAGGCAGGGTGGAAAAACTGTTTCCACTATGATAATAAATTAATAATAAATTAGCAAAAGACTGTATACATGAGTGATCAGTATGTTAATTGCTTATATTAAACATTGTGTGTGATAATTTGTGGTGAATCATTATTATGTAGTCAATTTTATCAAGGAGGCATCATTTTGAGAAACTTTGTTTTACTAATAATTTATATCAACTTTCTCATTATAAGGACTTATTAAATTGTATAATTTCGGCAAAAGCTGGCAAAAGCAGACTTCTGCAAATTTAATACATGCCCTCCAGAGGTAGTCTTTAGTAAATCAAGGCCTAAGCTTAGTTCAATAGGTTAAAAGGTTAAAATTGAAACCCTCTTAATTAACAAGGTTGCTAAGACTATTTTGATATTTACGTGCATACATGAAATTCTGCTAACTAAACCTGCATTTAAAAAAAAAAAGTATCAGGTGATAAAGTGTTACAAGCAGCACTTAAGTGTGTGTTTATGAATACCATCAAATTCATTAACAGATGAAAAAACATCTACTATGTGAAAGCTCTAAAAACTGTAATTTTTTTATACTGAAGGAAGCTATGTTGTTTTAGATTCTTCTGATTAAACTGTTGGAAATCTTTATGTGTGTGTGTTCTAACATGTTGAGATCCTGCAGTCCAAGTGTATAGGAGCTCAGGGAGATGCTAATGTAGAACAGATGTAGCCCAATGAGGCAGCGGGTGGACTCTGCTCCGTGTGTTTGCATGTGTGTGACTCATGAGCATGACTCTTCACTGCTACACTATCAATCAAACTGGGTGTAAAGGACCTGCATTGAGATTCATGTGACAGGCCTTCATCTGCACCAGTGGGGAGGGACTTCAGACTGGCATGGCGGGTTAAGTCGAGCCCTCTGTCAGCACAAGAACAATCACACACTGAGTCAGTCCATTTATTAGAAGTGGAATAAACATTTACTGAAGGATTGGTCACTGAAATCTTCCCATCACTCCCACCTTGGTCTCAGCGTCACTGTATTCACACTACACTACAAAACTGCTCTCAGATAAGTGAGGTCTTTGTACTGTGATGGGTTGTTTTCCTCCCATCATAATGTGATAATGTGAGACTCCATGTAAATAATATAAAATCACTAATTTTGCAATTTGTAATTTTGTAATAAAAGATTGCAGCTTTAGTGCAAATTATGAAGTCACATTATTCACTACTAATATTAACATTAGCTAACTAGCTAACCTGAGTTCACCTGACAGAATCTGTAATATTTTTAAGTATTTAAGATAGTCATAGATGGTTGTAATATTCACTGCTAACATTAGTGAACTAGCTAACATGAGTTAACCTGACAGAATTTCTGAGAAACTTTTCAAATTATTAAATTTGTGATCTCCTGTTAATAGGATGAGTAATATTATGACCTGTATAGATTCTGAGAGGATTCATAGATGTTAAAACTTTACTTCTAATTAAGAGCTAGCTAATATGAACTAACTTGACAGAAATTCTTGACAGAGAATTTTATGTTTTAGTCTTAGATGTTCATAATATTCACTGTTGACATTAGCCAAGCACCTAATGTGAGTTGACCAAATCTAACCAAATTTCTGTGAAGATCTTTGACTTAGTCATAGACGTTCATAATATTTACTATTGACATTAGCAGCTAGCTAACCTGAGTTAACCTGACAGGATTTTGCGCGATATTCATAGATGTTTATAACGATTAACATTAGTCAGCTAGCTAAGATGAATTTACCTGACAGCACTGTGAAAGTATTTTTAATTTTCATCAATACTGATAGACATTCATAGATTTCATTAACATTACCAACTAGCTAACATGAGTGAACCTGACAGAATTTCTGAGAAGATGAAGTTATAGAACTCACTATATTCTAACGATAGGACTATTTTCTGACCTAACAGGATAAACAGATGTTAAAACTTTCCTTCCAATAACTATAATTCTACTTGTAGCTGTTCTAAAGCTTTGAACATGGTAGTTAATATGAACTAACTTGACAGAAATTCTGGAGTAGGTCATGCTCATTAATGTTTATTAAATTCACTGCTATTGCTACCTAGAGGGCTACCATAAGCTAATCTGACAGAATATTTCTGAAAAGTCTTCAAATGTTCACTCAGAAACTTTTAAAGAGTGGGTCTCGGAGTCAACATTTAACCAATCTGCAGTCTCCTAACAGACAGTTGTCAGTTTCCAGGATGTTTTCACACAGCAGGATTTCCTCTCAGTGTTTACTTATATGACATAATGAGCACAGACACCTCTGAATGTGCAGAGATGTGAGGAACAGATTTGTTAAGGTGTGTGTGAGTGTGTGGGATGGGTGTTGGCATATAGAGGACAGTTTTTTACGACATGCCTTCTGGAAATGTTAAAAAAAAGTGCATGACATCATTGTTTTCAGCGAAGTGAAGGCGACAGAGAGGGACTGCTGGCCATGCCCAACGTCTGCACAGCAACTTAGCGGCTGTCATAAGCAAATTTCAACATATACACATGAAACAGTTAGAGTCTCAGGACATGTGCAGGGCTTTTATTTCTGTACTTGCTTTTATTCAAACGTAAAACTGCTTTCACTGAGGGATTGGGCAGGAAGATATTTGTCATAAAGTGTATGCACTCCTAGCTGTCCTGGCAGTATTGCTTTTAATCTGATCCATGTTGTATTTTTCAGTGTGTCGAATTTTAAAAAGGCACTTATCTCCCAATCAGTATCGGTGCAGGAATGTAATATGTTGAAAACCTTTTGAGATGTCACTTTAATGGCGTACTCTGAGCTGCAGATTCAGATGTTTGCATCTTTTAGCCCGCATATCCAAGATATCAATTCCTTTCACAAAGGCTCATTGACTTGCTGTACTGATAAAATTTTAACATTACCTCAGACAACCCAATGCTTGCTTTAAACAAAATCAAGAACATCTGGAAAAGCAGGAATAAAAAAGAAATAAAGACAATAATGCAAGAAAAGCCAATGGTGTGGCCCAGTGCAGGTCGGAGAGGAGACAAGGTTTCTTTCTAGAAACCTCCGCATTGGAGTTCATGGCAGGACTGCGGTTTGACTGGCAGCCGTATGTTTCTTTGATCCCAGATTTCACAGATACATTTATGCATTTCAATGACAGCACATCTTTATTCCCAGCATCTCAGACAGCCACCCCTCCTTTCCCGTCGAAAAATTTGCTGCACGTGCTGCAATTGGCATTCTGCGATGGCTGTTTTTACACTTGTCTTGGAAGACTCTTCTGTGCCATGGAAAGCCTTTGAAAACTTTTCCCTCTGTCACAATAGAGGAAAGTAGTGTCATTTGAAAAGAAATATTTGCTTCCACAACTGTGCTCTGTGGAATTTCTTTGTAATGTTACCCTTTTTGATAAAATGCTGTTTCCTGTGTTATAGAATAAAGGCCCAGTTACATTAGTTTTTTCTCAGCTGAAATTCACCAAGGAAATTACAGTTATTTAATGGAATGCACCACAAAATTGGCTAATATGAAAAATTTGTTAAAGCCAACATCACATTAGTACTTTGGTTAACTCTAATATGGGAATGAGATTTTATATAAGATACCTTGACACAACTACTTATTTCAAAAAAGAGGCGGTACCCAGTCTGTCGAGAGGCTGCATTCAATGGTATAACTATTTCTTTGTATTTCTTTTAATGTTTATGGTCAACAAATTAGCTAGCTTGCTATCAACAATACTGTATATTTTCCATGGATTTGAACCTCTTCTTTTGTCAGCATGGTTCTTGCTCTTTCCTCATACATTTTTTTTCCAGACTTTATCAGTTTTCTAAACTTCCCACATTTTTATGTTTAGTTTTCTTGTTATTTTTGAAAGCTCATTAAAATGGAAAGTGGAGATGTGATATGTTTTAAGGGAACATCTGAGGTTTTAAACAGATTTCAAATCTATCTTACTATCCTGAATCTGTTCTGACGAAAGAATATCCAAACTTTTTTCGAAAATATTTTCTCAAACTCTGTACTTTTCCAGGTCAACTTCTAAGAACTGCACAAGAACCCATGTCGCCAATGTTCCAGTCCCATCTTGATCACAGCCAGGAGTGCAATGAGGATGCTTGGGAAAATGATCCTGGGAAACAAAAATGTTTTGAGGAAAGGATCCCAGTGCATTAATGTGTCAGGGGGTCCAAAATTCATGCTCCTGGTCATAGCTTTCTTAAACAAGATTCTAGGATGACTGTATCCACACTGGTGGTGATTTATCATCCACAAACTATCCCCAAGGCCTATATGGAAAGCACTTAGATTTTCAGGTGTTCAACATTACGTCCTTTGATCGCACATCATTCACTTTCTTAACCCTTACTGTAATTTGCGTTGGACTTCATGGAGATCAGCTTATTTGGGAAACAAAAAGCGTGAAACCGGACCTGGTGTGTCCCGAAGCTGTCTGACTGTTCTTCTCATCCTCCTCCTTATCATTTGCGCCACCGTCAGCATGTGATGTGTGGGGGGATGGGCCAAGGGCTTATGGCTGTGGGGCAAGAGGGCTGATTCTGTTTGTAACAGTTCCTCCTTGAAGTGGGAGACAGCTGAAGGAAGTGTGTAGATTTATGTTGGCAGCGCTTGCTTCCTCAGTCATGGTGCCTGACCAGGAAAAGTAGAAAGGGAGAGCAGAAGGGTTGTAAATCACAATATTCGACTGGTGTGCCATTGGACAAACAAACACACACGTTCAGTTGTCCATACATCTCTGCGCTTGTAGTAATGGAGTAAATTCTGACAGTTAAATGGTGCAGTTGCACTTATTTACCACAGAACTGATAACCATCTCTCATAGTTTGAATTGGCCAAAATGTGAGCTGCTTTCTTGCAATTACTATGTTCTCTTGGATTAAAATGTTTTCTGGTCTGTAAGTAAAAATATTTCTCTTCCATCAACCGCATTGCATCTAGTGTTTCGTAGCAACCTGCGTCATTTCCCCCACAATGTTCCATGGCTTTCTCAAAGTACTATAATCAAGTCATCATGCTATTTTACCATAGCCCAGGGAGTCCATTTGTATTTGGCCCCTTGGTGAAAAAAATGGTGTGACTAGCATGTACCTAAAGAGAACTTCTCTCCACAGGATCTGTTTATCCAGCTGAAGTCTAGCGGAGTCCCGCAGTTAAGCAGCAGAGAGCAAAATAAGCCTGTCAGAGCAAATGAATACATTATGTTTCTTGCCTTCTTGTATATATAGTAGTATATTAGACACAGGTTCATTGTTGAAAAGTGTGTGTGTGTGTGTGTGTGTGTGTGTGTGTGTGTGTGTGTGTGTGTGTAGCTGATTGGATACAAAACAACAGCAATATTTTTCTCATGCACTGCTTTGCTCTGTTTCAGTCCTCATGTCTGAAAACATTTTATACGTAGCAGTTACAGATTAGCTGGTCTCTAATGATTCGGCTTCATCCTTGGCAATAACACAGGATGTGGCACATTTATCACGGGGCCCATTGAAGCATAGCCAATATGGCTTTAATATGATTTTAAAGAGTGATGTATGCTGAGTCTCACGCTTCCCTGCAGTGCAACACACCACACTCCACTCGTCACGTGGCTGTCACATAGGCAGAGATGGTGATATAAGCTTTAATATTGATAACTGCGCTGCAAGCACTGGGCCCTAATTAGCCATGATAAATAATGAGGCAGTGATCTGTGGTCCCGTCACTTTACTACTGTGCTGCTGTGCTCATTCCAGACAGTTCTAACTCCTTATTGCCATAATAGGCAGATTTCTGCCATCAATTTGCCTACATTATATAGATATTTACAGGACTTGTGTACATATAGACACAAAGACAGACAGACAGGACAGACAGAGCGCAAGCAAGCAGGCAGACAGAGAGACAGACACATGGATAGATGGATACATAGATAGATAGATAGATTATAAGAATTACATATATAAAAAAAACAGTTGCATGAGATATAAGGCTCATATAAGGTTATGACCAGAATTACATTAAGGAATAATAGTCACTAATAGTTACAGTTATTTTTAATAACTGTACACTACTACACTGTACACTAATAGTTAACAGTAAAATGACAGTACAGTGCATCTCAACAAGGGCTTCTCAATTATTAGCATAAAATTTTTTTCTTTTTTTTTTTAAATCCGAGAGCTGAATATTTGCCAATGTTCTGTGATTGTCAGAGAACCCTTTTGAAGCCCCATATCTCTGACAGTGATTTTAACATGCTTTGCAAGATTAATATCTGGAGCTGTATCCATCTACACTGCAAATCAATTTGATTTAATTTTATATACGGGCAACCAATTTTTGTTCTCCTGGCTAACACTGATTGCAATGGAATTAGTTTCCCTACAGAAAAATGCTTAAGCTTCATTTTCCCTCTTAGCCCTTCTGAACCATTTGCGAAATTAAATTTTTTAAATGTTACCTTCTTGTTCATACCTTTACAATCTTTTACTGATCTGTACTTCCTGTCAGGAATAAGCACGAAACAGAGCCCTACTGCTTAGTTATTCACAGAGTCTCCGTCTAAGACACGGAAGAACTCAAATCCTGAGGACACGATGAACCTGGACTGTATGTAAAGTGCATTCCAGTGCAGAAAATGTCCTGTTTCGTTTCTGTTCCCATCACTGTCACTCAGATCTAGTAACCTCTGTAAATAGGGAAGTGAGCCCTCGGCACAGTGTCTGACCCTTTGGGTTAAGAATGTGAACCACAGATCTCTGCTGATGACCACAGGTTAGCCCTCAGGCTAGTTAGCAAAAAGAATAATGTCTCTTGCCCAATCACTTAGTGTCTCTGCTTCTCTTTTTCCGATATATTATGTGATATTAGGGATGTAACTGAATTCAAATACATTATTCTGAATGAACAGATGATGTGTTCTAAACAGATTCAAATACAGATATGAATAGGTGGGGCACTATTTGTTTTGTTTTGTTTTTTGTTTTTATTAGGGGCTCAATTTGAGACTAGAGGTGTTCATCAGGACTGGGATTCTGAAGGACGCAAAAAAGGTTTTTACTTTCATGCTGGGCACAAGCGAGAATTCAGATATGAAGCTATATTCCATACATACAGCTATAACTTGATAAATCAGAGATTTACTTTAATTCACATCAACGAAGTAATAAAAAAAGGAACTGATTCCTGGGAAAATGAAGTTTCATTTTCAAGTCAGGAGAAAAAAATATCCTTGATTCTTTAGAAAGATGATTGATTTGCTCTTTAGTGAATTTAACACCCATTATAGATGAGCATGTTCTAAATGTTTCAACCACAAAAGGAACCCAACAGCCTGCAGTCCATTTATCACATCCTCAAGAGGTAAAAGGACACATGTGGCTGTTACCTCAACGGAGGCCATCGCAGAGGTGACTCCCCAAGGCATGAGAGCTTTATTTAAAAATGGCTCTGGTATAGAGCTTGGACTGCGTGTGTGTCTTGAGACACCAAGAGAGGAGTGGTCTGAAGCATGAAGAGCCTAGGAGACCCACAACACCCTTCAAAGATTTATATGAGGGAAGGTCAAAGGTCAGGCAGCTATTAATCACGGCAAAGAAAGGGATTAAATAGCTCGGTCTCACAGGCAGATGAGAGAGCGGCCAATTGAAGCGTTTAAAAGAGTGTGTTGTGTCTGTCTTAGATTACAGAGTGTGGGCCGCGGGCTAAACATCCATCTGAGCCAGAGCACTGTTACACTCTGTAATCATCAGGCCAGAGCGGCTCTACAGTGGCCACTCATACTTCACAACCACCAGTCTACCCTCCCACCACAGAACAGAACAGCGTTCAAAACACACTAGTAGGTTTTAATGTTCACAGAGACAAATACAAAGAACAAAATGTCACCATAAATTAATTTGAATAAATTTATTTATAATAAATTGAGTAAATCCCTTTGTGGCAATTGATTTGAAGGCACAGTATCGCAAAAGAGTTGTCAGTCAAGTCTGAAGATTGAATCAAGTCTCAAGCTTCTGAGATGTGAGTCTGAGTCAGGATTTAATTGTCTGTGCTATGAGTCCAAATCTATTTTTAAGACATTAATATGCCATTCCAAGTCAAATTTTCAAGTTATAAGTCTGACTCAAGTTTTAAATCTCCGACCTTAGTCCATACCAAGTCTCAAGTCCCTGACCAGTAAGTCCAAGTCAATCTTAATACGCAGAGCTATAAGTGTGAGTCTAAACTATAGATCTGAGTTAAGTCAAGGCTTCTGAGATGTGAGTAAGAGTCAAGTCTCAAGTCTCTAAGCTATAAGTCTGAGTTAAGTTTTGGGTCTCTGAGCTGTAAGTCCAAGTCAAATGTCTTAGATATAAGTCCAATCAAGTTGTAAGTCTCTGAACTATAAATCTGAGTTAAATCTTAAGTCATAGATGTGAGTACAAGTCAAGTTTTAAAGCTATATGTCTAAGCTAAGTCTCAAGTCCCTGACATGTGAGTCTGAGTCAAGTCTTAAATTTCTGAGCAATAAGTCCAAGTCAAGTCTTAAGTCTCTGAGATGTGAATCCAAGTCATGTTTTTTGAGCTATATCTCTGAGTCAAGTTTTAAGTCTTTGAGCTAGAAGTCCACATCTATTCTTAAGATTTGATTCTGAGTCAAGTTTTGAGCTGCTTACTCAAATCTCCATGGCGCATTGACCATGATTTGACTTGGACCTGGAGTACAACAAGTGAATTAACTGAACACTCTGGGATAATTGAAGCTGTTTATTTCTTGCACTCTCCAATTTTCCCACATCTTATGGTACTAGGTGCTGAGTCTGAATCTGTCTTTTGTCACAACTGGGCCCGGCATTTGTTTTGGTGAATACAGATTGTTCTGAGTGTTTCTTTCAGCCAGTGAATGCCTTCATCATGCGGCATGGTGTGCGGGTCTCGCAAAAATTACACTCTGTACTTTCATTCCCTTCCTAAGAAACCACAAAATTAATCAACTGTGGAAAATGACTTTACCACATGCAGCCATAAACACTGTTTATGCCTGTTTCACAACACCATGGCTTGGCTTTACTAGAAATGTTTATAAGTTGGCCATGTACACCGGCATATCTGTGCTCATAGTAAGTACAAAACTGCCAAAAGTGCCACTCTAGTCTTATTGATTAATACATACTGCCTTTGGGGGTTGAATTATAAGAAAAAAAGTCAAGAGGGATGATTGATTCAAAATTTAGCAGGTTGTAGTAAATCGGTTGATTTAATCAATACATAGTGGACCGGCGTGTATATGGAAAAGAAACTGCAATAATCTTACCATGGATGATGCAAAGAAATGTAGCCATGCAGAAAAAAAAAACCATTTTTTCGTTAGAAAAAACATAATTCCTGAAAGTCTTTTGGGAGGGTTAATTGTTTGCTTCTTTCTGGAGCAAAACCTTCTAATGTAGGGTTCTACATTAAAAACGTTAAAGGTTCCTCCAGAAGCTTAGGGTTCTAGATGGAATTTTCTCCCCAAAATCTTATTAGTTAGTAAGATTACTACTTAATAGCCTAATTAATGAGTCATGGCATAGTGAATAATTGATTTATAATATTCATTATCCCACAATGCAGTTAAATTCTCAAATCTGATTGGTTTGAAGTTAATTTTCTGTTACAGCAGCTCTGGGAAATGTCAGTCATTGTTTCATAATTGTAATATAAACCTGTGATGTGAATTGCTGTAAAATGAAAGGGTGACTTTATAGCTGTTATAATGTAAACGATAACAGGAAATAACTTGCTGTTTCAGAATGTTAAATGTAACTGTAAATGTAAAAAAATTGTATTCTTCTGCTGTGGTAGAAGAGGAATAAAACACTTTGATATGCACCCTCTTTGCGTCAGGACGCATCAGTTTTCTCGCATCTTATTGTACTAAGTTGATTATTTTCCAATAACCATGTTTTAGATAGATAGATAGATAGATAGATAGATAGATAGATAGATTAAGACTTAATTGATCCCGAGGGGAAATTGCAATTTTATTTCTTATTTAATATTTATATACCCAAGAATATAGACACAAAATTCCTTTTTTTGAACATCCACATGTTATTTTGCCAGTCTTTTGCCATTTCTAAAATTTTAAAACTGCACCTGCACCAACACTGCACTACATTATCAATAAAACGTGTTCGTTTCTAACATTTAGTCTTCAGTAAATTTGTGGATTTAGTAAATGCATGGATATGTTACACTGGCACGAATAACAAACATTTTGTACAACAACATTAATCCAAAAATGATGGAAAAATTGATGTCAGTTTTGCAAGTTTTGATGATCATTGTCATTTCTTTAAAACCAGGACGACGGAATCCTCCACAGCTCTACATAAATCAACCTGCTGCTATAGATGTTGCAAGGACAGGCCCCAATGTCATCAACATACAAACCAGAGATAACCGTTGACCTCTTTACCTCATTGACTCCACACAATCAGAGATGTTCTTTTGTAGAAAGTACTTAAACTATTATTACTGTAGATGTTGTACTGCTCTCAAACGATGAATGACTCCAAACTACAACATCAATCTCCCTGTTCATGTCATCCTTATCATTCACACATACACAGCACACACTCAGCTTGAACTGGAACCCAGACACCGCTGCTTTGGGTTTATTGAATAGTGTCGACAAACGTCTTTGATCTCTAATGCGCAGTGTGCTGCATTAATTATGTATCCTCCTGCTGGGCGATCTGCGGCAAGCACTTTCAAACACTCCACAGGTTTTTTTTTTTTTTTTTTTTTTTTGCAAGCTGGACAGGTTGGTTCCTGGACACTGTGTATACACACACATATTTGCATGTACAAATGTACACCATTCGAGAGAAGTTCTATACTGCCTCTTCAGCATCCTCGGGCTGGATCTCTGCCAGCAGCTCTCTCAGCCTGCTGTTAGTGCTTAGAGTGATGATACATACATATATATATATATATATATATATATATATATATATATATATATATATATATATATATATATACATACATACACATGGACAGGTGCCTGGAGAGCAAAATCAGCCATGTTTAGATGACAGCAGTATAATGATGAACAGGGTCTCTCTCTCTCTCTGTAATAATGTCAGCGGTGTTGTGCTGCAGCGAATACACCGATTTTTTCCATATTATTTTTCATTTTTCTCAAGAGAAAACTAACATTTAAGGTTTTTATTTTATAATATACCACAGCACTTTTGAATTCTTGAATCTAGTTGGTCAGCAGCTCTGTAATGCTGGCTGTAATTCATATCACAGGTTTATACTCTAATATGCTTGTTATAATACGTTGTCTTTTATATAGTGACGGCTAATTCACAGGGAGTTGTATAACAGACACTCCATATAATCTAAGGCTAAAAATAAACAAAAAAAGTGCCGCTATTTAACAAAGATTTATAATGATTTGAAATAAAGTTTTAGTCACACATCAGATCATACTCCAACATGCAGCATTTCATTTCTTTTGTATCTGTACCATATGTTTATTCATTCTGAACACGCACTTCCTTTGATTTCAGCTCTCTCTGATTAATTTTTAAGATTAGACTGAAAAAAATCCTTTAAAGTCTCCATTTGGGTCAAAGGTCAGAATATTACTTTGTAGTCCGAGACCTTTCATGAGTCAATTTTGAGTCAATGGACTTACAGGCTGATCAGAGGCAAACTTCTGTCATATTTGATAGTTATGATGGAAAACTGCCCAGCAACAATTAGGGCATAAAGCAAAGGACTTTTTTCAAAGTCCTTTCACACACCCAATCGTGTTTTCTTTCTGTTTTAGAGTTGCACATATTACGCAACTTAAACACAGGACATTCTATAGCTTAGAGTTGTTGCATAACACACACTACAGGTGCCAAGACTAAAGCCTTGACATTTAAAATCTTTAAGAGCAGTCTGTTACATATTTAGTGCACTACAACTTTTCTATATTGCCAATATATTGTGTAGTGTACATATATAGTAAAGAGGAAGCCATTTGGGATTCAGCCTAATTGCATTTCAAGAGGGATTAAAAAAAAGGAGAATAAATTATAAAATCTACCTAAAACTCTAGCTAAAAAACATTATTGTATATAGCAAATAATTTGTAATCAATCTTAAGCAATAAGGTTTACAATAAAATTTACAGCATTGCTTCCTTTTGATCTTTGCTTAAGAATAGAACAGTGTCTATAATGTCTTTGGCAATATTAAATTATAAAGCAGTTTATATGCTTATAACTTATAACTATTCAAATACTAACTTTTTTTTACAAAAAAAAATTTTCATACAATTTAAAAATGCAGCTACGTGCTGAGTTATGCAGAGAATCAGCTCGGCTAGTTAGTGATCGATGTGATGACAAATGTGATGTCCTTGTATGAGCATGAAAGATGCAGCTTTCGAAGCTGATATGATTGTGCAGAGTTTATAGATGATGTGGTGAGTGAACTGGGCAGACTAAAGCACTAAAGCACTGCTGCATCGCTCTCTTTAGCTGGCCAACGACTTTAAGTGGAAATAGACCAAAATGTCCATGAAAGAAGTTTGATTGAGTGGTGGCTCAATGGTTAAGTCTCGAGGTTACTGCTCAGAAGGTCAGGAGTTCAAGCCCTAGCGCTGCCACTGTTGGGCTCTCGCGCAAGGCCCTTAACCCTCTCTGCTTCAGAGGCACTATACCATGGTTGACTCCAGCTTCCTAACAAGCTGGGACATAGGAGCAAAAGTATTGTGCTGTAATGTATATGTGACAAGGCTTTAAAAAAAAAAGTCAGAATAAATCTGTGGAAGATCACCTTAAATTATAAAGATTCATATAGTGGTAAGTGGTGGATTTTTATGTTAATCGCTCTTTGTTTGAATGGGCTTGTGCTTCTTTTTTTATTTTTAAGAAAAAAAGAAAGAAACCTGCTGAATCGTAATGCGTCCCTGATTGTGGACGTCCTTCTGTGGGATGGAGTCCCCCTAGAGTGGGCCCTGATGCAGTAGTTATGAGTGTGTGTGTGTGTGTGTGTGTGTGTGTGTGTGAGTGAGTGAGAGTGAGAGAGAGAGAGAGAGAGAGAGAGCGCAACAAACTCAACTATCGCAAAAGTGAAAATCGGACACAGTGTCAGTGAACGCTGCTTTTCAACACTGCGCTTTTTCTACGCGGATCCGCATTTTGCTGCCATCAACAAGGACGCGCTCGATTTCAATTCCAAGCCTGAAACTAAAGCTCAAAAAAACACGGCTTGTGTCAGCTGGCATTGGCATGAGCTAACCCGATCAGACATGGAAACCAAACCATTCTTATCATTGGGTAAGTTTTCTTATTAGTCCTTATTATTCCTTTAAACCCAGTGTGGAAATGGATCATTGCGCGTTTTGTTGTGTGTTCTACACACACCATGTATACACGATTTAATTCAATTAAAATGTGCACATGCATAATAACTTGTAGATTTCAGCCTATAGCTTGCATACATGTTTTTAGGTTAGGGAGTGCACTATTTAAAAGGAGTAAACAGTGCGCAAAACTTGGCTCCGGTGCCACTGACACGCGTTTCCAGTGACAGCAGTGGGGCATTTAATAAAGTCTGTTTCCTCTCTTTATGTTTGTTTACGTTTCACTGCTATTGATAATCAGATCTGATCTTAGAATAATGGAGAAAGTTTCCCAGATTTGACGTGGTGCTGTATATTTGGATTGTGTGAGCATGTATTAGGGGATGTGTAGTGTGTGTAGTGAGTGTACTGCATGTGTGTGTGTGTGTGTGTGTGTGTGTGTCTATGGGTGTGTATTAGAGTCTCACAAGCGCGCCTTCACTTCACCGAAACGTTGAATTCTCTTTCAAACAACATTTCTTATTCTAAAACACTAATATAGCGTGTTGTGCTAACATTATTATGAACAGAAATTCAATATTTCTGGCTTTCATCCGTCTATCTATCTATCTATCTATCTATCTATCTATCTATCTATCTATCTATGCATCCGACTTTGAACCTTTTATTAAAAAAAATTCTACACCGATTTTATTTTAGTCCTGAATAACTGTAGATTAGTCTGGATCAGAATGTCGACAGTATGTGATAATGACACACAGACAAACAAACAGAGTGTTTATAACTTTTTTTTATTAAAAGAAAAAGTTTACATTACAGTTAAGAAATGTATAGAACAGCTTTACTGCTATCTGCTGTCTGCTATGCGTTAACTGATTACAACTCGAGGTGTGGTTTCTATAGGTTAACCTGTGTGCGTGTGTGTGTTTTGGTGTTCCAGGCTGCGCATTAAAAACGCAATGCATAATTATAACAGGATATATGTCCTTTCTGCGCATAATCATTCGTTATTATCTGTTTACGTGGTAGAAAGTTGTTACGTAATAAAGAACCAAAGACTTAAAAAGTGTGTGTGTGTGTGTGTGTACATAAGAATGGATTTCTAATGAATAATAATTTTAAAGAAACTTAAATAAGTCTAAGTGCTTACATCTTTTGTTGTTATTATTATTATTATTATTATTATTATTAATTTAATCACCTAAAACACCCAAGCACATGAGTCCTGATTGCTAATAAGACACACACACCTCAATCAAGCTGTCTCTGCTTTGAGCTTCCTGAGCTCAGGTTAATGTCTGCGTGAAGTTTCTGTGCATGTTCTCCCCATGTCCGAGTGTGTGAATGTGTGTATGGTGCCCTGTGATCTAGTCCCATTTAGGGTGTATTCCGACCTTATGCCCAGTGTTTTCGGGACACTGCATCCGGATCCACCACCACCCTGACCACTCAGTTTATTATGTATTTTAAACCTAAAACCACTTTTATGCTGTGCGATTACAGCAGACTTTTAAAATGATTGTGTCACACTGTAAAATGATCCCGATAAATTCCTAGCTGAATTCTATAACAGACTTTGCAGTAACATTCACCATATCTGATAATATGATGAAGATCCTCTAACAACAGAGCTGTGATTAAAGAAAATTGCTGTAGTCTGCTTATGTCATGAATCAATGTGCTGTGCTGAAAATGGGTTTGCATAAATAGAAACATTCTTCACAGTGTTCATGAAGTACTAAGGATTTTTTTTCTGTGTATTAGAATGTTTCGTTTACGTTACATCATTGTTGCTACCGAATTTGTAGCTGTCCCATGAGCTTCACATTATCCTATGCCATCCTCCTGTTGGTGGCTTTTACACACTCTGAGATTTTAATCAGAGAAATTCTGGCAGTGTCCAGAAGTGTTGTCACTGTCTTTAGTCGCAGTGGCAGTAAATTAGCCTCCAGTGAGCATGTCGAATGCATTCTAAAACCACCAGTCAAAACTCCAAGAATTATTTTACAATGTGCCATTCTTGTCTGTGGCAACAAAATCATAAATTGTAACGCTGGCTTTGTGTTGTGATGTCCTGCATTGGTTCGTAATGTCAGCTTGCACATCCTAAACAAATTAAATCACAGCATCATATCAATGACCCTTTACCATTGAGGCCACAATCAGACCCGGTAGAAGTATCTTACTCTACATGTCACATCCCACTCAGTTGTGCTTAGGGTCGCCTCCAAAACAAATAGAGCCTGACTGTAGTAGAGCTCTGAGCACAATAACGTGTGTAACCCAATACTTGCAGATTCCCACAGATGCGCTCATGAACTAGGGGTTGTATACAGTTCAGTTTGGCCATTGTGTTACTTATCTGGCCGAAGACAGTCTGGAGTGTTACTGTGTCCTTTTTCATGAAAGACTCATGTTACACCTTAACACTCATCGTTACATTGTCTCTACATCAAGACAAGATGCCTGAGTGCTCAGGGAGCTGAGAGGATTTTTCTGCAGTTTATACATCAATACACATATATTTGTAAATCCAACTATGTGAATTTTGGGGTCTTTTGGATTGCAGTTGTTTGAATCTAACTGACATCAGACTATAGTCAGGACAAGATAGAGTCAAAATTTGTTTTTGATGCTGCATTGGCATTAGTATTTGCCAGTGCAAAAGATACATCATCTTGAGCAGACCCTTAAATCAGTGAGATTGCGTAGACTTTTTTTTTTTTTTTTAGCTTTTCACTCATGTCAGCCATTCTTCCCATAGACCTTTTTTAAATGGCAATCTGTAAAGCATTTTACCAGTATTAATGGGTTCTCAGCTTATCTCCTTTCCTTTGAATTGTCAACCTGCACGGTGTGCCTTTTTTTTTTTTTATTTACTCTCCATTAGCTCATTAAAAGTTAACCAGCAACACACATTAATTTAATGTTTTAAATGAACTTGATAGTAATTTGTTTATGCAGTGCATGATCATGAAATTCAGAGCATTTTACAATTTAAAGAGCTAAAATAACTGGATAAATGCATTGTCATTTTTTTAGTGGTGTGTGTGTGTGTGAGATGCATGACTATGTCATGGGACTGAGTTCTGTTTGTCAGCTGTTGCATCAGCCTGCTGCACCACTGTGCTAACATCAGACTATGATTTATTTAGCTTCACTGACTAGTATTTGTGCTACGGCAGATTCTTTTTGCCATTTTACCAAAAATCAGTTTAATCATTAAATTTTTGTTGCAACCACAAAGACAGGCGCGTCCCTAGGAGTCCCGCAAACCATTTTTGCTTTTTACAATTTGAGATCCAGATTTTTTTCACGGGAGTTCAACAAGCCAGTCTTTTGGTGCCAACCTGTCATTTAAGCCGCAGTATATCTTTCATGGAGTCTGCAACCATGTCTCAGGATCTGACTGATGTGGGTGCCACTTTTCTCCGCCCCGTCAGTCAACTTCATGGGCTTTGAGGAGAACCTGACATTCATAACCATGGTGGAGGGGATGCACATTCCTCTCCTGGCCATAATTCAGGAACAAAGGTAGAACCGGGTGTGGGGATTATTTTACAGGGCTGTGTTTGAGGGGGCCGTGCAGTCTCACACCACTAAAAGCATACAAGTCAGGTTTTTACAGCCCGCCAGTTTTGGGTTCCCTTTTGTAAAAGGGCTGCAGCTGTCATTTTTATAGGAATGGGTTTATAGGAAAAGTTAATGGCTTAAAGTGATCATGCTTTGCTTTTCTCGCAATCCACTACTCCACTAATGTACACGCTAGTTCAGATAAAAAGCTACTAAACTGGGGCTTTAAGGTAAAATGCTTCTTGCCTGAGTGGTCATTTTTAAACCCTATTCACAAGAGATCAAATTAACATTGGGACATGGTGTAATTCCATAATTTTCAGGTGATTGTATTTCTAGATCAGCCATGATGGTGTTTTTCTCCCTCATCCCATTCCCGGAGCAAGTCCTGGGAACACTGGATGCCATTCTATCATAATGCAACTTTTAGTTTTCAAAAAAAAAAAGAAAAAAGTCAGTTCCTTAATTGTTTAACGTTAAACATAATTGTAAATGATTCCATAATGTTCTATATATTTAAACAGCTGATGCATATTAAACATCTGGCTTTGTAGGAAAAACCCTGTAGAAACTCACTTGTCCTGACATGTAAAAAATGCTATTACAGACATCACCTATAGAACATAATCCTGTCTGAGTGGGTCCAGAGAAACATAACTGTAGAGGAATATCATTAAAGTACGCCACTGGACCTTAAGATCCGCTATTGTACTGATTATGTACCCACAGATTGGTCTGTGTACGTGTACTTTCATTCGTTTTTTTTGTTTTGAAATGAAAAAAAAAATTATGGAAATGGGATGTTCAAAACAGTTTTTTGGTTTTAACCCAATCAATAAAATTGGGTTAAAAGCTATAAAATGAGAAAAGCTCTCATTTTCCATATATACACGTATATATATATTTTGTTTGTTTTTGTTTTTTGTGCAGGAGAAATGACATGACATAACACTGAATTTTATGGCCTGGTTGTTTTTGTGTCCGTTATAGAACATATAGCTGAAGTTATGGCATAGCTGCAGCATGCACTGTTAACAGTTTGTGTGGTTGAAACCACACAGTAGTGAGACTGAGAGCTTTATCAAAACAAAGAGTAGAAACCTTGACCTTTGCTCCCCACGTGGTTTTCTAGCTCTGGATTTCAGTTCGCCTCAGGACTTCTAGGTCAAGTTTAACCATGTTGCACATACATAGTACTGTGCTAAAGTCTAAGGCACCCTTTTTTTAGTATAAACTTTGTTATACATTTTTATGGCTTCTACATTATGGAGTCTGTACAAAAACATTTTAGATTTCCAAACATTAGTTTTCCAGCACAAAATTAAATGTTACAGAACAATGTTTGTATTTCAGTGAAGAAAGCAGCATATTACGTAAGAGACCACTGTTCAGACCAAAAAAAAAAAACATGATGAAGGCTGCTGGGTTTGCGTGCAAAAATTTAAAGCAAGTGTGACAGTCAAAGTCTCCAGAAGAACTGTGGCTGGTTCTCCAAAATGCTCAGTAAAACTTTACAATCTACTTTCCTTATAAAACTGCACAAATTGTACCTGAGACTATATAGTACATAGATATATAGGAAATGTTGTTTGACAATGAGGTTTTCATCATGTAAAGGTCTGACATCTGATCACCTCTGAACACTTGTTATCTATTCACCAGTCATGTTTGTTTATATTGAGGCAAATCAGTGATTTGTAGAGCTGATTGTATTTGTAAGTGCAAAATGAACATGTACAACTACCTATAAGAATATATATTCTAGAATATTTTCCTTCTTAAGTATGTATCTTTAATCTGAGAAAGTGAATGTCGTATACCTCTAAAACTCCTTTACGTGGTCCTTAACAGAGTTTAAAGATACACTACATTCACTTGCGGTGAAGCATACTTACCAAAGATGGTAAAGATGTACAGGGGTAAAGAGGGTAAAAATTCTGCTGCTGTGAATTTTTTCATTACATTGTCTAATATTTTTTCTGTACATGGCATGAGACCTAACTGAAACTACAACCTCCTCCCAGATCACTGTCAGAGTTCCCCCACTTTCCAGTGTTATGGTTTAGTACCTTTTTACTGTGAGTGTACAAATCTTATAAAAAATTATCTGTTAGAATCAATTGGTTCTTGGGCTTAGCCAGAGATGTAGCTTTAAGTTAGTGTTGGGAAATACAGTTTTATTAATAGCTATATTACGTTCATATATTACACATAATGTTTTCTTGGCATTATTGCAAAATTTGTTGTCTGTAGTTTCATTGCAGCTGCATTGTTAATTTTGCATATACATTCTCTCTTTTTCACTGTCCGTCTCTCTGTGGCTGCCAGCAGCCAATCAGAACAAGGCTGTGATTGACCAAGCGCAGCAGAATATAAAAAGATAATAATAGCTTAGGTCTTCTAAAGTGCTGTTCATATAAACGCTTAGTGTTATTGGTTACCAGTGTTGCCGGCTAGATTGGGAGACTTTTTAGATCCCTTTAGAGACTTACATCAAGCAACTTTTTGAGCAGATGATAACAACTGTTCTCCACTTGATTTGGTAGACTCACCACCAGTGTGTAAAGCCTGATAAGTTTCACTTGCTTGACCTGATGTCCTCAGTGATCAATCGCTGATCACCATTCTTTCCCAAAGACCAATTACTGATCACCATTGTTTGTCCAGCTCTTTTCTTGGCTATATTTAAAGCTAATAAAAGCATTTTATTCCATTGGTAACTGCTTCTTTCATGTCTATTTCTTGACTACTCCTTAGCACTGCTTCTTTTTGTCTATATTCTTGATAGAAATTATGGAATTTTGTAAATATGTAAATAGTTGCTTTGACTCTATTTTGTAAATATGTTAGTTTATAATCTATTATTTTCTATTCTCATACAACTCCTATTCTATTCTATTCTATTCTATTCTATTCTATTCTATTCTATTCTATTCTAAGTGTCTTCAGAAAATCTCCCTTTTTTTCCTGTAAGATGTTTGGATAATCAAATGATCATGACAATTCAAAGAACATGCAAAAGAATTAGTCTGTGATAGTCTTTTTGAGCATACATTGGCTACTTTTCCCTGAAACAACATTGCTACCTGCTGCTGCATAATCCATCTGGATATTTTTAGTATGTTTTATATGTAAGCACTGAGTGCGATACTAATGTATTTTGCCAAACTACAGTCAGGTCCGGAAGTATTTGGACAATGACGGAGTTTTTGTGATTTATACACCACCACAATGGATTTGAAACAAAACAATCCAGATGTGATCGAAGTGTAGACTTTCAGCTTTATTTTAAGAGGTTCCACAAAAATATGCCATTTACCATTTAGGAATTACAACCATTTTCAACAAAGTACCTCCATTTTCAGGGCTCAAAGGTATTTGGACAAAGTGACATAATTGTAAATATAACCATCATTTTAATACTTGGATGAAAATCCTTTGCAGTCAATGACGGCCTGAAGTCTGGAGCCCATGTTCTCAAAACTCAAATTCTGAGTTTCCTCCCTGGAGATGCTTTGCCAGGCCTTCACTGCAGCCACCTTCAGTTGCTGCTTGTTTGTGAGTCTTTCAGTCTTGTCTTCAGTAAGTGAAAAGCATGCTCTTTTGGGTTGAGATCAGGCGACTGACTTGGCCATTGAAGAATATTCCATTTCTTTGCCTTCAAAAAGTCATGAGTTGCTTTCGCAGTATGTTTAGGGTCTTTATCCACCTGCACTGAGAAGCGGCGTCCTATCAGTTTTGTAGCATTTGGCTGAATGTGAGCAGAGAGTACAGCCCTATACACCTCAGAATTGCTACTTCTGTCAGCAGTCACATCAATAAACACCAGTGAGCCTGTTCCACTGGCAGCCATACATGCCCATGCCATAACACTGCCTCCACCATGTTTGACACATGATGTGGTATACTTTGAATCATGAGCTGTTCCTTTTTTTTTTTTTGCCATACTTTTCTCTTCCCATCCTTCTGGTACAAGTTAATCTCGGTTTCATCAGTCCAAAGAATCTTATTCCAGAACATGGGAGGCTTTTTTAGATGTTTTCTGGCAAAGTCTAATCTGGCTTTCCTGTTCTTGAATGTTACCAGTGGTTTAAACCTTGTTGTAAACCTTCTGTATTTACATTCATGAAGGCGTCTCTTGATTGTAGATTTTGACAATGATACACCTACCTTCTCCAGAGTATTCTTGACTTCTGTTGATGATGTGAAGGGGTTTTTCTTCACCAAGGAAAGGATTCTGCGATCCACCACTTTAGTTGTCTTCTGCGGTCTTCCAGGCTGTTCGATGTTGTTGAGCTCATCAGTGTTTTCTTTCTTTTTAAGAACGTACCCAACTGTTGATTTGGCCACACCTAAGGTTTTTGCTATCTCTCTTATAGATTTATGTTGTTTTTTCAGCCTAATGGTGGCCTCCTTCACTTGCATTGAGATCTTCTTGGACTTCATATTGGTAGCTCCAGTCGAACAGCTGCCAAATGCCAACTCAATACCTGATATCAACTCCAGACCTTTTATCTGCTTCATTTGTCTTGAAGTAACGAGGGAATGGACCGCACCTGGTCAATTAAATTCTTGTCAGTAAATTGTCCAAATACCTTTGAGCCCTGAAAATGGAAGTACTTTGCATAAAAAGGCTGTAATTGCTAAATGGTAAATGCCATATTTTTGTGGAACCTCTTAAAATAAAGCTGAAAGTCTACACTTCGATCACATCTGGATTGTTTTATTTCAAATCCATTGTGGTGGTGTATAAAGGCAAAATCACAAAAACTCTGTCATTGTCCAAATACTTCCGGACCTGACTGTATGTGTGTGTGTGTGTGTGTGTGTGTGTGTGTGTGTGTGTAAAGATAGATATAGATATATAGATATAGACAATCTCCTATATATCTGCTGTGTTTCACTACATCTTATTCAGAGGCTGGCGATGGAAAAATTTCCTGCATGTGTGTTTGCACAGCGGAGGAGGGGCAGGAAGAGAATGAATCGGGTTGGGGTTGAGTTTTGTTTTTTTTTTTTTATTTTGCCAGCAGGCTTCCTGAAGCATAGTGCTCCATGTCACCGTGCCTGTCACCTCCATCTGTGCTAGTCTAAGTAGCTGTGTAGTACTGTAGTTTTTTTCTTACTATCCTTGGAGTCTCTAAATAAGGTTTTTAAGGGAGACACATTTTGGCAAACTGAATGTCTTTGGAGTGCAGGAGATGCTTGGGTTCAATTCTCCTGTCTTTCCCCATTCATTAATCAAAGCAGCAATAGACAGTTGAATTGCCATCCAGGAGCAGCACTGTCACTTTGAATGTTTTCTAGTCCTCAGCCTGTAATCAAATTGTACTGGCCCCTAGTGTGTAACATTGACAGGAAGGTAATACAGTGGTGTCCATTTCCTCTTTATGACGGGAAAATAACACAGCACGTCTAGTATCACAGCGTGATTGACTGCATGTGGTGGACATGTAGCAATGTTGATTTTTCATATAATAGAACTATCAAGCCTTTAGCTAGCTCCTCATGTCTTATTCTCATTATATAGATTAGTGTTTAGGTAAAAAAAATTTTAACCGCAGCACAAAGTCTTTTTGATTTCAGGTGCTGAAAATAATGAAATTAGTATATTATCTCACAAATTAAACAGTACATCTTTTAAACTAAATTATTAGAGGATACTCTGGAATTATTAGTGGCAAAATCTGTATGCTAAGCTGGCTAGTTATCTTATAATCTTAGCTAAAGTTAGTGACCAAAATCTTGATTGTCATTGCATATTTTGAAAGATGTGGCTGCTGTTAAATAAATCGAGAATAAATCCCACTCCCCGTGTCTGTGACAAATACAAGCTAGTTATAAAAAGCAAACTAGCTTGCTAGCGTTTTAGGATGGCAGGAGGGTCTGATGCCACTTTTTAAAGTACATTTTAATGTATATTTACAGATCCTAACCTACATAAAAAGCATGTAAAACATTTTAAATCCATTTATTATTTAAAATACATGGTTTGAAGTGACAGTTTGAACTGAAATGGTTAGCTGCTTTTGTATGACTTATTCCGATTATATAGATGGGTGTTTGTCAAATTTGTTACCACAGCACAAAATTCTTTATTTCATTTTTTCCATTTGGTTTCCATTTTCCATTTTAGCTCAGTATATTATCTCACAAATTAACCACTACTTCTAAGCTTTTAAGCTATCACATAAATTATTAGAGGATACTCAGAAACTATTAGCCGCAGAACTTGTGTGTTAAGCTGGCTAGCTATTTTATAGGCTTAACTTAGCTAATGTTAGTGACCAAATCTTGATTGTTTTGAAGGAACCGGCAGCAGTTAAATGAATCTATGAAAATACGACAATACAAACTGAGACTGATACTGAAATCTCACTTGTGTTTACCTGTGACAAATACAAGGTAGTTATTAATACGTAACTATCTTGGGTGTTTGCTATTGCTTATATTTTTAAAAAAGCATCTTAGTACAGAAAAATGTAACAGCGGTCGTGAATGTGTCCATGTAAATAACATAATGTGTTACTACATATTGCTGATCATCGTATAATCGCCTAGGCAGAAGTGTGTGGTCCTGGCATAGAGATTTGCCAAACTCTGTGTGAACATTTGTGACAGGAAAACAGGGACCAGTGTGTGCTCACATGTCCAAGTGTGTGTGCGGCTCTGTCCGCTAATGCTACAGCTTACACTGGAGAGCTAAAACCAACGTGACAGATTAAGGGCCCCGATTGCAATTATGATAACCCAGATCCATTACAGCCACCATAATGCGATCCGCTGAATTAAGATAAGATGGACGGATTTGCAAGGAAATATAAGACGACCAGGATAAAGAAAGAACATATTTTTTTTTTCTATGAGAACCAGGTTTTCTTTTTATCAGGATCAATCTCTCTTTACTTTGTTCTTTCTTTTTTTTCCCTCCCCACTGAGCCCAGCACTCAGGAGACTGATTTACAGGCAGTAGATGCCTCCAGCTTCAGTGTTCTTTCTTTCTGCCCATTTTTTTCCCCCTCCTCTCCTGTTTCCTGAATCTCACCTGGGCCTCCACTGATTAAGTTTCAGAGTCACAACACTGATGCAGGTCCATCTGAGTACATGTGATTGTCTTAATTAGACTGGGAAAGGTGAAAAAAAATTTTTTTAATTCTAATCAAATATCATATTAATATTTAAAAGATGTACAGACACATGTATATACATGTGCTTCAGCCATACCTAACATGCTATTTTGATATGTAGTTTATTCCATTAGTTGAGAACACACAATTACTGCTTCATAATGTTTGCAAAAAATATCATCCTTTATTTCAGTGTATCTTTATTATTAATCCAAGTTTTCGGCTTCATCCATGCATCAGTACTTATTTTCTCCATAATACTTTAATTAGCATTTGGTTTAGAGCCTCTGGTGTTTCTTTTGTGCAAAGTCAAATACGGTAGTGATCTCTGTTCTCCGTATTATTTCATTCAATATTAAACCAGGCTACGAAAATATGATTAGAAAATAGCTCTCTGTTTTTAAGTTTGTGCTGCTTTTAAAACATGAAAAAAAAAAAACATGTGAAAAACACAGCAGCACGGTGTTGCAGTAGGTAGCACTGCCACTTTTGAATTTGAACATTTTGAACATTTGAACATTTTGAGTCTAAAACTAATACCAGTCAATCTGTCCAGTTTTTGTGTACAATATAGCCTAGTGTTTGTTTTTCATCAAAAACATTTGGTAACTTTGGCATACGCTATGTTGAAGTCTGGTTTATGAAGTACTTTTTGGTTGATTTATTGCTGAATGCATGAAAAGGAAATTTGGATGTTCCATGGCTTAATTTTTACCTCATCCCAAGTAAACAGTTGGATGAAAACTTCACTATAATCTTTAAACAAAGCTCCTTGTAGCTCCTAGAACAAGGACGAGACTGTGTAGATGTTTACTGTCTAATAGTGTTTTCCCACTTAATGCATCGGATGTTGCCAATAATATTCAGGATTTGCATCATGTAAATACATAGCTTTCTGGTTTTATTGCATCAGGATGCATATATTCACATTTGCCACAGGATGTGACACATAACAAATAATTGTGGTTGTGGGAATTTATGTTTCAGACACTTGAGTTTTGCTTTTTCACTCTACTTACATCCTATTCTTCGCAACTGCTGGTGACTTGCTCATATATATTGCATTCAATTTATGAAGAATTATGTCCTTGGTACAAGCAGCCAACTGCTCCTTCATTTCTAAATCACTTCAATTTCCAAATGGTGTTACCACATTTAGGATTCCAGTGAGCATTGACTGACCAGAGACGTCCATTACTGGCCAGTCTGCATGACTTTAATTGGCCCATAAAAAGTCATTGGTCTACTTTTGGTTGCTTCTGGTTTGCCTTGATTTAGCCTCTAAATTTATGACACTTTCTGGTTTATATTCAGTTGGACATCCTGTATATATCTACACTAGTCCATGGGCAATACAATGGGCAATACAATAATGTTAATCTAATGTTAGTATTATGATAATTATTTCACAAGAAACTTGTGAGATATTGCAGGTATTGTAATTTTTTTTTTTTTTTTTCTTTAAAAAAAAAAACAGTTACAGGGTGATTGGAAACAATGGTAAAAAGTAATTTTTTGTAGACCTTAGTATTTTTGTTTTTTTTCACTATTTTGCTGGCAGTTTTTTTTTTTTTTAAAACAAATCTATATATTTTGCTACATGACATGCATCATAGAAATGTCTTCAAATGTCAAGTACATTATATTTTTGTCCTATTTTCCACCTCCCAGCCTCAAAAAGACCAATTAAAAACTTTCACTCAGGCTCCCACCAGAAAAGCGTTTGCTTTATCGTCCCCTGTTGGTAGCTGTTGTGCGATTAGGAGAGTTAGCTAGTGGGTGGGAATCGGCAAGACCAAATCAGGGACAAAAAAATCAAAAAATTTTCTGGATCAATAATCTAGGCAGACAATGTTTGTCACGCCTTTTTGGCCTTTGTGGTCACTGGGATAAATATTCATCGAGACGTTATTCTCGTTCCTGGCAATGTATCGGCTTCTGTTCACACATGAGCAATATTGATAATTTTCCAGGATTTTGACTCATACCGATGAGGCATGTGTTTGATCAGTGCTTTAGAGGTGCTAATAAGAGCCTTGTGCTAAGGGAGCAGAAAAGTCACGCTCTTATCATTCCCCTGGTGTGAGGATCCTGCTTATTATTAAGTGACTGTTGAGCTGTGAGCAAGAGCCCTTTAAACCTGAGTGCCACTAGCTGCTACTGATGTATGTGTGTGTGTGTGTGTGTTGTATTTCCCTTTGAATTGTTTGAGTAATTTAGGAGCACTTACGGCATTGGATCAGGAGGCGGTTGTGGTTTGGCTGTTGTCCTGTGTGTTTGTCTAGACTACCGGCACAGGCTGCTTTGGGCTGAGGAGCCTTTATGCTTATGATGGCACTTGAAGAACGTTTCTAAGGGGAGAAAAGCCCAGGGGGAGATGAGCAGCAGGCAGACAGGCACTGAAAGTGTGTGTGTGTGTGTGTGGCAGCAATGTACCACATTCCACAGAGCTTACATTCCAGCGCCTGCAGAAAACGGCCCCGACAAGTTCAAGTGTCACATTTAAGATGGTTTCTTCTGTTTCAGCCTGTGGCGACGAACAGGAGACAGCCTCAGATTATAGTGTGCATGTGTGTGCATGTGTGTTACTGTTGCTTCTAGTCTGGCAAAATTTGAATACACATTTTAAGTGTGTTAAGAGGTATACTATCCAGGGAAGCTTATGGCTCTTGAATTGTCTGGGACACTTTGGGTTAAAGGTTGTGTCTGGGTCACAGCCTGAGGGTGGAGTAGCAACCCTGCCATATTTTACTGTGTGTGTGTGTGTGTGTGTGTGTGTGTGTGTGTGTGTGTGTGTGCATGTGTGTGTATGTGTATGTATGTGTGTGTATACGGGAACCACAGGACTAACCACAGCTCCCACTAAACGTGTTACATTGGAGAAACACATTCTCCACCTGGGGATTTTGTTTCATTTCATCATGCTGCTGTGGAACATTTCAGGCAAATCTTCCATTTCTTCTTCCCTTTCCATTTTCTCCATTTACTCCTTTTTTTAGTAGTGGTAGTAATAGTATTTGTGTTTTTTCCCATTTGAAACCTTTGTACTTATATAACCGTCAATCTTTCCAATAAGAGACAGTTTTGACATGAAACAGACGTGTTGGAATTAAAAAAAAAAGACAAGGCAAGAAGGACAGAGGAAGTCTTGAGAACTGGCACATCTGGAGTGCTTCATTGAATATTTCTGCAACATCTGGAGAAAGTCCCTGCAATTTACGGGTCTCTCTTTTGATTTAGCCCCCGTTTTCTTCCCTTCTTTCCCTCGTGTAGTCTGCGCTCGGTGTCTTTAAAGTGCGCCGCCATGTAAATAAAAGAGAGACTCCCATTACAGCGCAGGTCGAGTCTTTCCACATTTTTATTGTGGCCTAAATTGGGCCCATGCGACCAGCCCCCCTTTGTGTAAGGAGCCTAATGAAGTGGTTTAGCCGAGAGAGAGCGAGACGGAGCCGGAACACAGTTGCCATAAAACAAAAAAAACCTGCTACACCTCCTGCTCCATTTAAAAAAAACTAATCCTGATAGAAATCGCTCGCACTTATTGGAGAGTACAATTTAATCCTTAACCATGAATCATGATCTTGGATGAATTCTCCATGGTGGAGGCGATTAAGAAATATTCTATTAGTGACATGAGTTTTCTCCAAAGAGATTAGAATTTTTCTCATGTTAAACACAAGTTTTGGGTGAACACTAGAAAATTTTAATCTTAAAGCATGAAACTTCGGCTGAGATTATTGTGCTAACCTGTTCTAATTGTGATTTTGGCAGCTTTTCTGTTGGGGTGTGTGTGTTCTGGAAGGGCTGTGATCACAATTCTTGCACCCTCAGTGAATTAATTAAACATATATGACAGCAGTGTTGAATTCTCAATTCTGATTGTTTGATTAATTTTCTATAACAGCGGCTATAACTGACGTTGGCTGCAAAGCAAAGGTCGGGTTTACATTAATACATTGATACGGAAACATTTCTATAGTAACAGCTAATTCACAGGGACTAAAAAATAAACAGATTTAAAATATGCTGTTAATGTTCATTTAATTTAAGGAAGGAGTCTCCAGTGTCAGCATTTTTTTTGTAACAGTCAGTAAATTTCACAACTCCCCGCTTCAAGGAAACATGACAAGATGCGTTTTTTGTTTTTACTTCAAGAGAGAGGAAAAAGACAGGAAGAAGAGAGGAACAAGTGCTTATAGCTGCTGTAACATAAGTAATAACAGGAACTTACTTGTTTTGTGGCCACTATAAATGGATAAAAGCACAACTTATCATTCTGTTATTAATTTAAATAAAATGTAATTGCTGGCAAATAACAATGCTGATATATAAGAGGAATAAAACACTTCGAGCTGCTTCGCAAATACCTTTTTGTTGATTATTTTCCTATAACAGCACTCCTCATCTTATTTTAAATCTTACATATTAAGCATTTGTCATTGTTAACTGTCTTAACATTTTATAATTGTGCTTAATTTATACATTAAAGTAATATTTGTTTATTAGTCAATATTTTCTTCCTGCTCATTCTGCTGGAGAAAATATTGAAGAAGAAAAAAACCACCTTTTCTCTCTATTTCAGTTTGAACTTTTCAATTTCAAACATTTGCATTGCCAGACCTTGAGTTACACAGAATCTGAATGTTAATGAATAAGAAAATCAGATCTTGCTCACTTGCTCTCTCTCTCTCTGGCAGACTCTGTCTCTTAGCTGATTAAGCTTTTTCCTTAAATAAACGTCTGCCAGGCTTTTATCTCCATGTCTGTCGCTCCCTCTCTCTCGTGTCTCACTCTCTCTCGGATGCAGGTGGTTGAGCGTGTCCCCCTCTGTCTGCGCACTGAGCTATTTTCTCTGTGTTGCTGTGCAGATGGCCTACATCTTTCTGCCTGGCTGCACCTGTAACAGCAGCGAGAGAGAGCGATGTGCACATCGTGTGTGTGTGTGTGTGTGTGTGTGTGTGTGTGTGTATGGATTGCCTCTCCTCATTCCTGCATTATTCACTCCACTATCTCAGCATCCACTCCTTACACAGAGACTTTATTCGGCTATTTTGCAAACCAGCAATGTTTCTAGACGGCTAATTTTGTCCTAAAAACTGCACAAAAGGCGATAAAAAATAAAACTAAAAAAGGACAAATAATAAAAATAAATTACATTAAAAATAGTGTTTGTGAAGTTTATGAAATTTGTGGAAGTGATGTGAAAAACAATTATTTTATTATTTCAATTTATTTTATTTAGGCAAGCTTGCAGCTCACTTTTTCCTTTTTCTTTCTTTTTGTTTTCTCCTTGGAATTTTCAGGAACAACACCTTAAAATGCAAGCCAGAAGTTTCCAGATATTTTCCACCAGACTTTTAGCAAAATTCCAGTCAGTATAATAAAAAAAATACTAATAATAGGTATGAACTCCTGAGTAGATCAAGAATGATGTTTTTGCCATTTATTTAAATAATTCTTAGGGGTGTCAATATATTTTGAGTGAAAATAGTATTATATTTATATAGTATTATATTTATTTATTAAGTTTTATTTATTCTGTTTCATTTATTCAGTTTATTGTGTTACTTTTTGCCATTAATCTACACACAATAACCCATAATGATGAAACGAAAACAAGTTTTTAGAATTTTTTTACAAAAACTTTTTGTTAAAAATCAAAAACTGAAAACTCTCATTTAGAAAAGTGTTCAGACCCTTTATTTAATACTTTGTAGAAGCACCACAGGAAGCAGTGTCTAAAAATTATATATAAATCTAAATTTTTTGAGAGCCTTAACAGGAATTTACACACGCACAAAAAAAAAGGCAAAATATTAAGCTTTTAATGGTCTTAACAACAAACCATTGTTCAGGAAATTAGCAAGAATTAAACAAATAGATAAAGCAACTTAGTATTGGAAAGCTTTTCCCTTTGATTTCTTTAAATGTTTAAGGCTTGTGGCCGTTGATGGGCTGCATCAGGTGTGACAGATAACCAAATAATGACTCATCTTTTAAGAAAAAAATATCCCAGAAGATATTTCAGAAAATGTTGTACACCCAAACATGTTTGAATTTTACATCAAATATTTTGATATGCTTCCAAGAAGACTATATAAGTAAATTTCCCTGTTTCTTTTCCCCAAACAGCAAAAGCAAATGGTGGCACAGGAGCTCTCAGGAGTGCATTTGTTTAATTCTTGCTAATTTTCTGACCTGTTGTTTGGGCCATTAAAGGTTTAATATTTGCCATTTTGGGCTTGGCCCATTTTTTTGCCCAGGAGTGTATATATTTATATATTTTTTTCTCACATATAAGCACTTCATTTCTTTAATATTTATTTTTCATTTTGAATTGGGACCTTGCATCAGCCTGTCAGCTTGTTCTCTTGTCTCTTGATCTAAATCTGTTTTGCTGCTTTTTTGCTCAGCTTTTAGTCCGAGCCTCTCTGTAAACTGAAATGACATTCTGTCTCTTTTGCTTAATATCTGTTAGTAATTTTTCCCATCAAGGCTGATTTTTGTCATTATTTACGAATCCTTTTGAAAAAAAAAAAGTACTGTTATGAAATAACTTGCAGTGTAAAAGTGTTTGAAGGCAGCTTATTTACTCATTTAGAGAAATTATAATTAGCAATGTTCTCATAATTTCTTCAACTATCTTCAACTGCTTGTTTTCGGTGACGTAAATGAATACATTTTTGGTTCTACACTTTTTCATGGGCATTGCCTGTGTTGAGACGTCACTTTGCATTAAGCATCCATCTTAGTCACAACTTGACTGATTTACCCAGAGCACATTGACATTTTCCTTCTATTTCCACATCTTGCGCTTTTTAGCATTAAGCAGAAACTTCTGCTTCATTTATTACAGATTTACTTCCTTAACCAAATACGTAATGCACTACTTTGTTTGGCTTTTATTCAGCTTCCATTTTATTTTCAGGCTGCAACCTGATTTTTTTTTTGCACTTGGAATACAGTGTTGCTTTTGTGTGGCACAGCTGTGTCCCAAATAGCTGCAGGTCTTTATCTATCGTCTCTTATTCACTCTGTACGGAGCACATCATCGACTCGGTTACACCCTCCCTCCGCCGAGCTGGTCAGAAAGCCAGAGATAAAGCTGTAGTCAACATTTGTTTTGTAAATGACCACATGTTGTGGCAGCGTAATCCCTCCTGCATCGGCCAGTCATGTGACTCGACCTAGTTTTTCTTTTTACCCACTCTTATTTTTTTATTATCCCTCCCTCTTTTAAAATTCTTTCCATTTTTAAAATCCATTTATGTCACTGTCTGGCTAGTCTGACTGTATGATTTGTGCTGCATGTGACTGAATGAAGTGTACATTTCTACATTTAGTCATTTAATGGGAATATGTTCATACAAAACGACTTGAGACTGTACTGGTTTCAAGCAAGTAGCTAAGGGTTAAGAATTCTGCTCAAATGCCTGAAAAACATTGTTTTTTTAATGGATGTCCTAAATTTAAACTCATAATCTTTTGTTCACAACCTGAACCAGTGAGCCTCTGTTGCGCCAACACCCTCCATGGTTTTGCGATTAATGTGAATGCATCTTAGAATTGTGTCAACACAAATATACCATTCGCAGAAGGAAACTGATTTTGGGTTGATCTACATTGAAACAACATTGAAGCCACCAATCCCAATAAAGGTCAAAATGTACCATCGTCTGTAATGATGGTTTGTCAGAATGTTGCTCAGACAGCGTTTCGATTCAGATAAACTATAACAATGGAATTTATGATAGCTGTCTGACAACTAAAAATATAGCTAGCAGTTTGTGTTTTTTCTAGTCCTGAGGCTTGTGGAACATCTGTGAGACAAGTTAGTTCCTGTAATCACTTACATAATAGCAGATATTAACATTTATTTTAAAAATGCGGCTTGTCTTGTTTCAGAGAAACCACAAACCACAAGGCTACAAAGGCCTCAAGACCTTCCATGGCGGAAAACTTATTTACATCTTTACCCGAAACAGCTGACTGTTACAAAGCACTGACACTGGAGACGCCTTCCAAAAATGCTTAATAAACATCTCACAGAAAATTAGTCGGCACCTTCTGACCAATCAGTGCTTTAGTATAAACCATCTATCAACTGAGTTTCAGTTTCATACTGTACACATTATGTATAAGTCAGTTTTTAATTCATATGCATTATATTTATTGGTTCTAACTTTCCTACAGTGCTGCCAGGGTAACAGTGCTGGCTAAAATTGAGGGAATTTCTTGACAATGGCTTTAATGAATAAGACCTGAATTGCTTTTATTGTTCATGTAGCTCTGAGGACCAGCTCTGGCAATTAACTTCAGCAAAAATGTTTAGGCAAGACTGTTTACACAGCAAATAAATCTCCCACTTGTTGAAATTTATCCCCATTCCTGCATTCACTTGGTTTCGCTTTCAGTTTGACAAGAGACTGCATACACACACACATGCATGATGTTTCTCTGTGCGAGCTTGGTCTCACGTTTAGTGCTTGTCTAGAACATCAACAGGAAAAAGAAAACCAGAAACACTAGTAAAATCTTCACAGCTAATGTGCTGAAATTCACATGTTAAAGGTCAACCGTTAATGCATTGAGGCAATTTGGAAATTCAGAATAATGTACAAATTAGAGTGTCTGAATGGATTCTTTGTATAACCCAGCAATTTTCAGCGCTCCACCACTAAAGCTTTTTACTGCCTTTAAAAAAAAATTAATTTCCTCTTTTGATTTCCTGTTCACACATCTCATTCAGCTCTGAAGATTTTATAGAAATAAAGAAAGGCTGCTTAATTTGGAGTCACTGTCACGTCCTCTATGCAAATGGTGCAGATTTCCACAATTTTCCTCTTACACTCACTTCCGTTTTTTTAAACTTCCTCCTGTCTCTGCTGATATTGAATAACAGAGTTGGTGTAGTGGAAGATCTGACTCTTGGAAATGTGTTTCAGGGATTTTAAGGTTTCTTTAAAAAAAAAATGTTTGCTTCCTATCCAGACTGCACAGCGTCTGAAGTCCAGAACGTCACTGATTACAAGTTTCAGATGTGCCTTTATTCACTGAGTGCCTGTCTGTTGTTGATTATGCACATGTGGTTTTCGAAAAACAGGTCTGGAACGGAAAAGCTGATATATAATCCAAATTCGAGTTGTCGAAATTCCTGGACACCTGCCTACCTCTTTTTTTTCTCTCTTTCTTGAAATTAATAAAAATGTTTGCCCTGTTACAGAGAAACCAAGACTCAGTCCAAAAATGTTAAACGAACATCACATTACAGACAATTTCGCCATATCAGTGGTTACCCAAATTTGTTTAGTTACCATAGAAACAATAATGCATTAAGGAGTAACGAGAACATTAACGTAAACCTTACAGTCAGAACTGTATTTGAATTTGAAAACTCAACAGTGCTGAACATTATACATAATTTAAAATATGAGAAAATAAAATGCACCACAAATTTCATACATTTATTCAGACTCATTTTCATACATCAACAGGCAAGGGCCATTAGCTGAAAAGTTTAGGAATTGCATGTTTAGATAAAATTTTAGTTTAAATTAGAAATTCCTTCAATTGCATGAGTTTTGTATATTAAGAATATAATATGTTATAGTTTTTAAATACTGAAATTCAGCTGTAAGTCTACTTTGTTTGAAGCATTTGGTTTAGGATCAGATAATAATCTCACACTCTGGCTATGAAGCAGGCAGAGTGAGAGAGAGAGAAGGAGAGAAAGAGAGTTCAGCGTTTTATACATTAGCATTGCTATATCAAATAATCCAAACAGCTTTTATCATCCACAAGCGAGTGTGTTTTGCGTGCACGTTTGCGCCTCATTAGGAAAGGGGTTGCGCCTGCTGGTTGCTTGGCAGTGCAGAGGTGTGCAGCGGTGATGAATGGAGGCGAAGGTATTAAGCTAATGGGGACAGGAGGGAGATATGATGATGCTAATGAGTGTGTCTGAGCTGCACAGTCTGCCGCGCCGCCATGGGAATCTGGGTCAGACACTGAGGAGGACATTGTTCACGGAGGAGAGAAGAAGCATGTGCAACAGAGCTTTATTTCTGTGTGTATGTGCGTATGTGTGTGTGTGTGTGTGTGTGTGTGCAGCATGGTGGCCCGTGGAGCTAAGTAACACTCATTCACATCACATCTTGGTGTGTTTGTGTCAGGACGTGTGTAGTTGGAGCAGGGCTAATGTTCAGTTTTAATAGTCTGTTATGAGTGGAGGAGGAGGAAGCATTAAGATCGGGTCATTTCAGACACTAACAGGAAGTGCGGCTACAGAGTACATATCATTTGGCCTCCGTTTCCACCTACACTTCAATCTTCTTCTCATCCAACGGCCTGTCTCTGAAGAAGCATTCTCACATCCACTCTGCTTATACAAGAATGAATACACTTGATCTTGTATATAGTGCACGGTAAGAAATGTTGTCAAAAAGGGCATGTTTTTGTAGGAAAATAATCAGCAATGGGGTGGTGTGATGCTGTTACCCACCCCCCCACCCCCCCAACATTGATCATTTTCCAATAACAGTATATCCCAAAATTTCTGTTTCTCATATACTACAGAAATTTGCAAACTCTAAGAACAAGTTCCTGTTACCGCTTACATTATAACAGCTTTAAACAGCCGTTTCCTCACCAGGTTTTCTTTGTTCATCTCTTGAAATTAATAAAAAAAAATAAAAACACAGCGTGTCATGTTATAGAGAAACCATAAAGTCCTCCCGTGACGGAAAATTTCAAGTTACAGCTTTACCTCTGACTGTTACAAATCTCTGGCACTGGAGACTCCTTCCAAAAATGTTAATTCACATAAAACTTCATTTTCAAATCATTTTTATTGAGTATACGTTTTTTTTAAATTAGTTTATATGGAGCGTCCACCATACACGTCCCTGCGTAAGTTGTTACAATAGAACCCATAACATATTAAGATGCATACATTAATATAAACCTGGGATATGAATTACAACTGGAACTACTGTCAGAGCCTCTGTTATAGAAAATTAATCAACTCCTACTGAACAATCAGAATTGCAGCATTGTGGTATATCAGTAGCGAAACTAATAAAATGATATTAGTTCAAATATTTGTCTTTTTTTTTAGTCTTTTTATCTGCATTTTTTGGTTGACAAACTAATAAGAAATTTTGCAAAATAAGAGTAAGGGTATCTAGAATGCATTGGGGGTACAAACCTATGCACCCAGCTTTACACAGAGATCTGTTGCCTAAATGATGGACATTAATACTGCAGCTTCATGACAAGAAGCAGATTTTGATCATATGATCAGTGACAGAAGGGACCACGAGGATGAGAAGACTGAGAGATTTTTAATGCTTCCTCATCTTAAGTTGAATCAAAGGGTTATTTTTCTTTCCTGCGTATATTCAATCAATTGGTGAGTCCAATCACACAAATCTGATTTCACCACTTGCCTGAGGAACTTTCTGAATCCCTGAGCAGAATGAGAGAAGCCCTTGTTTTCTCCATGAGCCCTGGAGCGACGTCTGACGTGCACAGGCCGTTTTTCTAAAATTTGCCTCTTAACCTCATTACTACTGACTTCCGTTTCCTTCCTGGCCCCTCCTCTGTGTCTGAATCTTGGCCATTTTTTGGTGTAATATCTCTTCTTGTGAGAAAAAATGAAGGTCTGCACAGACCTCCATGAGTGGTTGACATTTCTAATCTAGCTCATATATGAGGCATTTGACGGATGTATTATTATCCCAGCCAGGACATGTTTTGAACGTCTCCCTGTGGCATAAGGACGGAAAATACACGACAGAAAATACAGCAGCTCCACAGCGCTCAACTGCCAGTCAGTGTAAGCTATGGCTGTAAGTGCCTAGCAGGCAGTAAACACAGTGGTATGGCATTAATATTTTAGCAATGCATGCATACCTTCTCTTTTAATGCACTTAAACCAAAGCTGGCTCTGTGTATTATTAATTAATTCATTACAAAAAGAAGAGCATCTCATTGCTGGGTCTGCTCACAGAGACTACAAGTAACATTAGTGTTTATGGTTATGCACGTCATTCAGCTTTAAACTTTATTTTGTTTTATCATTTTTCAACGTTGACTCTTAAAAAGGTATTTAAACCCATGTCTGGCAATGATATTTTTATAAGCTTTTTTATTTTGCTGCATTTTGCTCTTAAATGAGTGACAGGGTTAAGTTTTTAGCATAGAATTAGCAAATATACAATGCGTCGTTAACTAGTATCCATGTTAATGACGATCAAAGTGATCTCATCAGTCAGTGTCACAATATCATTGAAAATAAACAGAAAAAGAATGAGAGAATGTAATTTTCTTCTTCCCATTATCTTCAGAAAATTCGCTTTTGAACATGTGACTTGTGGATTCTTCCAAATATTAGGGTAGGGGGGAATGTGTTCAGGTAATAAGGTTGAGTGAATGAACTAAAATGTCAATTTTACATAAACTATAATTTTGCAGGTTTTATTAATGTTTTATAAAGTTATTTATCCGAAACTAGCACATAGGTTGTTGAGCGTTTAAAATATCAATTTCACCTTTATCTTACGTACATATTTGTAAGTGTAATATCATTGGGACACAAGTGCCACCCCAATCATGGAATCATCACCCAACTATAGACAAAATAAGAATGCTTCAAGAATAGCATAGATACCAGAATGAAAGAAATGTAAAAGCTTGCTGTGGTCTTGCCGTTTGAAATGCCACGCCTGGGCAACTGCCAGTTTTCTTGCCACAAATAATATAGAGTTGTAAATAAAACGGCTCATGTTGGCAAACCACAAGCATGGCTGTTAGCAGCACAGCCCACTCACACCCATGCACAGAAACCTCCACAAACTTCAGATCTCTCTTTGAATGGATTTCATTTTAAACTCTAACATTCAGCTTATTTAATTTTTTTTTCAAAGCACGCACACATCGAAGTTAAAAGTTCGTCTGCACAGGAAACCTTGTCGTCTCTTGTCTGTAGACAGGTTTAGCAGTCTGGCTGTGTAGCCTGTTGTAGCACACAGGTGCTAATGTTAAACACAGCTGTATGGCAGCGTGCACCATGTGGCTCAGGTTTTAGTGTACAGAGGAAACTAAGACAGGAAGTACCGTCAGTGGTTGTTGCTGCCTCAGTGTTCTGCTGTGTTTTGGTATATAATGGGATCTATAAGGGGTGATTGACTTAATAGAGATGATGGGTATGTTTGTTTAGTGCCATGATGCCATAATCTGCATTGAGATAATGCTTTTTTTAAGGAAACACTGGGTTTTGCCAATTTGTTGTTGTATCATTGCGTGAATCATGGCAATTTTGCTTAGAATTATGCCTTTGATTGGAGCTGTATTAGTATTCTTTATGTATTTAATAAATGAGAAACTGTATTATTGCTATGTCAGACAATCATCTTCAAAAAAGACATGTTGAATGTCGAAGAAATGCCAAAAAAAGAAAACTGTATACTTTTTTTAAAGTAGTATTATTGCAGACATTTCTTTATTATTTCTCAAAAAATAATCTGTTAATAATGAGTTATATAGTCTGACTTTCTTAATATGCAGCTAGAGCTATCTTTGAAGAATATTATTTCCCACAATACATAGTTCACACTACTACGAGGAATCTATATGTGGCATTATACAGGTCATCATGGCTGCAGTGTACATTCGAACACTGTATAGGTGCACAGTGTGGGGCCTGTCAGTAAAGCAGGACGGCTCCTTGTGATGTGTTTTGATTGGCTGGATGAGAACACCTGTGGATCTCAGCAGTCGGTCCTGGTCAGGGTTGAATTTCAGTATGGTCTAATGTTCTACCCCCTCTAGATAGCTCTCTGATTAAAGAGACGGCGACTGGGATAATCAGAAAGATCAAACATATCTTTTTTAAGCCTTTCCTTATGCTTTCCTTTTCTTCACAATTTTATCTTGATTAGTCAGTGATGTCTTTCTAAAAGAACTCTTAAAGGACCGGGCCCCTGATTAACTAAGAACACAAGTACTAATTTGTGTGCACAATAATTTGCATGCATGGTTAGTGGGCATGCTGCAGATTATTTGCAAAAGCGTAATTGTGTAGAGTAGGGGAGGAGGCAGCATTGGAATTAGGTTCTGCTTTTGCTGTTTGTTTTAAAAAGCTGTGATGAATTATGATCTCACAGAATGAAACTGAAACTTGGCACAAATGCATAAATATGAGCCAAGTATAAGACATGCTAACAACAGTCAGTCTTAAAAAAAAAAAAATGTACAAAATACAAGATGAAAAAAAAAGCATGTAGACATGAGTGTCTCTGTTGGTACAGTGTAAGTACATGAAACATCATTTTGAAAAACATTATTATTTTGAGGTCCTAAGATATAATTTTGAGAAATTAATTGAATAACAGTTTTATTTCTGCTCCAAAGGGAATAAACAGTTTTGTACACATTTAATACCTGCCATTCAGTGGCAGTAATTTACGCATTGAATTGTTTCAAGCTGGCGTAATTCACCTTGGGGTGCACAAGACATTTTATACTTTTAGGTAACAAAATACAAGCTAATTTAGGTACATGTTCAAAATGGACAAGACTTGCCATTTTGCACATGTAAAAGCTAAAATCCACAATGAATCAGCATCAGTGTTTTTGTTGTCGTTGTTTTTTTTTTAAAAGGTGTTATGAAGTTTGCATATTTGTTACATAGGTAAACCTTTAGTATATCAGGACCTGAGTCTTACAGTAATATTCTGCACTCTTTTATCTTAAATGGGTATAGAGTGCCTTTTACACGATTGGTTTGTAGAGCGCTTACTTGTTTTAAAGCATCTGAGGATTGTAGACGAAAGCATCCTGATGGAGCCCACACAGAGATGAGAGGCTTGACATTTTCTTCATGCTGATTGGTAGCATCTAACTAGAGATAGCGCTCAAGTAGTGAATCGAGACAGAGCGCATTGAAATCCCAGAGCTGGGGAAGCTTGCGGCCAATGGGGTTTATTCAGGAGACTCAACAATGTCGGTACTGTCATCTCTGATGGGCTTTGATTAAGTCTTGGGAGAGGTCGAGACTGTTCAGTGTACAATAACTGTCAGCGCTGTAATTGAATTTAATGAGGCACTGCTCCCTCTGATTACTTCTTTAAGTGAAAAGCAAACATCTGAGGTTTGGTTAGAGTGCCAGAGCTGAATCTTCTCACAGCTCATGAGAAGAAATAGCTGCTGCACTATAAGCGGGTCTGGAACATGGCACAGGGAGAGAGGATGTGCTCTGAAAGGATAATTGGTTAGTCAGTACTCCCTTTGACCACTCCATTAGAAAGAGACTTCATGTTGTGCTCTCTTTTCAGCATTTAGGGATGAGAAGATGTTAATAATGAGCAGACACAAGGCTCCTCAAGGACAAACAGTATGGTAATATGACTCATGAGGCTTGAAGCTGTTTTACAAGGCCAGAGTAATTGCCTTAATGTTTTAAAGTTCACTAGAATACACAAAGTTAAACTACTGAAAAAGCTATGTACAATAATCAAATATGTTCTATTTTAATGTCTAAGTATTAAAGGGGTGAGGGATGAGGCCCTACACAATGCATTTAACATTGTCGAACTTCTGCAAAACAAGTTAGTTCCTATTATCACTTTAGTTATAACATCTATAAATAGTTATTTCCTTCACCAGTCTCTTTTGTTTAGTTGACACTGGACACACCTTTTAAAAAAGGCTAAATAACATTGTACATTGAATTTGTAAGTGACCTTGTCGATCAGTATCACAATATCATTGAAAATAAAGAAAGATTAACTTCCCATGATCTTCAGGAAATAGCACCACAGTCATGGAATCACCTTGTAAACTTTCAACTGCGGCACGCCAATGTTGCAGATGTAGCCTTAAGCGGGTCCCTTTTTTTTTTTTTTTTTTTTTTTGCATTAGCACTTAGAGCCATAAACCAGCATAGTATTACTGTAATATCTTTTAGCCCAAATTTCCTTTTCTACTTCAAGGGCATCTTGTATTTGTACAGCATAGGTCTTTTAATAGTGTGAAGCTTCACCGGGTGAACAGCACTCAAGCTTCTAATTTCATTAGAACTGTATGTTGATAATAGTGTCCTTGGTCGCTTCGGTCTTCTGTCTAATCAGACGTAACAACTTTTGTCTAAGCAGAAAACAAACAGCTTAATCTTCTCAGCTCATAAGGGGCCACCCCAAATAAACAAGCACACAATTTTCAGACTTAAAACCTGATTGAAACCCAAACAATGGGCCTCGTTTATCAAAAAATCTATTCGTAAATAGTTCGTAGGAGCATTTACACAAGAAACATGGCATTCATGGAAATCTAGTTGGAAAAAAACGTTTATCACCCTACGAGAACTCCTGAGTTTGTATACAGAGGCTCGTTCCTGTGAACCCGGAGTGATCGGCTTCAAATCATGTAAGTCGTGATCAGTTACTCTAGTTTTATATACAAATTACTCTATCAAGTTTAAATCCCTTATTTATTTCAATTACACAGTTTGAAATAGTGAAAATTTTGTGAAAATTAATGTTCAATATTAATTACTTAAAAGAAAGCTACCCAAACCAAATCCACAAATAAAACTATTCATTACTGGAAGCTTTAGCACATGCTGAGCGTAGGAGGTGCTCTCATTCTACATTTAGTCATCATTTTGTCGTTTTCAGCTGACTGTGAACTTTGCCTTTTATGGAGTTTTGTAGGCGTCACTTAATATAAATCAACTGTGCCGTGAATGTGCTCGGTAATCTACGGATGACTAGCATTAATCAATATACATGTTTAGCATTTATCAACATATGAGTAAAAAGAAAATTCGCATTACCAATGCATTTTTAATCTGGCAAGAATTTCTAGTTTGGTTTGGCTTACCAAAACAATTACACACTACTTTACTATAAGATTCATCAAAGAGACCCATTGACACTATCCATATATATTATTTTCCCTGAAACTTCAAATTAAATGTCAAATGTTGTGTGGAATTAAATGAGAAAGAACAAATGAACGTTGCATACTCTTTCTTTCCTTCCTACCTTTTCCATCACCATCCATCATTTGTGGTGAATGCCACAGTTTAGATCATGTAATTGAGCTGACTTGGTCGTTCTTCTAAAAATCATTCCTCATTGAGCGCTGTTGAGCATTAGTTTCTCGGGCAGTCACTGTCCAGTCACGTTAGCGTTAGCCCGAAAGGAAGGCTTAGCTCATGTGCTAATGTTTAGTGACATACCTCAGAGAGCATGAGCATGTGCCATTGACTGTCTTTCTTTAGTTCAGGTCAGGAAATCTGCTGCTGTGTGACAAAGGCGGTACACTCTATTAGGGATTTTGGAATAAAGCTAATAAAGATAACAAAGGACTGACGGAAGGTCTTCCCTGGAGAAGGCTAATCTTATTCAGGATTCCATCACTGATATACACTGATTTTTTTTATTTCACGTCACGTGCATGATTGGTTTCTTACTATTATACAGTATGTCTGGGCCTACTTCTTTCTATTTCTTTCCCCCATTTTCTTCTCATGCTTTGAGTTGGGTGGAACTTTATTAGTAGTAGGTAACTATATTAGTCAGGTATGAATTTGTAAATCAAAATTAGCAATATGCCAAGTCAACTACTGATTTCTTTATTCACATTAAGTCCACCTGATCAGCTATGAATGTAATCAGATATAGCTAGTATCATTATACACAGTTTTTACCGCAGTGGTCATGGCAAGGAGTTTTAAAAAAAAAAACTTTCATCACACACAGTGCAGCTACTGAAGACAAATGACTGAACAGGTAAAGTCACGTGTCCATTACGCTGTTATTTTGGCACTATATGGTTTATTTTTGTAAACATTAAATAAAATTATACCACAGCACTGGTAAATTCTTGATTCTGATTGGTTAGTAGCTGCTGTTAACTTTCTATAACAGCAGCTCTGACAGGATATGATTGTTTATAGCTGTAATAATGCAAGTGATAACAGGAACTAACTTGTTTTGTGGACATTTCACAGCATTGTACGAGGAATGAAACACTTCAGCATGTGCGCTTATTGGAAAATAATCCATTTCAGGGTGGTCATTAATTATTTTCTTATAACACCACAGCCTTTTGTGTTTTGTTTCTTAAATATCATCCACCCCAAGTCCCTAATCACTTTTGCATCATTTTTGCATGACCATAGTTGATGGAAACATGAATTCATTTACTTTTTTTTTATTTTATTTTTTGGAAAATGCACATTTTCTTCATGTGACCGTGAGTAGGCTTTAGTATTTTCAGTAATTTTATAATACGAGCTTGGTACTGGAACTCCACCAATAGCTATTTATTAGAAATAGTACAATAGAATGTAACTGAAATAAAATATTTATTATTAAAATGACTAATACATTTTTCAGTATTAAGTTATTATGAGAGGACATTATTGTGGCAGTCAAGGTAATTTAAAGACAATATATCTCATCCTCCCTCTCTTTCTCCCTGGAACTTTTCTGAACTCATCTCCTACATATTCCCTTGCCGTGCTCCAGACTTAAAGCTTGATGTCTATCTCTGGCATTTGTGCGTTTTTATGATTTTAATCAAAGAGCTGTGGAATGTGTTTGACAGGATCAACCCCGCTCTCCATCCTGCTCTCCTTCACTTTCTTCTCCCAGGCCTCCTACCCTTGACCACAGCTTCAGCTTGCCAGACGGCTTATCACGAGGAACTAATTCAATATCCCTGTGCCTGTTTTAAATGTCATTGCCTGAGCTCATCTGGAATGGCATGATTTTCATGGTGGAAGCAAAAGCGCTTTACTGAGCAGGGATTGAAGCGAGGCTATGTCGCTGCCCTGCACTCTTAGTGTTTGCTCCAATCCTTAAGGTCTATACTAGGAAGTAAAGAAGTAAACATTTTTTTTTAAAATAGCTCCACTGATGCACATAGAGCATGAACTCATTCATCCTCTGCATCAGCTCTGAGTCACGTTGCAGCCTCAACTGGCAAAAGAAAGTAAACTATTGTGAAAGTCTAGACCACAAGCTCTGAGTCTAGGGATTAGACTTTCTATCCTTCTCTTTTTCTAATTCTTTTCTCAATAAGGTAGCTGTTTTTTTAGGAAGTTGCTACAGTGAAAATCTGTCTTGTATATCTTAAAGATACCCCTGATTCTGTACTGAATAATGAATTGTTTAATATGTTTTTAACATTTAAGAAATGACCTAGAAACATTTCAACCCTCATAAACAAAGTCAAGCTCTTTGAATATGTATGAATCTGAAAATTGGAAATACGCTCATTTCGGATTTTTCACATGGCGACACAAATGGGATTTCAGAAACAGACTCTCAAATTGCATTTTCATGGACTCTGAAAATGGGTGCCTCGAGGGTTCTTTGGATCATTATGGGTTCTTGTACTTTTAGAAAAAACAGGGATAGATGCAACTTGGAATCTATCTCTTAGGGGAACCCTCTATTTCAAATATAGCTTCCTAAAGGGGTTTTTCTAACCTTTTAACCTCTAGAGAACTCTAAAGGATTACTTAATGTTGGTTTTGTTTTTTGTTACATGAAGCTTCCTATAGAGGCTTTTGTTTGAATTCTCTTTAATAGCCAAAGCCTTTGTTGTACGCGTCTACCTGGACCTTTTAAGAGTTCCCCTAGAGTGACAAACCAAAGAACCCCTAAAGTTTATCTGTTTAACATTTTCTTCTAATGTAGTTTCTGAAAGGAAGGTAGAAAATATAAGGGATCTCCTGAAGGAACAAACTGATAAATCTTTAAGGGTTCTACATTTAACCATTTTAAGCGTGCACGCTCCTTGATTTATTTTACAGTAGCTAAACCGTAACAGTTATACATTATCATCAAAATTAGAAGCAATAACTTAATCCTTTAATTTGCATAATGAGTCTGTATTTTTAGATCATAATCTGAGCTTATAAATTTTAAGTTTAAAATAGTTTCCTTGTAGGTTCTTCGGTTAACAATTCAAGCTTTCAAGGTTTGACTTAGAACATTTTCTGAAAGGCAAGCAGTCTGTTATAAGGTTCTGCATAGAATTACAATTCGAAGAAGTCTTAATGGTGTTAGATAAAACTTGAATTAAAAAATATGCCTTGTTTTGGTGTTTCAAATTTGATCAACCGGAATCAGTCGACCAAGATGAGCTTGTTTTTTTTTTTAAATTTCAAACTTGAAGTAACGGTAAATGTATCTATTCTTGTTCTCATTCTAATGGTATCCATGAGTCACATAAATGACATTAGTGTGCAGAATGACCTACGACCTCCAAAATGCACAGCTTGGCATCCCTCCCTACCCCCTGCAGGCATACTTGTCTCATCTGGCATTTCACCAGCATAGAGTCATGTGCCACCCACTTGTTGAGCCCTGGGAAGGGGCACTGGATCGAGGCAAGCCTGGGGCTTCTGCAGCCTTGAGGGCTTTGGGTCATGTGGTACAGGATGGAGCTGAAAATGTTAGGGGTCAAATGGGTCACGCTATGCCACTGAAGGGCAGAGACAGAGGCAGGAGGAGTCATGAGGTCGGTGCTTTTCTTAAAGATCTGGTTTGGGGTTTAAAAGGCAAGTAATTGTGTGAGCTAGCCTGCCTGTTTGTTTATCTCTAGGTCCGAGTCTTTAGGCTTCCTTAGGCTTCTTTGTAGTGTGACTAAGTTATATTTAGAAAAAGTCAACAAATACCTACTGTCGTGTCCTCTGCCATGAAGGACTGTGGGTAAAAGTTCGTAACTCTGGTATAAAAATGATTTCCAAAGCTTTCAATTTTAATTCCGTTATCACAACTTTAAAGTGATGTTCATGTGGAACCTGGTCGGAAACTATTAAAGCAGCCTAAATCCTCCTGATTCTGGTATGATGACCATCTGATTCCATATGTTTCTGTTCTGATGACTGTCTGATTCCATCTGATACTGTTATCAGACCATCTGACTCTGATGAGACCGTCTGGTTTTGTTATGAAGACTGCCTGATTCTATTATGGCTGTCTGAATCTGTCTGATTCTGTTATGAAACCATCTGATTCCGTATGATTCTGTTCTGATTACAGTCTGACTCTGTCTGAATCTGTTATGAGACCGTCTGGTTCTGTTGTGAGGACCGCCTGATTCTGTTACGACTGTCTGATTCCGTCTGATTCTGTTATGAGGACTGCCTGATTCTGTTATGACTGTCTGAATCTGCCTGATTCTGTTATGAAACCATCTGGTTCTGTTGTGAGGACTGCCTGATTTTGTTATGACTGTCTGAATCCGTCCGTTTCTGTTATGAGACCATCTGATTCTGTTATGACAACCATCAGATTCTGTTATAACGACCTTCTCAATCTATTATGACGCGTCTGATTCTCTATAACAACCACCTGATTCTGTTTTGACAAGTGTCTTATTCCATTATGACGATTGATTGATTCTGTTTTGACCACTGTCTTATTCTGTTATAACAACTTTCTGATTCCTGTATGACAGCCATCTGATTCTTTATAACGACTGTCTGATTCTCTATATGGACCGTCTGCTTCTATTATGATGACTGCCTAATTCTGTATGACAGCCATCTCATTCTCTGTAAGGACCATCTAATTCAGTATCACAGCCATCTATGGAGTAACCCAGTAATTGTATGTTACATGTTAAGTGCAAACTTGTTCCACTCATAACCAGGATGTCTATGGGTCCTTAAAAAGCCTTTATTTGTCTAAAAAGTATGTCTCAGTAAGTAATAAATTACTTGAAATCAAATTGATGTCTTTAATTGAATTTGTTTGGAAATAATTTAACATCATGATGCGTAGGCATAGGGAAACCGTTCTTTAAGTTTGACACGATGTGCATTATTACAACAAATTTCGTCTTCATTACATTGGAAGTAATCCGAGGATATCTTGCTTGTATTACAGTTCAGCTGAGCATACTGATCGTAATGATTTAAATGTACGTGTTTGTTGTTTACACAGGGTTCCTGAAACCCCAGTGCTCGCTGGCGCCGCCCCCTCAGAGAGGCCGCTCGGGGGAATCCTGCTCCTGTTTCAGCGGCATGTGTCCTCTCCATCAGCGCAGACTCTCCACAGGTAACACAGCCTCGTCACTCAGCAGCTGCCAGCACACAAAGCCTGCACTGTAGTCCATCCACGGCTCGGCACATTCAAGAAGTCTATTGTGCGCCTACGGTCAAGAGCACACACATGTACACATCAATGAGTTTTCCATTCGCTTTTACTAATGTTTTGAACATTTTATGTTCAAACTGAGCTACAGAGTGTATAATGCAAAACATTCAGTTATTCCACATAGAGAGCTGTTAACACAGCAATTATCAGGCCTCCTTGACTTTTCATCACTCAAGCTTAAGAATGGCGGGTTACAGCAACATGAGCATGACTTTGCACAGCAGTCGTGTCCTTGTGGTATGCGGAGAATGACGCATCACATCACACACATACCACTCGGCTCAAGTGCAGCTCACTGTGGATTTGTAGAATTCACTATAGTTACTTGCATTGCCGTAAGTGTACACTTATAGACAAAATTATTGTTACATTGAAATCATAATACATTTTCATTTTATAGCCTTTCTGAGTGAAATATAACAGACTCTGTTTTCACTTCAGTAGGAAGTAACATGATAATATAATATGATAAACTCTGCACACTGCAATAAGTGCACACTTATTATAAAACTATAATATATTGTTTCCTTCCCCATGCATGGTGACATTTTAGCTTTTAAATATCTCATACATCATCAGTACAAGTTCTACAAGATATTAGCTAGACATGACATGAGCTAGCAATGTGTTTTGATTTCAACAGAAAACTGTTCAAGTAATGTCTGTATAATTACACTGACAGTTTCGTAATTTCTGGCTTATACCTCAGCGCTGTTGAATTCTTAATTCTGATCATTCAGAAGGTGTTGATTCGATTTCAGCAGAACTCAACAGCAGCTCTGACAGTAGTCCCATCACAGGAAAGTCTTCATGATGGAGGATGCAATGAGGTTTCTCTCTAACATTTGAGAAAAAGCTGCATTTTTGTCTTTTTTGAAAGAGGGAAAAAAGAAAGGCTGGCGAGGGAACAACTGTTCATTGCTGCTATATCGCAAACGATAACAGGAACTGGTTTCGAGGACTTTTCACAACATTAAACGGAACTATAAACACTTCAGGATGTTAAAGAATCAACTTTTGGGTTGTAACAGTAACTATGTACTTCTGTTGTTGATTGTTTTCCTATAACAGCATGCCTCCAAGTGTTTTATTCATTACTTTTTATTTCACTTTCTCACTAAAGAACTCATTTTTACAGCTATATCTTCTTTGCAACAAAGCAATTTAGCAAAATAGTGATACTAACAACATAATGGTTAATTCTGATATTTTTCTATACATATGTTATATATTTGTTTGTTATCCAGATGCCATCCAGATAAAATAATCGATCAGATTATCAGATAGATCAGATACAGAGAGTTGATTTTTGGATATGTTTTGCATGTGAAAGTTTGAAACCTTTTTTTTTTTTTTTACTTTTCTTATATAATTTGCAGTTAGCAAGCTGCCAATGCATAAAATAGCAGCAACACAGTGTTCCACAGGCTCATCCTAAAATTTCACAGGGTGTTAATGATGGAGTAGACAAGCACTTGATTATAGGGCAGGTAGAAATCTAACTGGTGGTGAACTTTTGCTAAATGTTTGAAGTAACCTGTAATTTTCACTGATGGGGTTTCTGTCTCTGACATGCTTTTTCCTGTAAACTGGTTATAGAGTAATTGTGGCTTCACAAGGACGCAACCAGACATGTCAGCCTTGGTTAAAAACAATAACTGAAAAAAAAAAAATCTTCTTTTCGTCAGGGTCTTTTGGTTCTAAAGATTCGCAAGAACGACTTTTTCTCAAATACCTGCACAGTGGACATGTTTGAACAGTGTCTCGGAGGCACACGTGTTTCTTTGTGGAGCCGTCAGAGGACCGTGTGATTGATTAGCTACATTTTTACTGTCACGGGCCTGAGTGGGGGCAGTGTGTGTCTCCAGAGCAGTTACAGTCAGCCAGCATGCTTTATTGAACTCGCTGACAGAGCAGTGAGCTTTTTTTTTTTTTACAGCTTTGTTTGAAGGCTTGTTTAACTTTGCTGAAATATTCAAAGCCATTTACACTCCGGTGGTAATTCTGGTATCGCTGTTAGAAGTTACTGTTTATGCCTGCTTGGATTCCACGGAGCGCGTCAGAAAGCCAGCGAGCACAGCTGAAAATTAGTTCTGTCTTTTTATTATGTTCTCCGCATATCCCACATAAAAGGCGAATGGAAACGATGTCTTTAAAAAGGCCGCATGGCGTGGTGCGGTTTGTCGTAGGCAGATTTTAACTGGTGGCTGTGGAAAAGCCAGGGTGAGCCTAGCTGGAGTCTCACGTTTATAGAAGGAGTAATGACAACGTTTCTAATTAGGAAACGTGTCGCTGTAAATCTTACGCCGAGCCTCAAGGAGGCCAACCGAAGTGTGTGTGTGTGTGTG
>CM040989.1:21181795-21298576 GCA_022985145.1 Pangasius djambal | reverse complement strand
TCAGTAAAAAAAAAAGGGGGGGGGGGGGGGGCACCATGTGGTTAAGCTCCAGCGAGGGATCCAAGCATGTGTTTGTAGATCTTGTGGTCGTGGCGGGGGAGGGATGCTGAAAGCTGAGGGGAGTCGCAGCAGCGGCTATTGCCTCCGTATGCGTTCTGGATCAAGGTCTCAGAGAGGTTAGGGGTCAAGGGAAGAGAGCTTGTTAGCTCCGACATGTTCCACACTCCTCCGATTTTAATTGGCCTTAGCCGCTGTACTCACACTCCCTCGCAGCTTCCTGTTGGCTAGGCGCTCTGAGTCGATTACAGGGCCAGGCCCTCTCCTCCCTTTCAGATTCATCATCATCATCCCGCACAGTGGCTATTTTAATACTTTTATTTATTTAAGCTGCTCTTCAAAGCCAAGCCAGTGGAAGGAGCCATTTCAGTGGCCTTTTCTGTTTTGTTTTTTTTTTCCCAGACTGTAGTATGCTTTGATTTGTGCTTTGTTCCTTCTTGAAATGGGGGTTTACAGTCTCTCATTTCTGGGGTGACAGCCAATAAAAGGGTTTTTCTTAAGTTCATTTTAATAAGCTATTTCATATTGTGTTAGCAGCATTTTATATTTACATATTTATATTTACATTTACATTTTGAAGGTGAGCTGAGATTGCCCACCTTCAGGTGGCCTGTGTTGATTAGTAAATACGCATACCACTAACTATGCATGCAACCAAAATGTTTCAATTTTTTCCCCACTTTTTTATCTTTGTTATATTTGTACATCTCAATAGAATAAGCCAAAAACTAATTTTTAAGTTATATAGTTATTTATATTAGTTTATTGTTTTTTATGCATTTATATTTACTACAGCAAATTCTTGGTTGCTGCGATAGTGAAAAATTAATCAGGCTTCACTACAAAAGAGTTAGATGATGATGATAAAAACATGAGAACATGACAAGCTGCATTTTTTGTTTTATTAACTTCCAGAAAGAAAAAAGAGAGGCTGGCAAGTGAATGACTGTTTATATAACTTGTTACACAGCATTTGATTATGGCTGTTATAATGTAAACTTTCCATGCCATGAAATGTAACTATAATTGGTAAAAAGTACAATGTGTTATATTTTACTAAATAAAAAAATTGTAATTGTTGGCAAATTGCTGCGGTTTAAGAGGAATAAACCTCCGTCATTTTTACTCAAGTTTGACTCAAATACACGCATACTGAAGTGTGCATATTTCTGTGCTTTCTTTAGAGGTCAGGGTTTATTGCATTAGGTAATTTTGTGTGATTCACCACAGTGACTGGAACTAGAGCTGTTAGAGCAAGCATGCTGACCGGAACGTTAGGTCAGAATGTTAAAATGAATGTTACATTCATAATGCGTGACCTTTTGTCCGCCGACTATGCCTGTGTAGAGAGTACCATGATAATCACTGTAAATACTATAATACTTGTGTGTGTGCATCTGTCTGAAGCAGGTCATTGCGCTCATGTCAGGTCGCCCCCCCATCTGCACGTCTCCTCCAAAGATTCTCACTGTGATTGACTGACACTTGCCAAAGAGACAGTAGGGGGCCAAGCAAAAAAGAAATGAGAATCAACCAGAAATGAGAGTGGTTCCTTTGGCAGGGAGTGACAGCAGCCATCCATGGTGGCTTGGTCAGGGGAATTCAGAGAGACTAAGCCTTTGATAACTCACTGAGCTCTTAATCTAGCCACAGCGTGCCACCATCACAATGAAATGCTACTGATTGTCGCAGCTCATGAGCCAAGCGAAGGGCTCTCAGTACCATCCCTGCTTCTACAGTATCAGCCTATGGCACAGGAAGTGAGCCTGGAGCTAGCTTTCTCATGCTTTCCTGCTGCCTCTCTCTCTATCTTTCTTAAAGAATCAATTAATTCAAATATGACTAAACAAACACAATTTCACAATTTGTTATTCCCCAGGATTCAGTCTGTTTTTTTGTATTGATCTTTCTTGCTCCTATATTGGGAAAATACTAATTGGGTGTTGTTAAAAATCAGTTTTCCAGACTTACAGTAACCAGTATTGTACCTATTCCAGAGGACTAGTCACTAAAATACAACTTTTTTGTGTCTGGGACCTAGTTTTAGGGTCTCTCAGGGTAAGCCATGCAAAATCAGTGATATAGAGTTTCATAATATGAGTGTGCTGTGCATTCCTTTGGGGAAAAAACACCATGAAGTTTGCACATGGTGCGAAAAGTCATCTTCCTCTACTAGTTTTGGATACAATACGCTTCCCTAAATGGGCATTACACACTTTCTGGCAGATTTTAGATGTATATTTATGGTGGTCAAGAATTAATATGAGGCCACAAGTCAAGTTTTTCAAGATCTACTTTGTGGCCACAAAATACTTGGCAACTATTGTATTTTTTCCCAGTTGAGGAGCTTGCAGTAGTTCTTTGCTTTCACCTTGTGCTATTACTATACTATGCCCAGAGCTGGGTGGAAATGTGTTTGATAAACTCCAAGTCACTTCAGTGTGTCCGAAACTCAATACGGTATACTTGATTTTCTGTCTACAATGAGTTCTGCAAAAATCCACAAACAAAGAGCCAACCAGCACAGACAGCAGCCCTGATTGTGAATAGTGGCTATAATCAGCATCTTTTTCATTAAGCGGAGAGTGTGAAAGACAGCAGCAATGTTCAGAAAGCTCAGGTGACCTTTAGAGACTCAGGGGAGTGTGCATGGTGCATGTGGTGTGCAATCCTGGCACACAGAGGAAAGTTCAGTAAGGAGAGGGAGAGTCTATTTTGACACTAAAGCAGTCAGACACGCTTGGAATTATGCTTGGAGAGAGGAAGGAGAGGCACAGGCTGAACGACCATTTGATCCAGATGCCACCAAAGCCGATCTCATGAGGCGGAAGGTCAGTGCAGGAGCACCTGCTGCCCCACGTCCGGCGTCACAGACCATGACTGCATCTGAAACATGCTTGAAGCCCAAGTAATGACCTTGCAGTCAGACTTCTAGTTGTCCAACAGGACCGTCTGAGGGGTGATAATGTGGAGCAAGGCATGCCGGGTTGTGAAGGGTTAAGCAGTCAGCAATATGGCTTTCCTTTAAGAGTTAAGGGTTTGTGGATGCCTGCTGCTAGGGAGCTAATGGGAATTTCTTATGTGGGTGGGCCACTGTTTACTGGAACACTGCAGGGAGAAAAATGACAAGTGTGTAAATGTACTGGAAATTTTGACACCTTTCTGGAACTTTGCTTTTTCCACTGGCCACCAGTCAATACAGTCAACATATCAAATGTCCAGATTTTTTTGGTACATCACAAATGCAGCACAACCAAACAGAAATTGTTTGATTTTCTGTGTTTATAAGGAGTTTTTAGTACTCTTATAACTTTTATTCTCAGCCAATCTAAGCTGAACGAGCAAGCATTGTGTTGACTCAACAGTGATGCCATTGGGCAGTGTAATGATGATGTAGTTGATGTTACTGTCATTACTGTGATTGTTCCTGTAGTCATTCAAGTTTGTGAGAAATATACGAGAACCCCAGGTTCTGCTGGTTCTTGTTTGGGCCAATTATTGGTTGGCTCCAGAGGCTTCAGTCTTCAAGAGCCCTGGCCTTTTCCTGTTGTACATCTGCCAACATTAAGGGCACTTCCAGATGAACTCTTGCGAAAAACAGGCCATTAGCAACATACAATAGTCAAACAAAACACACAGGCAGATGCTATGGGGAGGAAAAGTGGGGCAGGGTGTGTTTGATTGGGCAAAACAAATGTCACAGTGGCGGCTTGTCCTTGTGTCTGTTACAGATATTGATACTGAGATAATTGAATGACGTGGCCATGCAATTCAGTGTACGTGACTCTGAACTGGTTGCGATGAAGAAACAGTACAGTAGGATACAGCGAATGTCTGGAGGTCTGTCAAACATGCTGTGGCCTGTGTTTGGTCCTGCCTCTTTAAAATAAGCTGAAATATACACATATATATATTAATGTATGAATATATACATTCTATATATTAATGATAATTTTCCTTCTAATTTAGGAGCAAAATAACTTTATTGTAAACAGTATATTTTCACTCGACTTACACTGTCTTGTATTTGCACTGTGTGTAATTCTGTGCACTAGATGGGAATTGCATGTCTTTTCATTGAGTCAGATCATTTAGCTCAGCTCACAAATATGTGATGACTCCCAATCGGCTCATTTCCATTTTGTTCCAAACTGAACAAAGTATTTGATATTTTGACCAGTGAGAACTGTTTTTTCAAAAAATGACAACATCAGGGATGTATGTCTCATTACAGTGCTACATCTAAACAACTATTCTTTTACATTGTCATTTTATAAGGCTACATTCTTTCTAAAACCTCAAATGTCTGTACCAGTTGGCTGTATATATTGTTTAATATTTTTTTTTCTGCTCGCATGGTGCTTTAAAAAAAAATCCCCATTATTATTAAATGTGCGGTTCATACCAAGCTCTATTTCTGTAAATGGTCTTTGGAATACTGTGATTTTCAAGTCTATAAAACGCACAGTGCCATATGGTGCAGTTCCTCAGATAACAGCTGCCTCGCCAGAGCTTAATATGAAGCCCTTCTGAGACCCAGTTTTCCTCTCCCAAACGTCTCACCTTCCACTGCTGCCACCGTGTCGATCATGTCTCTCTCTTAGTGAAGGGTTAATGACGTGTATGTGGCTTTATACCACAGCGCTGTTGAATTCTTGAATCTGATTGAAGGTGTTGATAAATTTTCTATAACAGCAGTTCTGATACGTTATTGTATTTTGTATTATATAAATAAATATATAAATACGTTGTTGTATTTACATAGTAACAACATACACAGGGACTTGTATGGCAGACTCTCCTACATAGTCATGTGATCGCTAATATGTTTTTTTGGGAGGAGAGATTTATTTAGCATTTTTTTGGAAGGAGTCTCCAGTGTCAGAGCTTTGTAGCAGTCAGAAGTAAAGCTCTAACTTTAAGTAAACTGACAAGATGTGGGTTTTTTAATATGCTCAATCTCTTAGATTCAGAGAATCGTCTCATGCACATATTTCCTCCCTGCTGATTACAAGAAGCGCAGCGGCCCACACTTATGAATATTCTCCAGGACGCCTTCTGCAGATTAACTGCAGCTCCTGGTTGTGTATTTTATCAGCCACAGCAGCTGCCTGTAACCCAGGACGGTAATGCTGTATATTTAACGCCTCCATAGCCATCTGTCCCGGCGTATTGTGATCCACTCCGGACATGTGTGTGTGTCCACTATGTGCTTATACAAGAGCACGAGGCCATATCTTTTTATAGCAATGCTTCATCTGACACCACCACCACACACACACACACACACACACACAGTCACTTTTTCTCTGTTGCGCTTCTTACAGTTATTCAAAAGCAGAGGCTCATGGATCAGGATGATAGAATCCAACTCCCCTCATGATCAGCAACCATGACACAGCTGCTATTCTGCACGGTCTGCTCTGATACATGACTAATAAGTCTGTGTAACACACACCCAAACACACACATACAGGCCACATAATCAGAGTGTGATTCTGGGGAACAGTATTGCATCACATTTTTTAAGCTTCAGTACTACAAAGACCTGAATGCTTTTTTAGCCTCACTCGCAGACTCTGACAGGTCTGAGTTGAGCCGTTATTTAGTTTTTCACACACCAGAATATCTGATGAAATGTTGGATGATTTAAGTGGAAAAAAAAAAAAAAAAAAGGAGCTCTTGAGATTATTACTGATGAAATGTGAAACATCAGGGTGTCAATTCAAACCCACTGTTTTTTGATTGTCACTCTGTATTTATTCTTTTAGAACATGTGGATTTTGTGTCTAAAAAAATTACACGTCTTTCTGAAATGTCTTAAGTTGTTTGACTCTCTGTAAACCACAGTATATTTTCCTTTCAGCTTTCATTTCATATTTATGCGAATAACAGAACTAGAGTGTACACTCATTGCTAACTCTGTGTTTCAGATGCTAGTTTTCCAGAGATGATGTGCTGGCGCAGGTCCAGAGCCCACATTTCACATTGTTTAGATATCATGAATCAGATATTCCTAATGCACAGTGTAAATACAATTCTAGAAATGATAACACCTTAGGGGGGCACAGTGGCTTAGTTTGCATGTTCTCCCCGTGCTTCGGGGGTTTCTTTCGGGTACTCCGGTTTCCTCCCCAGTCCAAAGACGTGTGCTGTAGAATGATTGGCATTTCCAAATTGTCCGGTGTGTGTGATTGTGCCCTGCGATGGGTTGGCACCCTGTCCAGGGTATAACCCGCCTTGTGCCCTGAGTTCCCTGAGATAGGCTCCAGGCTCCCACATGACCCTGTGTAGAATAAGCAGTATGGAAAATGGATGGATAACGAGCACATTAATATAAACCTGTGATTTGCAGCCAGAACTACTGCCAGAGCTGTTATCAGAACTGCTGCTATCAGAATTCAGAGAATTCACTGTTAGTTTTGTAGCATCTGGATGGACTCTCTGTGTTTTGAAGTGCTACTATAATTTTCTCATAAGGAAACAGATATTTGTATAACTGAGGCTTGGCTTGAGCGTACAGAACAAATTCACACTCCATCCGTTTGTATCGGTGATTTTCCCGTTTTTAAACAGGAGAGCACACTGAAATACTCAGCGTTCATATCAACCGCCAGTAAATAATAACCTCTAAAGCTGTGAGAGGGGGAGTGTAGCAGCCACGTTACTGAGAATTCCACACACTCATCCACTTGTTTTTGTGTGTGTGAGAGAGACAGACAGAGACAGAGAGAGAAAATGAAAATGTTGAATTCCTGTAGGATGTGTGTGTTTGTTTCAATAGCTCCATGTTTGCCTGTACTCTTCACTCCTGGAGTGTGTGTCCCACTGCGTCTCTCTTCAGGAAGAAAGGGGCTTCCCACTTCCTGTTTGCGCTTGGAGAGAAAGGAAAAGGTTGAGAATTTGAAGGAAATGTTCCCACGTACATGAAAACACACAAAGAATCATATTGGTGTATCCATCGATTTTAATATATTATCTCTTGAATGCATTACATTGTGCTCTCTAAAGAAAACACTTAGGAACATGCTGTTATAGAGAAATAATCAACAAAATGGGAAGTTATACTGCCAGATGTTAAACAGTTACTATTCCCGCCCCAAAGTGGATTATTTTCATATAACAGCACACCCCAAAGTGTTTTATTGCTCTTGTATCACAGGGATTTGGTGACTAACAATATTTCATGAATTAAAGAATGACACATTGTACTTTTTTTATCACTTTATAGTTACATTTAATGCTCTGGAATGTCCATGAGACAAGTTATCATTTATAACAGCTGTAAACAGCCATTCCTTCACCATCCTTTTTTATTCTCTTGAAGTTAATAAGACAAAAAAAAAACAGCTTGTTAAGTTACTGAGAAACGGCGAAGAAGTTGTCTTAAGTGGATGATAAAGTGGATGGAGGACGAATACACTCCACGAATCTCGCCTCTTAGCACTTGTCTCAATCGCAAAGTCTCGTCACACATTCGATTAAATTTCTCTTTCAAGCTGCATTGTTGTTTCAAGCGGCTGGCTTCTGCAGCCTTTTGATCTGCCTCTTTTTGTTGATAGAATGAGTGCAGATTAGGGTCGACCTTTGCTTTCGTGACTAATTCTCATTTAGCTTGTGATATTGCTCAACCAACTGGCTGTGCATACATTGAAGCTTTGCTCTCCAAGCTGGCAGAGACACACCGGCAGGTTTTAACTTTCTTTGCCCTGTTTGACGTGTTATTTATGAAGGAGGACGTTGGTCAGGACTCTGCAGAGGATCGCGACTGCTCCGATTAAGCTGGTAATCGTCACACTTATAATAGCTGAAATGTGCTACATGATTACTTCATGGGTAACTTGTTGCTATCAATATTTGAATAATACTTTCATGATAATTAATGAATACATGTATTAATCCTTTTCGCATTAGGAAATAGCAAAGTGTAAACATTTACAGGCAAATGAGTCATATATATGAATGGTCATATTTACGTGTTAATATCTTGTTAACCCTGTATGTTAATTCAATTAATTACTTACACAGTATTAATAAAGATCATTTATATCATGAAAAGTTTGTGACAACATCATTTTCGTCTATACAAAACTATACAATACACTTTATTGTCTCTATTACTGTTCTCATTATAATACATTTTCGTTTCTATAGTAACAGCTCATTCACAGGGATTTGTAGCTAGTTTTGCATATGTTTCACAACATTAAGATTTTCAAGGCATGCTGTTATAGAAAAATAATAAACTTTGGGGTGGTAACACATCACACCACCCAGTCGTGTTTTTATTCACCACATTTTACAGGCTAACATTACTACAACCTGTTGAATACATAACTGAATATTCAGTTCAAATTAATTTTAAAAACATACAATAAAGTCTCCCGAGCGACACAGCAGGAGATCCAGGTGCCAAGGAAGCAAATTTGGCCATGGTCTCTGGATCGGAGGGTTGGAATACTCTCTCTTCCCTGTCAATCACAGCAAAACTAGCCAATCATATGCATCTGAGAGCTCATGTATGCGGAAAAGTGAGGATAGCACTTCCCTTTCTAGTGTGTAACGCAGCATGAGGAGCAATCCAAAAGGATGCAGTTCATATGCCATACAATATAGCATTACTACAATCTGTTTTTTTCATGTCCTCTAGAGAATGTATAAGAGTTCTTAAAATCCCACAGAGGTCACATTCCAGCCTTTTACGATGCCACATTTGTTTCCCATTCTGCAAATCAATTTGTCCTGAAAATCTGTAGTGTTGTCAATTAAAAATGATTTGTAAAGCTACAGGTACCATGATGGGCTCTTAGAGAACAAGAAATTATTATTTTTTGCTGGCAGGTAATCCATCAAATTAAGTATCACAGTTTTTATTTTTTTTTAAAAAAGGGTGTGTATGAAAGGAATGAGAGGAAATATGGCCGAGTATGTAGGCGAGTAGATGAGAGCATGTGATTCAGAGCGTGTGTGTGTATGTGTGCATGTGTATACAGTATGCCTTTGACTCATTAGGGTAGCTTACTGCTGTGTGTAATCAGCAAGCTGGATCAGGTGGTTGGTGTGAGAGTGATGTTTTCCAGCGCACTTCAGAAGCAGAAGCTCAGGGTCAGATAGAGGTTGTGACCCATGACTTCTCTCTTCAGTTTTTACCCTGAACGAGTGCATATGTTTCATTTGAGACAGGAGGGATGAGGTGGGAGGAAGACTCCAATCTTCTCAAGTGTGTGGGAACGCACTGATAAAGACTGGAAGCAGTGTCTGAAGACTGAAGATAAAGACTGTTTAGTGTCTGAAGTTTGCTTGTGCGCTGGAGTTGGGCGGATGTAGCTAGCAAGTAATTGGACCCTGTTGAGATGTTCAGTATCTCAGATTTGATTGTGAGTTGGTTTCTGACACTGTGTCACACACTGATATCTATAAACATATCAAAAGGACGTCATAGAGCTCAAAACAACTCCATCTCGTAGCTTCATCTCTAAGCTGAGTCACTCTCTTATTAGCACATAGGTTGCTGTCAGTTCACCCCAGCATCAGACTAAGGCAGGGGGGGGCGTGGCCTAAAGTTTGAATTACTTTAGTGCAAATAGTGTTACTTAGCCAAACAATGTCTTTTTTAAAAAAAGTGTGTGAATATTTAGACATTGAGTTTTCAAAAAGCTAACTGGTGGCTATAAGCTTTAAGCCTTATTTGCTAGCTACATTTTTGCTCTAACACCAAAATAAAGAAGTATATAAATAAGTATAATGAAACATGTGCTTATACAACAGCACTATTGAATTCTTGATTCTGATTGGTCAGAAGGTGTCGATTAATGTGCTCGTTCTAATACATTATCGTCTCTGTTGTAAAAAGTTACACGGGGAATCATATAGCAGACTCTCCACATAAATGGCTTTTAAAAGATGTAATTGTTGATGTGGTAAAGTTTTCTGTGAGAAGATATTTATTGAGAATTTTTGGAAGCAGTCTCCAGTGTCAGCGCTTTGTAACAGGCTGTAACTTTAAGTTTTCTGACACAGGACAGTCTTCGGGACAGAGGGCTTTGTGGTATGAGGGTGGTGAGAGAACGACTGCTTATAGCTTCAAAAATTTAAGTCACATTGTCTTATCAATGTGCCACAACAATAAACGTAACTATAAGTGGATAAAAAGTATGTCTTTCTTTAAAACTTGTTAGCACTGGCAAATTTCTGTGGTGTAAAAGGAATAAAACACTTCAAGACGTGTGATGGCGCCCAACATGAAGCAGAGATACTGTTACCGTGTCATCAATGATTATTTTCAAGTGTTTTATTCTTTACTTACAGTATGTGATATACTGTTATATTTAAAATTGCGAAAGCAGGATCTCTTGCATTCTCAGCACAGGCTACTGCATAATCCTATATAACTTGGATGAAAGTTATTACTTTACTAATATTGTACAGTGTGATAAAGCATCATGTGATTACAGTGCTATAAAAAAAAATGTAATATTGTCGTTGAAAACGTGTGAAATATATTAAGTTTTTTCTGAATGTCTAAAATTTCCTAAATCAAGATGTTGCTATTTTTACAAAGCGTGCCAGGCTGGAATCTGTGTTTTCCTAACTGCTCTTTCTCCCAGCTTGTGTGTTTGTGTTTGTGTGTGTGTGTGTGTGTGTGTGCGCGTATTTGTGCAGAGGCTTTACTGGAATTCGGAGCAGGAGTTGATCTTGTTTTCCTGCTTTATGAGTCTGAGTGTAGCTCTGTAATTGAGGTTATGGGTGATTAAACTCTCCATGGCCCTTCGCAATCCCCTAGCCGGCTATCGCTCAGTGTCGGAGACGATCCTCTCCGCTCAGTGTGTAATTGATTACTGTGTGTACTCTCTTTACCCCCCTCTCGATAAAGCTGATTTAGGCCACATCAGCCGGTGTTTAGTGTCAGATCGGTCTGAAAAGGGAAACTGTCCCTCCTGCAGCGTGTGAGAGAACGACCTCGGGGGTGTTTACTCTGCTGCAACGGGTGCCTGCTGCTCGGGTGGAGTGTGTTTTTAGTTTGGACAGTGTTTGCTCTTCGACTTTCATGAATGGTTTTCAGACACCCGGTCTAGTAGTAGTAAAATCCTGATCTTCCTAGACAGAATTACTACCTTATTTATTGAATTATTGAAGGTAGAAAGAAATACATGATGGTAGATTAATACATTTGACTTTTGATTGTTGTGTGTGTGTGTGTGTGTGTGTGTGTGTGTGTGTGTGTGTGTGTGTGTGTGTGTTTGTGTGAGTGTGTGGTTGTTGAGTGAAGAAAGGAGGCTCTGCCAGGGGAAAGTGGTTTGTACGTGTTAGAAGATTTTCGTGACAGCTTGCAAAAGACTGATCAGCATTTAGCAGAGTCGGTTCATTGAGTCCATCCATGCAGTCAGTCCAGGACAGCTCTCTGTGTGTGTGTGTGTGTGTGTGTGTGTGTGTGTGTGTGTGTGTGTGTGTGTGTGTCGCTGAGGTGAATTTATCAATTTTATCACTGAACCTGAACTAGGTCAGTACTCAGTGGTTTTTATGTTTACCTGCAAAAAAATTTATATATATTTTATCATAGAGCTATGGCAACATGGCAATATATTAGCTTTATGATATGTTAATTTAAAAGCCATAGATATCGTCAGCTGCATTTATAACTCCATTATTACATAAGTAGCATTTTAAAAAATGTATATACTTTCGAAACATCTCTGAAGTTTCTTCATAACAAGTTTCCACTGTTTTGTTATTGTTGTATTAGCTAAACTACGTTTTATGATAAATGTATCGTAAAAATCTTTTTAAATATTGTGATGGTATTTTTGCATTATACCACAGCACTGTTGATTTCTTGATTCTTATTGGTTTAGGTGGTACTGATTCGTTTTCTGAAAGCACCTCTGGCAGTAGTACAGAATACACAATCGTTCTAATAGGTTATTGTTTCAATAGTAACAACGTATGGTGACGTTTCTGTGAAGATATGTTTATTTAACATTTAGTGGAAGGAGTCTCCAGTGTCAGAACTTTGTAACAGTCGGAGGTAAAGCTGTATATCTAAAAAAAAAAAAAATGAGAGACTGGTTAGGGAATGACTTTTTATAGCTGCTATAATGAAAGTGATAACAGGAACTAACTTGTGCAGTTCCACAATGTTAAATGTAACTATTAATGGATAAACTGTACGACATGTTGTTCTTAAATAAATAAATAAATGTGACAATTTGGAAAATTACTGTGGTGTAAGAGGAATAAAACACGACTAGGTGTGCTGTTCCACAACCTCGACCGAAACTAAAAGTATGTGTTCTTTGAAAATATAAAAATATGTAAATTTATGTTAGCATTGGTGGTCTAACAGGAATTTTTATTTGAAAAAAATGATTTATATTTTTTGTAACAGTACTCCCATTGTGCATTACCTGTCACTATTTAATAGCATCGTAAGTCGCCATATTCTCTCTTAGTGTGTTTTTAGTTTAATATGAGCCGCTGCATTCTTCTGACATCGCAGCAGTGTATTATTTTGTACATTACAACAGCAAACCCTCCATATCACTTACATGATAGAGCATATAACAGGAGGATCTCCTTTCTTTCTGTCCTGCATAAATCACATTTATCCTTTTAATCTGCCGTCGTACTGCAGGCTGGAGCAGAAAAAAATGGGTCTCATGACTGGTGTGGAAAAACCCTGGCCGAGGCCGAGCTTTAATGTTCTGCTAGCTTGTTGTGTGTGTTGGCATGCATCCAGCAGCAGGGGAAGAGAGTCAGCAGCCCCTGTGTTTGCCGTGTGCGATGGATGGTCTTGTTGTATGTGTGAGGCCTGGCCTTCAGGTGTGTGCCATTCCAGGCCATGCCATGCCCAAGATGCGCTTGCCGGGAACATCCGGGAACGCCAACAGCGACAGGCAAACTCCCGTAAGCTTGCGAAAAACACCTGCCTTCTACAGCACCGCTCCTCGTGCCAGGCATAACACCTCATTCATCTGGTTTCCGTGTTCTACCAATGCTAACACAGCCTGCGCTCCCACAGGGGCCGCGAATAAACTACAGCTTGTATCACGTAGGTGACCGAGTGGGTTCTAGAAACAGGGTCTCGTTGATGCGCTTGAGTAACACAGGCAAGATTGTGTGCTAAAGAGAATGAATGTTTACAGCTTGCTCAAAATGGAGAATTCTTGATTCTGATTGGTCAGAAGGTGTTGATTAATTTTCTATAACAGCACCTCTCAGAGTAATTCTGGTTTCACAGGTTTATTTTATACATTTTGTTCTAATATGTTTTCGTTTCTATAGTAACAAGTAACCAAGTGACATTTATGGCTGTCGTTCCACAAAAAAAAAACAAAAAAACGTGTAATTATTGATATGATGACGTTTTCTGTGAGGAGAAGTTTATTTAGCGTCAGTGGAAGGAGTCTCCGGTGTCAGCACTTTGTAACAGCCAGAGGTAAAGCTGTAACACAGAAAGGTCTTCAGGATAGAGAGCTTTGCGGTTTCTCTCTAACATTAAATGTATGAACAAAAGTATGACGTGTCATTCTTTAATTAATAAAAACTTGTATGTGGTTGGCAAAGTGCTGTGGGATAAGAGAAATAAAATGCTGCAGGACGTACTGTTGTGTAATTAATTCTTCTCCGTGTGATTATTCTTCTCCGTATTTGCCCTGTAGTGTAATAAAATCTCTCTCTTTGGGCTTGTTATGGAAAGATGAGAGTTGAACTGCAGCAGAACACGAGCCAACATCCTGCACCCTGATGCTGTCTGTCTCTCTGTCTCTCTTCCATTTACTGTCTGCCTTTCTCTGTCTCACTCTTTACACTCATTTGTAATACATTTTACACACTGTGACTTTTCCTCAAATAAACTCTCTCTCTCTCTCACATTTTCTGTCATCGTATTTTCTTTTCTTTTTCCTTATCTGAACTCCACCAATCTGTCTCTCTCTCTCTCTTTCTTTCCTATTTGCTGCCCCCTTCATTTTGTCTAGAATTACCTGCACTTTTACCTCCACTTTCTGTCATTTACTCTCTCTCGGTCTCTCTGTCTCTCTCTCTTCCATGTACTGTCTGTCTTTGTCTTACATTTTTATTGTCATTATCTCTCAATTTTGCTTCTAAAGTGTCATCAGCTTCTTCCTTGTCGTAACACATTGTTTTACACCCATTCATTTCCGTCTCACTCTCCTCTTGCAACCTGTCTATCTCTTTCTCCTACATTTACTTCCTGCGTATGTCTTTCTTGAAAATTGTCTATCTCATGCTTGCATTGCTTTTCTGCTTTCTCTCGTCTCCATTTGCTGACTGTTGTTTTTTTTTTTTATCAACCTTTAACATCTGTTTCTCTAAAATTGTCTGTCTTTCTCTCCTACACACTTTCATTTGTCTCCTTTTTCCGTCTCTCATCTTTTTTTCTTTTTTAAACTCCACCTGTCTTTCTCTCTCCATTTACTCTGTGCCTCACTATTTCTTTTCCAAACTGCCTGTCTGGCTTTCTCTGTCTCACACTTTCCCTCTCTCTCTCTCTCTCTCTCTCTCTCTCTTTCTCTCTCTCAGCCTTTCTATCTTTCTCTGTCTCATTCTATTATTTGCTGTCTTTCATTTGTCCCGTGAGTCATTTATTCCTTTTTAAACCCTACTTATCCATTTCTATCTCTCTTTCTTTCTTGGTATTTACTCTCATCACTCTTTCTCTCTAAAAGAGATATACTCCTTTTTTATTTTGCTGTATCTCTCTTATTTTTCAATTTCTTTCTCTTCTTTTCAAAGTCATCCAGTCTTTCTTTCTCTCTCTCTTTCTCTCTCGCTAATTCTTATCCATATCTTATCTTATTTCTCTACAGTCTTTCTGTCTTATTCTTTCATTCACTTTGCCATTTATTGTGTCTCTGTTTTGGATTATGTGCCATCTTGTCTCTCCTTGACCACTTTTCTCTTTCATACTCCATCTCTCTCTCTCTCTCTTGGCTCTCTCTTTCATATTCTGTCCATCTGTCTCTGGTGGTTTGAAACACCTGAAATCCCACTCTCGGGGCTCGGGAGCATAATTAGACGTGACAGACCAAGCTTTTAGGAACATGTCCACTCTCCACCACTCAGTCCTGTCTCACTGCGCCTGTGTGTCACACTCTCAGCTGCAGTATGTCCTCCTTGTCCTCGTCCTGTCGTCATAAGCACTTCTGTCCTATCCATGATGGAGTGGACTGTGTTCTTTCCATCCCTGCAGCCATGTGGCTTTTGGACGTACAGAGGACAGGCATTGTGAAGTGAGGATTAGGATATGGCTCATCTACAGTTTTTTTTTTTTTTTTTTTAAACGTCTCCGTGTCCTTCTGATCTACAGCAGGACAGGAAACTCATCTTGATGTCCTGTCAGAATAAATTTCACTGTTTGAGTGCTATTTGAATTTTTTTGTATTGGAAGGCCAAAAATCCAGATTTGACTGATTCAAGATCCCTGGTATACTTTTTTAGTCAGTTTTTCTGTTGTTGTTGTTTTTTTAAGTAAATAACCCTTGTTTTTGTTTTGATGCAGTACTGTATCAGGAACATGAAATCATTAGTGTAGGAAAATAGATTTAAAAACAAATCTAAAAGATTTTAAATGTATGATAGAATTTCTGATTCTTTGCTTAAGAAAGAGATCTAATTTTCACCTTATGTGGTTTATGAAAGAGACAGACACACAGAGAGAAAGAGATATAGAGAAAGACAAAGAGTGAGACAGAAAGAGAGAGAGAAGGGACTAAGAGGGACAGAGACAGACAGAGCGAGGGACAAAAAGTGAAAGACAGAGAGAGAGATAGAGAGAGGGAGGGTGTTTTAAAGAGTAAGAGAGATGTTCACTGTGTTAGATTTTGCTTTTATACAGCGAGGACCCTGGAGACCTCACAGTGACTGATGATGATGATGATGATGGTGGTGGTGGTGGTGGTGGTGGTGATAGTGATGGTGGCAGAGCTAATAATATCACCATCTTTTTTTCTGTAATGAATATGTATCAGGTCACAGATGATTTATCCATCATAGCGGCATTCCATCGTGTTTACACGAGCTTCTGATGGAACTTCATCAAGCTTCTGCTTGTGGGGTCCTGCTGTAATTTATGTGCACAACTGTGTGTGTGTGTGTGTGTGTGTGTGTGTGTGTGTGTGTGTGTGTGTGCGTGTGTGTTGTGGATCTTATTATTCATAAGCACTCCCCTTTCTTTAATGCTGATTGTTTGTCTTGGAAGCAGAAGCATCCCTTTGGGTTTCCTATTGTTGTTTGCTTGTTGGGCGCCAAAGGGAGAACGCTGGGAGAGGATCCCAGCTATGATTTCCCCATCACGCACACACACACCACACACACGCACATACAGCACATGAGGCATGTGCTGGCCCCCTGTTGCGGTCCACGCGCTCCCTCTCGGCCCGCTAGACCTCTTCCTGCTGCACGTACACACATAGTTTCCCAGAGTTGCCTTCAATATACTGTCCAGCCCCAGGAGTCTGCTCTACTCTGTTTTTTTTTTTTTTTCACTCGGACGCCCTGAAGTTTTTTTTTTAAACGCTAGCCATTTGCGTTTCATTACCGAGACCTTGAACAGAACAAAAGCATAATAATCAGAAAAAGGATGGAGGGGGGATTTCAAAGGCTCGTTATGTGGTTAATAAATTCTCTTTCTCACTAAAAAACCTTCTATATATATTTTTTATAAACTCAAAATGAGAACCAGCTTCTTTCGCTTCATCCGACACAAACAGAACAGGATCTGTTGTCCTAAATCATGCGCAAATATACCCCGGCTTTGTGTAGAAATTACACATTTTATGGGCCATGATATTATCTCCCCAAAGCAGCCCTATAAGGGTATATGCGAAACGGTGGAGAGGGAGACATCTGCTTTGGGACGCAGCCAAGGACACACTCGCTTTCTCTGTCTCTCTCTCCTTCTCTCATACACACACAGGGAATGTTCTTATTTTACACTACCACCTGAATTATAGATACCATAGCCAAGTATAACAGTGCTGTGTACAAGTCTCACTTAGGTACTGTTGCGCATGTATATGGAGGATTTGGCATCGCGTCGCACAACACAGGGGCTACACACACTTTCTATAAATAACTCATAGCCTGCGGACACAAACAAGTCCACACACACACACACACACACACACACATCCTAAACAGAAAGTGACAAATTCCCCAGCGCGCCGTCATCACACTGGCGGTGTGATAATTGTCAGAACGAATCATGTTTGTTGTGTTGGATCCACAGCAGCCATTTCCATACTGCCCATGCAGCAACTTTACATCTGCCATCATTTCCCCCATTTGTGCATGTGTGTGTGCATGTGTGTAATTTGACATGGTGTCAGTGCAGCAGAGGCTTCTGGGATGTGTATAAACGAAGCACCACCAGACCACCAGACTTTGCTTATACCTCATAAATGAGGCCCAGCCAAAGAATAGCTGGGATAACACACCAGAATCAACATCTAACTGAGTGGCAAAATAGGAATTTGAGATCAGGTTTTGTCCGCCATCTTTGTTAGTGGCGTACATAATAATGATTCAAACATGATTTTGAATCCTTTTGAGATTATGAGATATGTTGAGTATGAGATTGTGAATAAGTGTCCTGGGATGAGCATTAGACAGTATTTATGATTACAGCAGCACTTCTTAGGTACACATATGCAGTATCCAGATGAGATTATCCACTGAAGATCACCACTGATCTTAAATGGGGACTTAAGGGGTCATTTGTATCGACAAGGACAAGAATTTGTATACACCAGGTTTTGGTCAACGTGAAACTTTTTGATGTCTTTGCATTCAAGCTGTGAAACTTAATATGGATTTAAAGAAAATAAATATATTTATATTTTTAAGACCCATATCAAGGTCGACTCTTATCAGTGACTTTTTACTTTCAGTTTCAATCAGACCACACTGCTCCAGTAATCAGTAGGTAAGCATCTCCCTTCAGCAAACACCTTGCATTGTAAGATGAGTATCTATACTTAGCAATTAGAGGTTTCCACTTCAGTTCCACTCCAGCAATAAACAATTAAATATGCTGTCTGGATCTACTGCAAGAAACCACACAATGCTCATGTTCTGAGTTTTCACTTCATTTCATCTTCAGTGCTTTATCCTGTGCTTTATCCTGGTTCGGGTCACGATGGATCTGCAGCCTATCCTGGGAATACCTGGTATGAGGCAGGAATATGGCCTGGATGGGACACTAGTCCATTGCAGGGCTCCGTACACACACACACACACATACTGTACATTTATTGGTAAACGGGAGGGAACTGAAGAACCTGGAGAAGCACCCAGTGTTTGTGAAGGACCCAGTGTTTAGTACGTAATCCACAGTGTGTGTGTGTGTGTGTGTGTGTGTGTGTGTGTGTGTGTGTGTGTGTGTGTGTGTGTGTGTGTGTTTGGAAATGAGCCTAATTAGATCTCACTATGGCCATGTGCTGTGAATTTTATCTCTCGTGTTGGTGTTAATGTTTTGAAAGGCTTATGTAAGAGGAATTTTAGCAGGGAGCCAGAATGTCTTATTTGTCTCGTCTAACAGGGTGAAATGCATTATAGACATACACACAGCTCTATAATAACATCGCTCATCACTGCAAAACTGAGCTTTTTGCTTTTGCAACTCGTCCCCTCTAGCTATAGCGACACAAGGGATTTGGGTTTAGTGCAGAAATGAATGCAAATGCCGCACTCTTGTGTGGACTTCAAACGAGTTGACTCAGTGTGCTGGCACCGCATTAGCTTCACGTAGCGCCACTAGGTGCGGATGCTCCTTGGGGGACGGCTCCGCAGGTTGCTGCCTCTAATTACATCCCGTGTCATATCGAGTCCCTGCTGTAATCAAGCTTGTATTGTCAGTAGGAGCAGCAGGGCGTTCATCCCTGGAGTCCTCTCACTCATGCTTTCTGGTTCTTCAGATGTAAGAACAAGCCCAAGATTACATTCAGCTCGTGGAGACGAGAGCAGAGAAACAGTGAGAAATCAGCAGTAATCAGGTTGCGAGATTAGGTCTGATTCATTCTGTAGGCTCGATTTATTTTCTTGGGTGTTCAAAAGCATAATAGATCAGATAGCAGGAAGGCTCATGTGCCAGTGCTGCAGATCTTATCGGGAGGACTTTTGAAGCATCACATGTCTGACTGATTTACCACTGGTAGGCCAAAAAAACCTCTTTATTTAGCAAGTAAAACAGTCAATTTTCCCTCCCAAAATGTGACTAATGAACCGAGCAGTCAGTGGATTACATCAAAGCGTCTTTATAAAAGGTTCTCCTTCAGCTGGCCTCCCTCCCGAACAACATTAAAGTGAGCCAAACTCAGAAGTGCAGGAAAGGGAAATTAATTGTACGACAGAAAGACTCAACATCACTCACTGCTATTATGTGGCTCGTTGAAGCCCAGGCTCATAGGATACATTGTTTTGTGTGTGTCTGTGTGTGTTTTGGCTCAGAGGAGCGCTCATATCGCCTTGACGTCGATAAGGACAATTAGGACATATCAGAGGAAAAGGAGCGATAGCACATGTAATCTGTATCTTATCGCAGCTTGTTGTCAGCCAACTGCATCTCCTTCATCGCGCACTCTTCTGTTTCCTCTTAGTAAACAGATCTTTATGTAGCTCAATAAACAGCGAGCAAGAGTAGTTTGGTCTCTGCAAACCAATGCCCTGTGATTCACCACCTACATAGAATGTCTTGGGTGGCCAATTCCTGGTGTTTTATCCCCCCAAACACTTATCCCTCATTAAACTTTCTTCCCCTTGTTGTGGCTGGAGGCTCGATAGCTCCTCCAGCAGACTCACGCCGAGACAGAGGAATCTCTTTATTTGAGCTCACGTTGCAGTTGCGGTTCCGCTGTCAGCTTGCATTTTGTCTCGTCCCGCCTGCTGATGAACACTATTAAAGCGCCACTATTATTCCCCCAACTGGCCTCCCAAATCTTTGCCATCTGATCAAGCCATTACACACTGTGCTATTCAGCCTTGGTTCTTCAAGAGTCCCAGTCTGGACTCTCACAGATTTTCTACTCAGCTGTTCCAGTCATATTCCTCATCTCTTAATTAGCCAAATACATTTGGAGAACAGATGAGAAATGTGGCTTTTTATAGAGGATGGGATTAAATACCAGTCAGAAGTGTCCATCAGGTTCCTCTGAAGGTTCATGGATGAAGCTGTATATTCATATTCATGTATATAGACAATCTCATCTTGTATTCTCCTGAAAACCGGGAGCTTTTTCAGGGCTCTTTATCATGCGTCTTTATCATGCGTCTTCTGTGCTATCGCTTCCCGAGTTTGAGTAAACACATCAGCCAGGACTATTTACTCTCTGCGCCTTAACAGTGTGCACCGAATTACTGTGTTTATACAAACACACACAGCAAAGGGGTGATTAATACCACAGATGCTGTGTCATACAAACACATTTTCTCACACTACACGCACTTAACTTCAGTCCCATATTCACACACATTTACCATAAGCGGTATGTTTTTCTCTAATAGTTCAAATTTGCTGCACACCATGGGCCGTTTAATGATGGCTGTTATCAGTGGCCATGTGGTAAATGTCAAATATATATCACCATGGCCGTGTGTGTCCCTCGTTTTGGACAAGAGGTCTGTCCCCTTACACAGAATGAGGTCTGCACAGGATGTTTGCTTCACTCCCCGGTCACTCCTCATCACATTCAACCTCTGTAGGAAAACACACAGTATTGCTCCCTTTGCCGCTTTTAGTTTCAGAATTAACTCGCCCACTTGGAAGGTCTTCAGGAAGCTGCTTTGTTATTTCCCCCTCTTCTATACCTATGAATAAACCTGAGCATTTCACAGAATGCTCAGTTTTGTGGAAGCAATGAAAATGCTGTTTCATTGTCGGCTCACTGTGCCATATGTGGGCTTCAGCAGCACGCCAGCCAACACCAAACAGCTTTGTGAATAACAGATTGTGTATGACTTTCAGAAATGCTCAACAACACCAGAGTGTTTTCACAGTGCCTCAAACTGAACATGTCTCCATGTGTTAGTAAGAGTTTGGCTTTGGAAGAATGTATTCCTGTTTTTGGTGCTGTCAGGAAAGACGTACAGTGACCGTTTTTTTCCTGGACTGGCTGTAATGTTTAGCAGCAGTTCTTTGCCTTTTTTTTTTTTTCGCCTTTTCTTTGTGTTTTTGCATGTTTTTTTTTTCCCAGAGAGAAAAAAACAGAGGCCAATGAGGGACTGTTTATGACGTTGATTTGTGGCCATTTCATAACATAAAATGGATGTAAACTATAAAGGGATAAAATATGTGTCAGTCTTTAGTACTTGTTGCAAGTTGCTGTGGTATAAGAGGAATAAAACATTTTGTGACTTGCTGTTATAGGAAAATGATCAACTTGAGGGTGGTAATGGCATCACACCAAACTGTCGTTGATTATTTTCCTATAACAGCATGCCCTGTGATCTTTTAGCCCTTACATAATGCCTATTTTATAGGAAAAACTAAAGGAAAAAATTATCTGCGTACGTAATATACTGTAACGCAGTTTTCCCCAGTACAACAAAGTAGCCTTATTTACATAAACTTCATCAATTAAACAATATAATCTATAATAAATTTAACTTAGCTAGCTAATGTATGCATAGAAAATTGACTAACCTAACCATCTACAATCATTGAACAAGCTAATGCCAGTCACTCTCATAACTTTTACAGCAATTAAATAACTTTTATATGTATACTTACACGTGAAATGTCTTGTCGCAAAAGTTCTAAAATCCTACATGTGCTTCACATTTATGTCAGCTAGTTTTAGGAATATGTTTACAAGAGTGAGGACCAGAATCTTGAGCTAATTGCTCGTGTTGCACTTTGTTTTCTAATATGTACGTCTGTGTATTGCATAAGTATTCACACACCTTGAATTTCTTCAATGAATTTGTAAAATTACAACCTGGAAGTAAAATGGATTTAAATTAAATAATATGTCATGAATCTAAACAAAATGTGGAAAAGTTTGAGGGGGTGAATACTTATGCAAGGCACTGTATATAGGCAGACACTTTGCGCATATAAAGCATTCATTTGCGTCTGACGTTAGTCACAAACTGATCGTGGTGGACACAAAGACAGTATTCTCTGGAAGGACATTATTAAGCTCAAGTAAATTTATCCTTACTTCTTCATGCCTAGACGGCCTATCGTTATGGAAGCACTTTAATGAGGACACGTGTGGTCTCTGTGCTCCTCGCTGCTTCTCCATAGAGACTGGAGGAGGTGTGAAAGCGAGCAGGTGGTAATGGACCCTCAGCTGGAGCCAGTGCTGGCCCTGGACGCCTGTAACATTCATAATGCACAAGGCCCAGATCATGAGTCACGTCTCCAGTGGTACAGCTGCAGGGGACAGAGCGAGGCAGAGGATACACAGACATACTCACTAGGACTGTCAAGTTTCTGTAAAAATTGATTGCATTTTTTAAAAATCATTCATATGGATAGCATGGTGGCTCCAGTGTGTTTAGTTCAGTCCAGCGCTCGAGTTCTGTCTGTGTGGAGTTTCACATGTTCTCCCCTTGTCCATGTGGGTCAACCTCCCAAAAACATGGCAGCAGGTGAATTAGCTGTGCTAACTTGCCCCCTTGGCATGAATATGTGTGTGTGTGTGTGTGTGTGTGTGTGTGTGTGTGTGTGTGTGTGTGTGTGTGTGTGTGTATGTGTGTGCATGGCGCCCTGATGTCCCCTTCAGGATGTATTCCTGTCTCACGCCTAGTCCACCAGAGAAAACACTTAATGAAATGAATGAATATTTGACATTTTGTTTGCCTATAAATGAAGATAAATTGCCACAGACCGAACAAACATTAATAGTAGCACTACACTCTTAGAATAGGGGTTTTTCAAGGGTTCTTCGGATCGTTATGGATTCTTGAAAACGTCTGTGATACTTTAGAACATAGAACCGACAACCATCCTGCAACCTTTAGTTCTGGATTTACAGAATAGATATAATGTATACACGATATAATTCATCATACATTGCAATGTGTCAGATTTTATTTACCGACAGAAATAGTAACATTTCCTTGTCCTGATATTAAAGCCTTTGGTAATACAGTTTCAAGAAATATCATTAAATACAATTTAATTCTAGCTAATTGTAAAGCTACAAAAGCTATTTTCTGTATTGTGAGAATTGTGTGGGTGTGTCCGATCATATAATGATTGACAGCAATGTCTCGTCAGCAACGTAACTAACTCCTGAACAGTGCTAGTGCTAGAAAAGCGAGTGGGAATTACAGAATGGTGCTTCCACATAGTGGCATTTTTGTTTTTACATGGTGTATTGGTGTGTTGTGTAAATATTTCTTGTGGCAGAATTAGATAAAATCGCGGTTAATGTATACTCCACTGCGTTTAAAAAGCTTCACTTTTATTAGGGAATGTGGAAACGTGCTTTTCTATAGACTTGAATTAGGGGACTAGAGGTAGAACCTAGAAACTTAAAACGTCCAGCGTGTATTTTTTAAAAATCCTAAGAAAATTAGACTTGACAGGCGTAACACACTCTCGTTCGCGCTCACCACCTCATGCAGGCATTCGCTCCTGTGTTACTTTTATCTTCCTTTGCTCTTAAGGGCTTTTTGTGTCTTTTGTCCTCATCTGAGATGTTCACAGTGTGAATATAGAGGCTGCTCCTCCTCACTGCCTCTTTGTTAGCTGTTCCATAATGACTCGCTGAAAGATAGACGAATGTTCGGGAGGGTTTTCAGCCTCTGCAGACTCCGTCTCCCGTGACCGAGAGAACATCTCAAGCATGCAGCAAGCTATTAACATCATTTATGAATGTATTTTACCTTGATGTGCGGTTTGCAGGAATGCGAGACTGCTTTGTTCTCGGGGAGTGATGTAACCAGACGAGGGAGATAAAACGAACGGCAACTTGTCATCACTAGATCTTCAACCTGTGAGCAGTCTGAGATGAAATGAAGAGTCTAGGAAAGAACCAGTTTTTTTTTTCTTTTTCTTCGAGTGCTCATTAATCTGGCAGTCAGCTTATTGGCTGTGTGTGTGTGTATTTGTGTGTGTGTGTGTGTGGTCTGTGGGTGACAGAAAGATATGCAGGGAGTAACACACATCCCCCCCTTTTTCACTTCCTGTTGCATTTTTTTAAATGTATTATTGTGTATCTGGTGTGTGTGTGTGTGTGTATGTGCGCAGTGTTAGCCAGACACTGTGGTCTGTGGAACCTTTCCCACACCCCTACACCGCTCCCACACAGAGCTTAGTGTGAAATCTACACATTTCCTCAATGAAGACATTTTTAGAAGAGAAAACACTTTTTTTTTCTTTCCAGGTTGTTTACAGTAGCCTCCTGGCACATGCTGTAATCCTGCTTAATTTTCCACGTCGCTGTCAGGTGTGTGTTTGTACACCACTGATCAGCGGTTGATCTGTTGCGCAGGAGGTCTGTTTTTATTTCTACTCCCTCTTCCCTCTTCTGAGTCCATCCATGCTCACATCATTGGCAAGGACACAAGCTGGAGGATTGCCACTCTTCTCTACAGTTGCCAGGGTTGTGCTTTCTTTTTTTATCGTCTCTTATCTCATCTAGGGGGCACATCCAGGGCAGGTAAGAAGCTCCTGATGAAGCTTCCAGGGCTTTCTTTGACAGCTTGTAAAACATGTTTCAGTTCCCAGCCAAACAGGTCGCAGGAAAACCGCCAGTGAGGAAATATCGTTATATTTGGCAAAGTTATACTACACACAAAATATCTGCTTAGAGGAGAATCTCTGGTCTCGGTGACCCTTCTATTCACATTTCACCAAAATCACTGAAGACACCTTTAAAGGGTGCAGGTCTGTTTATTCTGGTTTGAAGATATCTTTAATCTGTACTCGTTAAAGGTGTAGTCAGTGATTCAGTCATAGATGAATTGCTAGTCAATGTGTACACCTTTAAAGAGTGTTGGTCTCTCTGATCTGCCCCCTGAAAGGTGTAGTCATTGATTTTAGACACAGTAACATCTGAGTCTCTAATCACTGACTACAAATGTAAAGGATGCAGGTCACTTCTTTATGAACTGACCCATTGGACCCATTAAAGGTGTATTCAGTGATTTTGTTGACACCTGAATCTCTAATCATTGACAACACCTTAAAGGGTGCAGATCTCTCTGATTGAACCCATTAAATGTCACCGTGACAGCTGAGTCTTGGACCTGACTGCACCTTTAAGGGTTTCAGGTCTGTGCTTTGTGATCTGAGAGACCATGTACACAAATCTATAAAAAATAAATAAATAAATAAAACTGGTAAAATTTTCCAAATATCTAACTTTATCCATCTTTAATCCTGATCAGGCAAACCAGTCCTGGTGGAGATGTACAGGGCAAAGCAGAGGAGCTGTGAAGGGAGAATAAAGGTGACATTAGGTCCAACAAGACCCCCAGTCCTGGATAGACCTGACACAAACAAACACATTAAAAATGGCATTGAATTAGCACACATATACACACATCTGCATGCCCTAATTATTCCTTATTAGAGCACATAAGTATGCCCAACACACAAGCTTGTGTTTCTACCAAACATGACACAGCAGGCTGGAGAGAATACTGACCCAGACAAGTCCTTGAACAACAGAATGTTTCCCTGTTGGCAAGGAGAAGACCATCTACTGTGTCGCCTCCAGAGCTACACATTCTGCACTGCTCACTCATTCTTCATCAGCCACATTACGTTAGACATCAGATGACTTACTTATGCTGATGCAGACTGGCATCTCCTGGTTGTAGGGTGGGCTGTCTTTTCTGAGGAAGAAAAAAAAAGGCAGTCGAAAGGAAGTCGTACTCTCTGTCATAAAGGAAAGGAAAAATTGTTGTTTAAAAAAAATTAAAGGTCATTTTATTAGCTGAAGTTAGCTGTTTTGAAAATCCCAAATCTCTACATGGAAAGGCAACACGACTAACTGGCAAGAAGAGCCCTTGCCAATTCCGTGATTGGTTAGATGTTGGTGGTCAACATCATTTGTCTGTTGTTTTCTCTTGTTAACAGGTGCCACAGAGATCTTTTTTTTTCTAACCGGGTATTTTATTGAAGCTGGAATGCGAGGAAAACTTCAGAACATTCTGACTTAAAGTGCCTCTGAAATTCACATTGGTGTTTCAGAGTTTTTAAGATCTGTTACTTAGTGATATGCCTACCAGTATGATAGAATATCTAGAAAATGTACAAACTGTTTTGAAGATATTTTCATTTCTCGAACGCTATTGGCTGTCACACTGTCACTCCTGTGACTTCCTTTTTCTGAAGGAAGTACGTCAAATAACACTTCTCAAGCCTTTTCCTGAGGACTGTAAAATCACATTTAACAGTAGTCCCTTTTGCCTTCTGCTTTTCTCACACTTTCCTTTTCGCCCACTGGCGTTTTCCTCTTGCCTGTAAATCATGTTACGCATACATGTCTGTGGATGTTTTGGGGGCATGTCAAGAAATCTGAAGGGACAAGTTGTTTTTTTTTTTTGTTTGAATTTTGGATTTCAGAATAGTAAGCTCTGCCAAAATCACTGACTGTAACTTTAAAAATTGTTGACGGCAGCTTTAATTTATCAGGACATTCTTGAGTGTGGTTTGGGTGTGGCATTTAATTTCTGTATGTTGATAGTTATGATTTGGAGGTGTTTGGAGAAAGTGATGTGGTGGAAGTGTTATGATGTATAGCATAGCATCCTCTCTCTTCTTTCCATTTCTTAACTCGTGCTTTAGGCCTGGAATCGATCAGCAGCACTGGGAGATGATGTCAGTCGTTGTGGGACAGCATGCTTCTGGACAACACTGCTGACTGAACACGCCATTATTCTCAGCTGTCAACTCGTAGAGCAGTACATTCTCTTGGTTCATGTTCAGCTGCTTATGAAATGGTCCTGCTAAGAGGCCTGTCTTCATTAGAGGCTGTCAGCATTAGGTCAACATGCTTATTTGTCTACTGTATTACTGGTAGAGAGATTAATTTTAGGTGGACTAGAGCCAGGCTGAGGTGTGTGTCCTCCAGGTGGCTGTTGTGCAGATTTATGTAGGTGTTTCATTAGCGTGTTGAATTCCCCTGAAGATGTGGCTTTTTCAAGCATGAATGAAGGCAGAACGAAAAGTTAGAGAGCCTTGGGTTTTCACAGGCTAAGCAAATCTATGGCCTCGCTCTCAGGTCCAAGGCAAACGAGGCTAGAGAGACAAAAGAAGGTGGTGAAAACAAGTGGGCTGAAGAACAAGAGTTTGTGAGCCTAAACACCAGAGATAATGAGGTTGTACTCCTCACGCTTCTGTCCTCTCTGAACCATCATGTGTCTTCCTGTCTCTTTGTGAAGTTCACTCATTAGGTGAAAAGGTCACATGAAGGTTTTACGTTACAGGGCTACTGTTCATAATGAGAGTCTGGGGACAGGGTAGCATGCTGGGAGGCTGAATGTAGCTGATGGTTTCTCTGTATATCGTGCCATGGAAGGGATGGACAGAATTTATCTCATCCGTGTCATTGCTTACAGTGAGTCGAGTGTCAGTCCTGTGACTTTCCTAATCACCTTGTTGAGGAGTTTGGTGTTCCCTGGTGCCATAATACACTGAGGGAATAACCAGTAGCCTGAGCTACTGTAGAAAGAAAAACCTGACCTGGCCTTTCCTGTAGAGCACATCAGTATTATCCATTCAGTGCAGCAGGGTTTATTGCACTTTCTAGTCTTTGTTTAAAATGATGACCACTAACATAAGGCTGCTGGTCGAAGATATGTGGCTCATATAGTAAATAAGAAACCAATTAACCAACCTTGAAGTTAGTTATTTTCATATAATAGCACATTCTGTTCTGTTTGTATTGCTCTTATACCACAGCATTTTCCCAACAATTACAATTTTTATTGTGTTAATGTTGTGGAATGCTCATCATTTTACCAATAATCAACAAACTTAAAGTTACAGATATACCTCGGATTGTTATAAAGCGCTGACACTGGAGACTCAAGCATTTATATAAACCTGTATAAAACCTATATAAAATTTGTCTTGCAGCCAGAACTGCTGTCAGAGCTGCTGTTATAGAAAATGAATCAGCATCTTCTGAGCAGTCCGATTCAAGAATTCACCAGCAATGTGTATATAAATATAGATTAGCCACAGCTTATCTGTATTTTAGAACCAGCAGTTTTGGTGTATGCCAGGAGAAACAGCAGTTCTTATAGCAGATGTTACGAGTCACAGAGCTGTTTATTTATAGTGCCTTTCTCGCACTGAAATTACATTTTTGTTAGGAATGAACACAAAATGAAATATCACTCCATTCATCCTCCCCAGTCACTCAATGTCAGGAATGTCACTGTTGCTAATATGTGTCTCTCATAAGCATAAGTGCCCTAAAGCCAGAGCAATAACTTTATTCTTCTTCAATCTCTTTCTCTTTGTCTCTCACAGACTCGGGTCAGGTGACCTCATCTCCTCTGAGCTCTCCCACGTCCCACCGGCCCATGCACCCTCCCCTGCTGAGTCCGACCTCCATCGGAGCCTCAGGATCTCTGCACTCACCCATCAGCACACTCAGCTCGCCAATGAACGGCCTCGGCTCTCCCTTCTCCGTCATCAACTCGCCCATGGGCCCGCACTCCATGGCATCTCCCGGCATGGCCTATGGCCCCAGTGTAAGCCCACAGGTAGGCCCGGGGCTTGTAATCTTTTTTTTCTGAATCTCACTGCCGATTTTGCTTTTGCTTTCTCGTCTATTCCTTTAAGAGTCTTCCTTTTCTCCTGTCCACCAGCTAATTTTTGTCTTCATTTTTTTTCTCTCTCTGTTACCTCACTCTCTTCTATTTCTCTCCCTTTCATTTTTTTGCTCCATGAATAGGTCTCTGCATTTCTTTGCCATTTAAGAAAGATATCAAAGCTTATTGTTTGCCAGTTTCCTTTCTGAACCAATTCTGAAGTGGAGCATAGTGTTCGTAAAATTCAAGAAAGTTCTGGATGAGGCGGAAAAAATACTAACAATTACAGAAATCTCATTTTCAGCCCTTTTTACATGCTCTTTATACTGTATCATAGCTGTATTGCTTTCTTTCCATTTCACATGATTTTGTTCATAATGCAGTAGATTAAGGAACAGCACAGTGGATTAAGGGCAGTGTCTTGCATAAATGCTCACTAGGCCTATTTCCAATGTTGTAGATTGTAGATATGGCAACATAGCACAAAATATCCCCTACGTTAAAAAACTAAATGTAACATTTTTTCCATGAGAGTATTGTAATGTAGGAGGTTAGTAGTAGGAGGCTAATAGTATTCGCATACACACATCTCCTGTAATTCTGCCTCTCTCTTCTGTACATTACAGCACGGAGATATTTACATTACATAAATCATTAATACTACATAGATATTTACTCATACACCATTAACTACTACATTATGCTAATTTGTGTAAATCCATTAGCTAACCCACAGACAAAGTGAATGCTTAGTAACACAGAAATGGACTTATTGAGAACATCTTAGCAAGCATCTTATTCACTAATTAGTGATGACTAAAATTCTACTTTAGAATATGGAACAAAGTATTAGTGGCTTATTAGCTCTTAAAATCATGAATTGCAGTCACCAAGATGTGAATTTAGGTTATTATTTTGTGCTCAATAGTTTGTAAAAGGTTTTACATTTTCACCTAACTGATCTATACATATGCAGCAATACAGGTATTTGTGAAAAAAGGATAATACATAGTGAATAAACCTTTTATAATTGTATTTTTTGGGCAATAACAAGACCTAAGTTAACCCCTTGTATGTGTTTCTAAATAAAGTGTTTCCAAATGCTCTAATGTTCTTGCCCAGTCGCATGTTTTGATTCTCTAGAAATGTAATTTTATAACTACACTGGATCCATTTTACTGTAAACAAGTGTGGTTTTGTTTAAATCAACATCCATGTTCCACCCAAAGCCCAGTGTTTCCTCGAGACCAAACATCTTGAATGCGTTTTTATCTCCTAAATTACTGGGACTTTTATTTTGGAAAGCACAATTTTCAAAATCCCACTATCCAGCAGTGCTGTTCATTGCTACTAGTGGTCAAAAGTCACCTTTTTAAAAGATTACCTTTAATATTATACTATATGTATATATCACCTTTTTTACTTCTTGTGCCAACTAAAATTCAGTAACCTTGCAATCTAGATGGAAATGATGAAAGCAAGGAAATTTTGTATAACACTGCTAGATAGCTAGGAACATTAACTAATAAGTGGTTAAAAAAAAATCATTGCCCTGTCATACAGTCTACATGTCCCTGGCATCCATGCTAGTGATTTGTCCACCCTATTGCTATAAGGGTCTTGAGATAAAACTGTAAATACACGTCCTACTTTTTAATCAATTTATAGTTACATTTAACGTAGTGGAACATCTGCGAAACAAATTGGTTCCTATTAGAATTTATGTTACAGCAGCGTTCCCTCACCAGCCTCTCCTTTTTTCTCAGTCTTGAAGTTAATAAGAAAAAAAGCGCAGCTTTTCTTGTTACCAACAAAAAATTGAAAGCCCTAAAGACTGTCCCTTACTGATGGTTGCAAAGCACTGACACTGGAGACTCCTTTCATAAACGTTTAACTTGTAACTTTGATAAATTACAACAAAATTTTAATCTGTTTATTACAAGGCTTAGATTACCTAGAGGAACCCTTGCGTTGTTACTGTAGAAACGATAACGTATTAGAACAAGAACGGTTTTGTCAGGTCCCAAGTCATTTATTTTGTTAAGTCCTGGCCTGAGTCATACCTAGTCTGCCATGATTAAATAAACGAATGACCCAGTTAGCACTGCACTTGTCATAGGACTGCTCTGTACAGCCTCTGTTTAGTTCATTCAAAATTGGCACCTTCAGTTTTGCAGAATCTATTTGCTAGTAATTGAGTGTGTTAAGAGTGAAGAGGGCTTTCTGTCAGCCCTGTCAATGGATATTGCACATTGCTAGCCTTATCTTCATCCATTACACCTGAGAATCACTTTTGTCTTCCTTTGTCAATGCGGGCACTTTGTAGTGATGTTTTCATTGACTGAGCAGTGAAGTGCTGGTCTGCAGGTGGGGTGCCACCTGTAGCTCTCCGAACAACAGGCCTTTTGTTAGTCTCAATTCTTTCATTGCCATTAATTCACTGTATACATGATTTTACATTACAAGAGCACTCAATTCATCAAGAGGCTACACAAAGATGTGGTTAACGTTGTGGGTTTTGTAAAGACAGCCTCTGAGTTTTTATAGCAGTTTATAGCAGGAATGTAGTCATATAGTTCTTGGTGGTTGGATATACATAGTGTATTGCAATGCTTTACGTTAAGGTTCTCTAACTGACATTATTTAACACGTTAGTTTGTACAGAATCTGTACACTGCCAACATCGAGTCCTAGTGTTCAGTTTTTAGGAAGTCTTTCCCACCATCTGCCACACTGTCAGAAAAAGGTCATAACAAATGGGATACATGTTACACAAGGTACAACAATATACATAAATTTACCCTCAAGGGTAACTTATTGGTCTTTATGGTCTAATTATGTACATTTAAATGAGTTTTAAATGTCTATTACAATTCCTTTGTAATATACATGACACAACCCAGATGACAGATATATATTAAAGGTCCAAGGATGTACCCTTGAGGGACACCATAGCTACTCTGAAAGATACAGATTATCAGTGTACAGTTATACTAATGTTGGATGCCATGGTGGTGCAGTGGGTAGCATTGCCTGCCTCACAACTCCAGGGTCTCTGTTTTGATCCTAAGCTTGATTTACCATCTTGATTTACCTCTCTGCTTACATGTCGTTCTGTCTTTCAGTTCCTGTCATGTGCTTTTGTTTTCTTTGCCATGTGGTATTGTTTCTGTTCTATTCCTGTCTCCGCCCCTGTCCTGTCATTGTTGTGTTACCCAATTGTATCTGTTCTGTGTTAAACCTTATATTAGTTTGGCAATTTATACATCAAAAGTTGCATTGCCAAGCATAGTTTCTTTTTCTAATTCATGCTTCTCATTGTTTTGACCCATGTCTGTTTATTTGGATATTCCTGTCTCCCTGTACCTAGACCCTACTTTTCCTGATAACAGTTCCTGGTCACTGTACATTAAAGACCATATTGATCTTATGTACTTCTGTACATTACACTTGTAGGTGGATTGGCTATGCTAAATTGCCCCTAGGTATGAATGAGAGTGTGAATGTGTATGTGCATTGTGCCCTGAGATGGACTGGCATTCCATCCAGAGTTTATTCCCAGTGTTCCCAGAATAGGCTCCGTATCCAGTGTCACCCTCACCAGGATAAATTAGTTATTGAAGATGAATAAATGATGAACCAATGCAGTTGTTTAGCATGGTAAAAATATATCACAGGTGAAAGAGGCTTGTTACTCTGGAGCTACTGCACACTTGCAGCATATGTCCTGGATGAAAGAGTTTGAGTTTTCTTGGGCGTCTCTTTTTCACTCTCCTTGAGCCAGTTAACATAAGCAATACTACGTCATCCCTCATAAAGGGTCTGCTAAGTGAACGGTGTACAGTGGCAGCGCTAACATGGAAAAGGTGTAAATGTTTTACAGGAGATGGAACTCAGCACTATTAGTGTGTTAATGTGTCAAGATGATGTCATTGCAGGCCGTTTGGACGTTATATTGGAAATGTCAAACTACAGCTCTTTTCCTATGAGGCACTCATAAAACTTCTGATCTTCACACTCAATGGATAGCAGCATTGTGACTTGGCCTAAATGGGCATACAATAGAGCTGTGTGTAGAGGAGGCCTGAGAAACACTGTTACGGCTTTGGTAGGATCAGGCTGTGCATACAGCCAGAAGGGATTTTTCCCCTCCCTCACTCCTTCCCTCTTTCTCTCTCTCTCTCTCTCTCTCTCTCTCTCTTTCTCTCTGGCTGTCTGTCTTTTATGAACCATGTTCTCATGAGTGAACCAAAATTAACAGCCTGGTCCTCATGTTTTCATGTGCGAGAGTGAGGTAACGGCGCAGATTTTAATCTCCGCACTGAGACACAAAAAGATGATTTTCCACACATTCTGTTTCATACCTAAAGCTGGGCCCCAGTATAGCTGATGGATGCTGTAGACTTTTAGAGCTGATGGAGGAGTCAAGCTTTGGGCTTGACACAAGGGTCTAATCATTCCCACACACACTCTCAAACACACACTGTGGTCACAGTAGAGCCTTTCATTGTCAACAGCCATGCAGGAAACTTGACGATTATTACAAATCTGTATGTAATTAATGCAATGTTTGTGGTTTGTTTCTGTCGGATGGTGAAGTTGAAGAAGAAAAGGGACATGAAGGGAAGGACATGAAATGAAAGGCTAGAGGAAGGGACTACCAGTAGTGCTGGTAGAGTTGAAGGGGCTCATGGCGGTAGCCTAAAACTATACTCTTTTCCACCCTTTTCTGAAAGCAAACCCCTTTTTTATAAAGGGTTACACAAATTTTTAATTGGTTCCTCCAAAGCATCAAACCAAAGAACCCTTGATGGTGCTAGATGGCACATCATAAAATCTGTTCTTGCTAGATACGTTTCATTTAATAAAAACTGACAAGGGCAATTTTCAGCATTGTTGCATTTCAAGTTTTAAATAGCCTGATGTAATGATGAGAATCCTCCATCTGGCTAGCAGTGTGATGTTTCTGGTCAACTTTCTGACTGGATTTCATAATGCTCATGCCGAACATGTGCACCGTTATTCAAAGGCCAATGGAGGTTGCGTAAAGCCAATGTTCTCCTTTTATTTGAAACTAGTTGCACTTCAAGAATGAAATGCACAACCTACCACTGCCTCACAGTCATATTTTGTTTGAATACTTTGGGAATGGATTACCATCTGTGACTCCCTCCTTATTTGAACTCCTCATGATTCATTAGCCAGGGCTTAAAATGTGACTGTATGGCTCTGGTGCTGTGCCATAACCCCACATGGGGCGCTCACTTACAAAGACTAACAGAACAGAAAAGAACAAAACAGGCATCGGCTGTAACTCTTGACAGCCTCGATTTAGCCGTGTCAGTCAAAAATTGAATAATACGCTACTAATATACTAGAGGTCCTGGTGGGCTGGTGTGTCTTAATGACTCTGAATGTTCTAAATGCTCAGAATTATTTTCCCACATGGAAGGCACAAATGGTCAAAAATCCACTCCAGCAGATTAGTATTTGGTTAGTTTGAATCTAGTATGTAAGGACTAAAACATGATGGGGTGTGCTGTTATACGAAAATAAACAATGGCGGGGTGTTATGATGCGGCCTGACAAGAAGCCTGAAACTGATTATTTCCAGTAACAGCATTTTCTGAAGTCGCAGCTGTCAAAGAAGTTTAATTAGCACCTTTTGACCAATCAGGATTGAGAATTCATCACTGCTATAGCAAAAGGTCCCATACCAGAGAGACTGGAGGTGCTAAGAACCATGGAGCAGACTTGGCTGAGATGTGGCTGTAATGAAGAAAACATGTCTGTTATTTCACGTTCAGAAGTGATCCTGGGGTTTGTGGGAACGGGGAAAAGTGAGAGAGAGTGAAAACTCATCTCAAGTGTTTTTGCTCCAGAAATTTGGCTGTTTACCATTTCTTTGTCGGATAAAATAGCTCCATGCAGCCTGCTGCGCAGGTCCGGAGCAGACAGCAATACGTCTCTGCAGTCCTGAGAGCGCTTGCCTGAGACCGAATCCCATTCTCAGTGTGCAGTTGCAAAAACAATAACTTACCTTCTATAAAATACAGATTTTCCTCAAGGGGAGAGAAAACGATGTTTCAAATTATAGGTTTCTTTGCGAAACATAAACACTGCATGCAGGACAGAGAACCTTTTCAGCGTAATTCTGTCTAATGTATACTACAAAATATGCACACCGTCTGCCAAGAGGGACGGATCTTAAAGCGGTCGGAGCTCAGATCTTGTGAAATGCACTACAGGACAGAATGAGAAGTTGTATGTGCTTTTATCTCTCAATCAGTCCAGCCATTTGGCATCCATGTCTGTTAGCACCACAGCAAATCTAAAGGCGGACTTGCTCCTTTTATTTCCCCTCAGCATTCCTCTGCTCCAGTGGGATCCACAGATCGGGTCAGTCTTCTGTGTTGTCCCTGATACTCCTCGGCCAAAGCTGCTGATTGGATATCAGCCTTTTTTTGTAGCGTAGGTTATTTGTAAGGTTTATAATTAGGAGCGGTGCTGGTGGGGGACATTTGGAAGGGACTGATAGAGGGTTGTTGGCTATATGTCTATGAAGGAATGGCCAGAATGTTAAGTGGGGCTTTAACAATGAGCTCCCTCTTTTGTTTGTAATTACTGGATACTAATGTGATTTGAAGTTTAGTTTGTGTGTCTAATTGCCTTCATATAGCTGTAGGAACTTGTGCAATAGCTCTCATACTCTGTTTTGAAGCATAACCTTGAAATAAGCATAGTTTATTTCCTCATCCTGCTTGCACAAGGATAAGCACGATCCACTCCCAATTTTTCATTTTCTTCCAGCACACACAATCGTGGTTGTTTCAATGTCAGTTTTTTGTCTTTGACTAATGAAATATCCCCATACTTCTGCCTGATGATAAGTTTTCTCAATACAAACATGATGAATACATAGGTTATATAACATGTAAAGACTGACTTGCTGTAATTTTGCCAGTTGCTATGATACTTGGGCATAATTTAATTCTCCTTTATAAATCCTAGTGCTGTCCTCAAACCAATCTTTAGAGATCACACTGAGCTTATACTGCAGTAATTACACAGAATAATCCATAAAAAATTCCACTCATTAAGATGCATAGGAAAATAATCAGTAATCAGTGGGTGGCGATGCAGCCCGATGCAAAGTTACTGTTATCACCCTGAAGTTGATTATTTTCCTACAACAGCATGTCTTGAAGTGCTTTATTCCTCTTTTAACTCAATCTGATAACAATATTGCAATATGCAATGTTTTATCTAATACAGAACGACATGTCACACTTTTTTTCCGTTTATAGTTACATTCAGTGTTGTGGAACATCCACGAAACAGCTATAAACAGTCGTTCTCTTACTAGCCTCCTTTTTCCTCTTTCTTGAAGTTAATAAGACGACAAATGCAGCTTGTCACATGGCTGAGCAACTGCAAAGCCCTGCGGCCATGTAGAGACTACTTCCTTAAATAAACATTCTCCTTACCATATCAATTAAATAGCACTTAAAAAACTGTAATGGTTAGACTTAAATTACGTGAGTGCCACCATACAGGTCCTTTGAGTTAGCTGTTAATATAGAAAAAATTTTGTGTCAGAATGAGTGCATTAATATAAACTTGTAATTTGCCTGTCAGAGCTTCAGATTTGAGAATTAAAAATCCTATTTGGCAAACATTGGACAAGTATAAGCAGGATTTTTGAGGCTGTTTTTTTTTTTGTTTTGTTTATTTCCTTTAATTGGAGTGAAGCTTCGGATGAGAACATGACTGTAGGCGTGAATGCAAAACCATCATCCAGCTTTGTCTTTGCGCCAGGAATTAAACCCTGTTTTGACGGAAGACATGTAAAAACAGACATGTAATCCTCCTGCTGAGACACGAATTCGCCTGAGTGAGCATTTTTCTTTTAAAAGAAAAGAACTAGTTAATTAATGAGAAGCTGAATTGATTTAAGCATGAAAACCTTTGTTGTTTGAAGTGTTTCCTCACAATATCTGATTTAACTGCGTCTTTAATCCTTGACATTATTGAAAGAATGTCTTCCATAACCAAACAGAACAATGGATTAAAGATCAGCCTGTGTCTTTTTCTTTCCTCTCACTGAATGCACCAAGAGATATGCTAGACACACAATGTCACAAGCTTAACTCCACCAGTGATCTAGAAGTCACGAATTAGAGCAGAAACAGAAACAGAGCGAACGCTGATGGCAGTTAACAATAACAGAACGTTATCTTGGTTGGACCTTCTGATTTAGATGCCTTTATTATTCAAACGAAGATGTTTTGCAATACCAAGAATCTAAAGAATGAGCTTGCATTCCTGAGAAGGATTTTCTTGCTACATTACATTGAAAGAATGAACCTGAAATTGGAGAACATCTTCTAGGAGTTTATTGCTAGCAACAAAAGTCAAAACAAACTTAAATATAAGGTGCTGGTTGTATCAAATTTTGGATGGCTGTGTTGTGTCTTTCATGCTCCATTTTGTCATAGTCAGATTCCCAGGGACTTGGTATGGTGGTGAGGGAACGACTGTTTATAGCTGCTATCACGTAAGTGATAACAGGATGTTCAACAACATGTAAATGTAACTATGAATGGATAAAAAGTACAACTTGGGGTTTTTTTTACAACTTGTTAGGAAATTTCTGTGGTATAAGTGGAATAAAACACTTCAGGCTGTTCTGTTATTGGACAACAATTACCTTTGGGATGGTGACGGTAGCTTCACTTAGCACCAGGCCAAATCACACCATCCTGTTGTTGATTACTTTCATATAACAGCGCCTCCCGAAGTGTGTTATAGCCTACTTAAAAAATTGGATACTTGTTATTTTGTGTGTCCTTAATTATAGGTATTTTAATACATTATCAAGTTACCAACTGGTACATCATGGGTATTAGGGAGGACCTATTTGGGTATTTTACCCATTTTTGATAGATGCCTGTTGCTGTGTTTGAGTTGATCTTTTTAAGATGATGTCAGGCGGTGTATATTTTGTATATATTTGTGCCGGGAGTGTAGCTGTCAGAATTCCAGAAACGTCTTGTGCACTGGAATAATTGAGAATAAAGCATCATGCCGAACTCCAGGACCACCTCTCTGTGGGTGACAGTTCCCAGAATCCTCTTCACACTCTCAGTGATGGGGTCACTCTCAGGCTGAGTTATGCATGTGAACAGCCAAGGGTCAGAGCTCAAGTGGGGTTATCAGGCCCAGGGGGTTACACACTGACCTCCGAGGGGTGTGGGTGGTGGACTTTAGACCATTTCCATGTGGTGGTCTTTACTCTCCGGCCACGTGAAGCACAAAACATTGGGGTGTGATGACATCATGGCTTCATGCTGTTCAATAAAATTCTGGTTGCTAATTCATTTCTGTCTCTCTGAGCCATCGTTAAGACGCAGTGTTACATAATTAGTCATCACCGGATCATCATTACTGATCTCAGTTCCACTTGAGATGAGTATGTGAGAGGAGCTCCAGCATATCAGCTGGAATAGTGTGCGTAGGACTTTTGGCTGCAGGATATGAAGTAGCCTTTGAAGTGTCCTTTTGAGGGAAGTCTGTTCTCCAGCTCAGTAAGACGGGATAAGCTCCATTAAAGCCCCTGCTCCGAATCTTCAGCTCTCTCTAAGGTACTTAGAGGTCTCAGGATTGTTACGTGGACGCAGCATCCAGACGTTTCATCTGCGTGTCCTCATTCACATGAACTGCATTGTGTTGTGTCTCCGCTTTCTACATTTAAAATGCCAGGTGAGAATATGAAACACAGTGATATAGAGTGAACTCGCTCCCGGGTCCTGCAGGGACACTGCACCAAGTCAGCTCTTTAATAGAGATCAGGAGATTTAGCGCCTCAAGTGAACTCTCGCACTGAACTAACGAAAGTGCTGTGAACTAGTGGAGAATTTTTCCGAGTTATCAGCACGGAGAGAGAGGCAGTGCTTTGTGAATATCAATGACTGGATCACAGACTCGAGTAGTCCAACTTTACTTCTATACATGACTCTAAAGACTGGACCACTGCGTCACATTTCTTTCCTTTCGTTTCTTTCCTTTCTTTTCTTTCTCTTTCCTTCCTCTTTTGCATTTTATTTCTCTAAAATCTTTCTTTTGCTTCTTTTTACTTTCCTTCTTACATTATATTTTTCTTTGCTTTGTCATCAGGCTTTCTTTCTTTCTTTCTTTCTTCCTTTCTTTTGCTTTCTATTTTCCCCCATTTTCTTTTTTTTTTGCTTTCTTTCTTTCTTTCATTTTTCACATCCTGACTTTCTTTCCTTTCTTTTCTTTGTGGCATGATATTCTTTCTTTCTTTCTTTCCTTCATCTCATTTTTGTATTTGTATTTTTCCCATTTATTTTAAGGTATTGTGTTGCCATGACAGTAGCATCCACAGCACTGTAACATTTTTAACTCTGTCCATATTTAACTTAAGCAAACCTACAAGATCTCACTTTTTCTTTCTTTCTTTCTCCAGTTGCCTGTTAGTAGTTTATATTTTGTATGGAGGAGAGAAAGAGTGAAAGAGAGGCAGGAGCTCAGAGCATGTCATATCACGAGAAAAACATGCTGGATCTTTAAAAATAATAATAATAAATAAAAAAAAACTTAAATAATCCCATGCATGCTTCGGCTGTTGTCCTGCTCCTGCAGTGAGGTCATACTCTGGGCTACTGCTGTCATTACTAAGCAGCTTGTAGAGTAACCCCTGACCCCTGACCCCTGGGAGACTGGACAGCTAACTAATGGGGACATTACCATGGGCTAGAGTTGATCAGCAGCATAATATAGTGTCCTACTTAAAGGAAACATAGCTTACGTGTTTTACTCTAAGACGTAGAGAGGATTGACTTTTTCGTAGTTTTCACAGAGCGTGTGTGTGTGTGTGTGTGTGTGTGTGTGTGTGTGTGTGTGTGTGTGGAGAGGGGCATTTTAGCGACACCCTGCCCCCAGAAACAAGGTTGCATGTTCATGTATGGGGCAAAGGGGGAGATTAATCTATTTGCAGTAACAGAAGTGAGCCCCTTTAATCCTACCACCACAGAGACTAAGTCCAAGCAGATAGAGTTGCAAGTGCACTGAAAATAGGCTGAAGAGACCGAGTACAGAATTTGGATGGGACGTAGAAAGGAAGTCTGCATGGAAGCGCAGTTAGAGGACAGGTGTGTAAAATCTTGCGTGATGTCTGTGTGCGTGTGTGCGTGTGTGTGTGTGTGTGTGTGTGTGTGTGTGCACGCATGTTTAATAGAGCCCATTTCACAAGACAGAACCTCATCATAACCGAAAGTGCTTTCTTTCATTGACAGGCTGTGTAAAATAAAGCAGCACTCATGATTTATCACATATCTCCCTTCCTCGATGCCTACTAATGTCTTTCTACCAGCAGCGCACAGGAGCTTGGTCTCCCAGCTAGCATAGCCTTGACTAGCCTCCGCTTTACTCAAGGTTAATAGTTGCTTCTGAAGTGATAAATCAAATTTAGCGCATGTCTGGTTTCAAGCTTTAGTGTCCACGTGAATGATAGATGCACAGCTGGTGATGGCTTTAATGCAGCTTTCTAAAGAGAGAGAGAGAGAGAGAGAGAGAGAGAGAGAGAGAGAGAGAGAGAGAGTGTCTAAAAGCTCTTGTACAGTATAGATATTTGTGTAGGGTCATACTGTTGTGCATGTGTGTGTATAGACTGCATGTAGGCATCAATGTCCCTATTATTCAGTCAAGTGTGTGTGCATTTGTGTAGGATTGCTGCATACCTGTTTAGTCTAGTGAAACGTAAAAGCCACTCTGTATTGGTGTTAAAGGAGGAGTGTGTGTTGTGTAAATATAATTATGTAGTATTGAGGTCCTGGTGTGGCACTAACAGAATTTTTGGCACCCTTGAAATGAAAATGAGCTATGCAGTCAATTTGAAATTTGTCTGTAAGACAAATGAAAATAGTGAAGTTAATGTCAACATGTAAATTTATTTATCAGTCAAAATGGTGCTGAGAGTGTGCAAAGCTTCATCAGGAATACTGTTACAAACTTCAAATAAAATAGTTTTGATTTGTTTAACACTTTTCTCGGCCACTGCATAATTGAATATGTGTTATTTCATAGACTTAATGTATTCATTATTATTCTAAAATAGTTGTGAGAGAGAGCAAGTGTGTGAGCAAGTGTGTTTAGTCTAGTGAAACATAAAAGCCACTCTGTATTGCTGTTAAAGGAGGAGTGTGTTGTGCAAATATAATTACGTAGTATTGAGGTCTTGGTGTGGCACTAACAGAATTTTGTAGCACCCTCAAATGCGTCTATTAGACGAATGTAAATAGTGAAGTTAATGCCCATGTGTAAATTTATTTATACTACAGTGCACCGCTGAATGCTCAAATCTGATTGATTAGAAGGTGTGCATCATTTCCATATAACAGCACAGGTAGTTCCGGCCATATAATAAATGATAGGTTAATACTAATGCACATATTCTAATATATTATTGTTTCTATAGTAACATCTCATATATAGGGACTTGTACAGTGGACGCTCTACATAATTATAAGACTAATGATAAATGGATTTAAAAGCACATTGTTGTATAGTAAAGTAATTCTTATAGTCATTGATGTGGTGAAGTTCTTTGTTAGGAGATGTTTATTTAATATTTTTGGACAGAGTGTCGGTTGTAAGCGCTCTCAGTGTGTGTGTGTGTGCGCGCGTGAGAGAGCGAGAGGCTGGTAAGGGAATGATTGTTTATCGCAGCTATAAAATAGGTCAGAACAGGAATTAAGTTGTCTCTCAGACATTCCACAACTTTAAATCTAACTATAAACCTTTAAAATGTCGTTCATTAATAAATTAAACATTTATTAATGTTTAATAAATGTTGGCTTGAGCTTTGTGCAGCACTTTCAGCCACTGCATAATTCTATATTTTTTATTTCATAGACGTAATGTATTCATTACTATTCTAAAATATTTGAGAGAAGAATCTCTGAGTGTGTCCAAACTTTTGACTGGTAATGTAAAATAATGTAATGTAAAATAAAAAACACATGCTATCAGTGATATTTAGTGCTTTCAGATTTGGTGAAGACACTTGTTAAAGGATCTTGGTCCACTCCTCCATGCAAAGCATTTTAAACTCATTTATATTCTCAGGCTTGTCTTCAGTTCAGATCACGACAGGCTGAGATGGTCATTACAAAACATCCCACAGACAGTTCTGTGCTGATTTGAATCTATGTTTGGGGCCATTCTCTTGTAGAGAGATAGATATATGGCCAAGTCTTTTTGGCAAGCAGATTTTGGACCAAAATATCCTGGTACTTTGTCGTCATCAATCTTCACAAGAGCTCCTGAAGCACTAGTTGTAAAACACCCCCAAAGCGTCAGTGATAAACCTCCATATTTTACAGTGTTTATGGGGACTTTGGGGTCTTTTTGTTCTTCACAGCACACCCGATAATGTTTGTTGTGGAAAAAGTTTAATTTTGTTCTCATCGGTAAAATGAAAAATGAAGAGTACCTATAATTATGAAGTTGCCTAAAACACACAAATATACCAAGCAGGCCTAACTGTTGATGAAAGATGAAAACTAGATGAAAATCAAGTGGTGGAACACATCCATAACAGGAAGTCTGATACAAAACCACAGATGACAATCAAGCAAAATACAGTACACAAGATTAGCATGCATCAATTTGAAACATAATAAAGTGTAGTTTGCAAAAAATAAAAATAAAAAATACATATAAAAAATAAAATGATATTTTGTGCAATTTTTGAACTTAAATTGCCAAGCAGTGGAAGAAACAACTGATTGCTATGTTGGTAAACTGCACACTAAATCCAAGTTTCTTGTTCTGCACTAATGTCTTAACATCAGTTTAGTTTCATTGCTTTGAGCCACAGTGTTGTGATGAACAGGGACTTGTGTTGGTTGAAGCCCTGTCTTGAATTGGTGGCGTGTCTTGTCTGTGAGTGTCCTCTGGCCATCTGACACTACACAGCCGTCTCTACCACTCACATCAACACATAGGTCGAGCATTAACTGTGAAGTGATGGTGGTCTTTTCTTTCCAAATGAGGTCTTGACCCGAGCTGTCTTGCCCCTCTTACTGGTAGCACCTTCACAGCTTGAGCTCTGTTGGATACGCATCCACTTAATGTATTCAAAATCATTAATCATCCAATCATACAATCATTAATGTATTAAAAAAATTCATTTTTCTAATGTCTTCAAATTGACAGTAAGCACTTTTTAGTTTCCTGACCAATCAAGTAACAAGTTAAGAGCAAACGAGACATGGAGAACAAAGTACTGGTGACACAAATTAATCCTATAGGCTCCCAGGTGATGCAACAAAAAATTGTTCACCCTATTGTCCAGAGATCGTGATTTGAATCCCAATAATGCCACAGGCATCTGTGGCCAGGAGCCAGAGAGCAGTGGGAGGAAACACTATCTAAATGTGGGTGTCTATGAGCACATGTATGTGGAAGATCGCTGATAGCGCTTATGCTTATGCTGCCCTGTGATGCTGCATGACCATCGGCTCGAAAATATCTGGTGGGCTGGCTTCACATGTCTCAGAGGAAGCACATGTCAGACTTTACCCTCCCCAGTTGGTAGCTGTCGTATGATAGGGAAGAGCTGGTGGATGGCTGGGAATTTTTCAGGTGACCAAATTAAGGAAATTTACATTGAAATTTACGTTGAAATTTATGTTGAGTAGAATATATTCACTGGCAATTTTCCAATGTTGAAATTTTAGAACTTTAATACCGATAATAATAAATCTAATCTAGAGAGCAAGCTAGTATAGTTAGTTAGCCGATACTAGATAGGAAAGTTGTTATGGTAAGAACGTTGTTATGGTTACAGAGTATTTCACGTGAGACACTAGATTTTCATATCAATACAAAAGGTACTCCAGACAGCACTTTCTCTGTTGGTAAAAGGCTAAAATAATTAATAACTGCAAATATGTTTAGCAAGGGGAAAAGATGAAAGACGTCTAATGAATAAAGTGCTTTTAAGAGTGCGACATTATGAAGTTTGATTTGTATCTTTCCGTGAATTATCAGCTCTCATCACGTACAGACATCTGCACACAGATTTCCCTGCTCAAACTGGTGCAACTCATCACGAGGATCTTTCATGACTCTCTCTCTCTCTCTCTCTCTCTTTCTCTCTCTCTGTGAATATGTAAGTCAGATCAGTCAGCTGGTTCAGACCAGTCAGCCAAAGCCCCAGAGCCAGAGCTTCTCACACATTTTCAGCAAAATAGTGCATAACATATTTTGCTTGTTTTCTATTGTGGATTTTGGTTGTCAGTGTTCCTAATAGTACTTATAATGCATCGCATTTCAGTGTCATTTTTGTTTGGAAGTAAATGTTGGATAATGTTTAAAAAAAGACAAAGAGAGACATTATTAATGCACCCTAAGCTCTGTACATGTTTGGGTGGTGATGATCAGTGATTGGAAAATGATGAATTGCTGTTGATTGTAGCTTAGACCTCCCTCATGCGCTCTTATAAATCCATGCGGAACGCCATAGGCCTTATTTCAGGATATTCATGTATGAACAAATCTCCCTCTGTGTCTGGATGAGTTCACCCCAGCACATTTTTGGCACGGGTGTGTTTTCGCAAGAAAAAAGAAACACAAGCCTGTCTTTATTCCACTGTCCTGTTCAATATTTTATTGCAGCTATCCTAGCATAGAATATTTGCACTGGCAGTGTTGAATGAGAATAAATGAGGCTCAGGACATATCCTGCAATGACTGCTTCCCTAGAAAGAGAGAGGATGGAAGTGAGGGAGATGAACAGAGAAGGCATGTGTGCCTGAAAGCATGGGCCGGTCCCCAATGCATCTGCTTTAATCACATGAGAATCTCCATGTGTCTTTCCAAACTCAATCAAAGGCCAACATTCACAGGCTGCATTGTTTCATGTGTTGGACAGCAGTGAAGTAGAAAGCAGGTTTATTTTAGCTAGGAATGGGGAATGTGACCAGTGTCCAGGTTTTTAAAACAATGGATGGGAAAGAGGGCTGAAGAGAACATTAAGGTGTGGCACCAACTAATTATGTATCCTTCCATTATATGTGACGTCACACTGTGTGCCATTTTTGCTGCCATAATGAAGACTGAATAGGGGACTGCGACAGTGTTGTTGAGTCTGTGCTTCATTAAGAAGATCCGTTTTCATTTATACTGATGATCAACTGTCCAAATGTACTTGTCTACATACAATACATCTTCAACAAGCAGCAGTGCTAGCTAGCTACAGTATGGGACAAGTTTGTCTCAGTGGGAAGAATTACTAACATTAGCAAAAGTTAGTTACCTGATTACGTATGTGAAGACCCAGTAGGCTTCTGTGGTTTTAAATGCTTTGAGGCTCTCTCCAGACCAGGTTGCGTATGAGATAAATACATCTCATTTTAAGTTAAAGTGGCAGTTTGGGGGAAAGTATATAAGGACCACAGTCTACTTTAATTCCTTTTTCGAAGTAAACTGAGTAATTTTAACTATCTTTCACCTCTAGTTATTCTCGTGTTGTGCAGCAAAGCCAGAAATCCCAAATATGGTGGCCTGAAACAGAAAATTTGTTCTTTGATACAAATTTATGGGCCTTAATGGCGTTAATGTCTGACCCTGCCTCTGGATTGTCACCTTGTCATAAGACTATGAGATACGTTATAGGAAAAGAGAGCAGCACCTTTCTGAGTGGGCTGAATATCATCTTGCCCAATGAGGCCAGAGATGCCCTCAAAAGTAGCCTATTTATCTATAAAGCCCACACTGTGTTTTTGGAGTAGAACTGGGACAGGTCAGCGACCATAACCTGCTGTATCCTACATCACCATGTCACAGCATTAGATGTTACCATTAGTTACTTCTGATTAACGAAGGTTTTGCATTCGCATTTACATGGATGACTATATTTGAAAACCAGTGCTTGCCTAATAAATAAGATTACCTGCAATGTCTGGCATCATGGCTCATATACAGCTAACTACAGTCGAATCATTGATGTAGAACTCTATAACACGTTTTTCCTTTCAAGTAGAGTAGGGCTCTTGACGAACCCTTTTTCTCAGAGTGTAAATATTGTGATAGATATCATGTATTGTCTTAAAATATTGTGTTTGTATCAACTCCTGGCCATTTAGTATCTACACTGTTTTAAAAATTAGGTTAGATCTAGAGGTTCTTCAGCTTGTCCCTGAACCCCAAGGGTTTCTCTATCAAAGTAGAACTCCTTAAGGAAGTCAAAAAGCTGTAGCTGTACAAAGAGCCCTTGAAAAACCCTTTTAAGAGTTTATCTAAACAGGTTTGTGTTGTTTTTGTGCGTATATATGTTACAGTTAAACTCGCCGATGAACTCCGTCAGCAGCTCAGAGGACATCAAGCCTCCGGTGGGCATTAACGGCATGATGAAGGTGCCAGCGCAGTCCTCTGGGACCCCTCTGTCTCTCACCAAACACATCTGCGCTATCTGCGGAGATCGCTCCTCTGGTATGCGCACACGGCAGCACAAAAATAATTGGCTAAATACTAACTAGAGCATTTCGTAATTTTGTGTCCCATGTGTTCTGCCCAGTTTGACAGATATGCTGTTTCCTCAGGTAAACACTATGGCGTCTACAGCTGTGAGGGCTGCAAGGGGTTCTTTAAGAGAACCGTACGGAAGGACCTGACCTACACCTGCAGGGACAACAAGGACTGTGTCATTGACAAGCGCCAGCGAAACCGCTGCCAGTACTGCCGCTATCAGAAATGCCTGGCCATGGGCATGAAGAGAGAAGGTACAGCAGATTACAGAGTGGACAGGAACATAGCAATCATCCTCTTTTATACTCTGATACAGAGCTTAGATATATCCATATTCTGCAGAGAGTGCAACTTAAACCAAATGGAAAGTCATTATTGTGGTTGCTGATTTGTATAATGAGATATTTTGTGTAGTGGGTGCAGTAAATTCACGGCTAGCTGACTCCACTGGAAACATGCAAGTTGATGCATGGCAGTGATTAAACATTCAATGACCTTGGACTTGGAGATCAGACTCTTAATTAGTGCGTCGATAGACACGCGGTCTTCTGATTCAGCAACTGTGATATGTGAGCGAGACTATGCAGGAGGCTTGTGTTACTGTGATAAGCATCCATAGTGGACTCTGGAGGTTGTTGTAGGTTATACTGGCCTTTAAAAGAGCAGTTTGTCCTTTTTAGTTCGCCCTCTGCTGCTTCTGAGGTGAATTGCAGTCAGTGTTTTCCTGTGTTTTTTGGGGTGTAACCGGTAGGGTTTGTTTTTAATTTAAAAAAAAAAAACACCTACTTCAAGTTTAAATCAAAATTCAAATACATATACGGATACTTGCAGCACTAAACAGATCCAGATAGTGGCATTGTATTACACCCCTACTATATATGCCTCATGCCTCATTGTCTGAAAAAAGCCACATGGATGAACTAGTGGTGGAACTAATATCAGGGCCGGGAAAAATGTAACCAGTAGCTTGAAATGATATTATTGAGCAAGGAAGAATAACTAAGCATTTTGCACACAACAAAGTTAATAAGGTCAAGATGGGCCAAAATAGGAAAGTTATTTATGTTAATCTTTGCTTCCTGGTGGAGGAACAACTCTGTTATGGTTAATGGTAAAACTCATTTCAGGGTCGGAAATATGTACACAGTAGCCTAAAGAAATTAGGTTCATTGTAATGTGATACTGCAGATCACAGGGAGTATAAAAGGGAAATGAAGGGGTTGGAATGGGCCATTGGGACATCGCTTTCGTTTTAGGTGGCTCTCCTGATAAAGCATGAACCAGCCTTTATTCTCTTGCCTATCCAAATCAGATCCCAAGGCAAGAGAGAAAGCAGGATGACAGTAAGCTGAGTGCCAAGGAGGAGACAAACAAAGAGAAAATGAGTTTACCCCTATGTAGGAGGACATTAGCACTTTTAGTATGTTAGTCACACTCATTCCCAAGAGAACGAGATGGAAGACTTTGTCAGCGCTGGGTTTACTTCCAAAAGCTTTACTTGTTCCTTTTCGGTAATGCCTCTTGACAGGAGAGTATCGTGTTCTAATCCAAGAGCACTTCTCCTGTTCAGACAGTGAAGCCAATATATCATAGCTTTGTCTATACAAGTACCCTGCTGACAAAACAATTTAGTTTAGTGTGAATTTCATGCAGGTTTATGGATGGATTGGTTTAACTGGTCTCCTAGTATGGACATCTAGCAAAACCTTTCTGGAAAACTGGAGCAAGCTGTTTTTTCTAGCAAAGGAATGAGTATGAGAGGCCCCCCCAGGTGCGTCTAGCTTCAGATCAGTTTAGCTTCAGACGGATCAGATGAGAAACACACACACACACACACATATATGCCCATGCCATAACACTGCCTCCACCATGTTTGACACATGATGTGGTATACTTTGAATCATGAGCTGTTCCTTTCTTTCACCATACTTTCTCTTCCCATCCTTCTGGTACAAGATAATCTTGGTTTCATCAGTCCAAAGAATCTTATTCCAGAACATGGGAGGCTTTTTAGATGTTTTCTGGTAAAGTCTAATCTGGCTTTCCTGTTCTTGAATGTTACCAGTGGTTTGCACCTTGTTGTAAACCCTCTGTATTTACATTCATGAAGGTGTCTTTTGAATGTAGATTTTGACAGTGATATGCCTACCTTCTCCAGAGTATTCTTGACTTCTGTTGATGTTGTGAAGGAGTTTTTCTTCACCAAGGAAAGGATTCTGCGATCATCCACTTTAGTTGTCTTCCGTGGTCTTCCAGGCCTTTCAATGTTGTCGAGCTCACCAGTGCTTTCTTTCTTTTTAAGAATGTACCCAACTGTTGATTTGGCCACACCTAAGGTTTTTGCTATCTCTCATAGATTTATGTTGTTTTTTCAGCCTAATGGTGGCCTCCTTCACTTGCATTGAGATCTTCTTGGACTTCATATTGGTCAAACAGTCAAACAGCTGCCAGTCAAACAGCTGCCAAATGCCAGCTCAATACCTGATATCAACTCCAGACCTTTTATCTGCTTCATTTGTCTTGAAGTAACGAGGGAATGGACCGCACCTGGTCAGTTAACTTCTTGTCAGTCAATTGTCCAAATACCTTTGAGCCCCTGAAAATGGAGGTACTTTGCTGAAAATGGCTGTAATTCCTAAATGGTAAATGCCATATTTTTGTGGAACCTCTTAAAATAAAGCTGAAAGTCTACACGTCGATCACATCTTGGTTGTTTTATTTCAAATCCATTGCGGTGGTGTATAAAGGCAAAATCACAAAAACTCTATCATTGTCCAAATACTTCCGGACCTGACTGTGTGTGTGTGTGTGTGTGTGTGTGTGTGTGTATATATATATAGCTTGGAGTTCTTGTGAGTGAACTACTCAAACCTCCTTTACATTAGATCCCACTCAGTACCTACTAGACCTCAAGTACACTGCAGCAATGGACATTAGAAATGAATATGCACTGTGCGCCTTCCTTGACCCGAGTGCACCCCTTATCCCATTCGGTTTGCTTGAACAGCCCATAAGCCATTCCCCCCTGTAGCCCGAGGCAGGGGAAGAGCAGGACCTCTCCAACCCGAAAAGGGCTGAGTGAAACTGCAGGAAAACAGGATTAAATGAATTTATGCTCTCCTCCTTCTCCGAAGGAAATAAAGCTAACGTGATTTTAGGCCGCCTCACCTCTCGCTGACTCCACGAGAAGTATTCTACCCTTGGGCTGACCTCCAGAAGCAGACAGCAGTTTCTGTAAAGTGGGGCCCCCTTTTTCCTCCTGCCCCGAGGGCCCCTTCACCAAGCCACTACTGTGATTCAGCGGTGAGGAAATAGCATGGGATGAAAGAAAACCTAGAATGTGTGTGGCATGTGTGGGCTTCCACATATGTGCAGAATGGGGGCTGTATCAGGAGAAGGTTTTTGGATGAACAGAGTATCACACATTCAGAAACAGAAAGAGAGAAAGACGTTCTCGGAACCGTTTGAGGCCTGAAGTGCGGTTAGTTCTGCCTTGGCCACAGTTAGACAGAGTGTCTGCTCAGCACTTTAACCACTTTCTGTTGGTCTGCTCAAGCTCATGAAATGCCAGATCCATTAAACTAAACACTGTGGCTAGGTTAGAACCAAAACACTCCACTGTGCCTTATTCCGTCAGTCCGTTTCTGACACGTCTATGAAAGGGTGAATCGGAAGCTAGGGTCCACAATATCGATACCTACTGCTTAATATTCTTCCACCCTTGTGAAGCAAATCCAGGGGGTCTATGATCTGTTAGAGTTATTGTTAGGGCAGGCATGCCAAGATCTACAATTTAGCCTTTATTATTTTTGACCCCTTGCCACGGCAATATGGTAGACACCTGAAAACTAACACAAATAAAATTCTTCTGGCAAAAAACATTCACTGAAGGGGGAAGGATGCAAAACCTGAAAGGCACGTTTATTTCTATTAGTGATTACTTTTGCTTCATGCGAGTTGATCAGGTGAACTATGAATTTGCAAACCTCAGTTTTATGAACCAGTAGAAAATAAGAGGACAGGCCTATGGTCTCTGGTTGGTAAAAGGACAGGGTGGAATGAGCTGTTTAACATTTGTGCTGTTAGCATGGAGCTGTCTCATCTAGAGACACACACTAGGGTTTAGATCATAAAATTATGTTTTTTCTCTCTGCCTGCTGGGATGTTCTTGTTAGTAATATTGCTGTCTCTGTTAAAATATTATAAGCCTTTTTGAGTGAACTAGAAAATTGTTAATGTGATACTAAATGTTTTAGATCTACACTTTAACACAGGTCTATGGGGAAAATGTTAGGAACAAAAAGTTCTCATGCCTCATGCTCTTTATACATATTTACATAAAGTGTCTAATATATGGTAGTGTTAATAAAATAAATCTGTCCTACCATCGTCAGAAGGCTCTGCAGATTTTTTTATACTGGAAAGGGTTGCTTTTGTTTCTTTTGTGTGCTAATATTGACAGTGTAATCAGCAATACTGAGTGGACCCAGTTTTTTTGCATACAGCCGTTCAGGAGGAACGCCAGAGAGCCAAGGATCGAAATGAGAATGAGGTGGAGTCAAGCAGCAGCGCCAATGAGGACATGCCCGTGGAGAAGATCCTAGAGGCCGAACTCGCCGTCGAGCCCAAGACCGAGACGTACATTGAGACCAACCTGGGTGTGCCGTCCAATTCGGTGAGTAAGCAGCTATTGTGACCACATCCCAAATACAAGCTTCTCTTAAGGCCACACTAAACTTTACAAAATAACTTTATAACTTTAAAACATATATTTGTTTGTGATTAGAGCCTTTCCGAGGGAATTTATCAAAGTGTAAAACTGTCATTGTTGAGCTTTTAATGCATTACTTTAGGATGGGTGTGTTTTAGTGACAGGCAAGTGTTGTGTCACAAAATATATGCACAGAACAGGGAGGAGTCTGTATGGTTGGAAGTGTTTCTAATTTGCAATCTGGATTTCTTGATGAGGATAAATGTGTACCTTTTTGTGTTGTCTAATGCCATTACACGATACCACCACGTTCTTCAATATAGGCTAAAATTTGTCTGGTCTTCAAAATATTTTATGTAATGACTTTGTAATTCGGCTTTGTTTTGTCCTTATTCTGGTGTATGTTTATTTTAGTCTGGATATTTTGTCTGTATATCGATTTATTTTTTCTTAATCACAGAGCTCCTATTTGTCACATCCGTGGATGCTTTAGAAACGACTCAGTGTTTTGGTTTAGAAATGACCTAAATGTTTTGTCTGTTTTAGTCAAATAAAACAGACAAAACAAATAAAACAGACAAAACATTTAGGAAAAAATAAACATATGTGCATCAAAAAGCAAAGAGCAATACAATCCATGGTTGCTGAGTTATAAAGATAATAAAGGCTTAGCAGGCAAAAGGGGGATGAGGCTGGAATAAGGCTGGATGAGGCGGTTGCAAGCATGGATTAGTTGTGGTAGTGAATCACAAGGTTTTTGGATGTTCTGAGCTAAACTATCTTTATCCCACAGATGACAAATGGGGATAGTGAGCAGACCAGACATGTTAGTGTCCAGCATGTGGTTCTTCAAGGCGCCACACACCTGAAAAAACACTCAGATATGGTGGGAAAGTGTATAGGGATATTTGAAATATCTTCCCATCCATTACTCGCACTCCCTTAGCTCAATCTATGGAGTCTGGTTATGACCTCTTTTATTTTTTCTGTGTGAGGAATTGAGTTTACTCTGTTGATCAGCATGTCATACTTCCAAGAAACTTTAAAAGTATAGTTTAAGCATTCTTAAGTAAATGCAGTATAAATCACAGATCTGAATGCTGTTATGGCATTATACACCTGTCACCACGATTTATTGTTTCTCTTAGATGTTCCTATTTCTATAGTAACAACTAGTATGGATAAAAATCATGTTATTTAAAACTAAAATATTCTGTGATATGGTGAAGTATTCTGTAAGGACATGTTTGTTTACCATTTTTGGAAGGAGTCTCCAGTGCCAGCACTGAGCTGTAGAGCGAAGTTTCTGCTTTCTCTGCCTTCACACAGAAACACACACAAAAAAGTCCAGCCGGGAAGTGTTTTTTTGGGAGACAGAGAAGACAGCAGTGCTTAGTGAGAAAGCAAGAGAGAGTCTGGGAGCTTCTTTTGGGATTGTCCTGAAAGTGATGGCAGTGGTTATGCGAGTAAATGGGGTTTATTTTTGGAGTATGAGAATGCATGAGCAGTAGCGAGTGACATTGGGGAGATGTAGAGGAAGGAGAACTGCCTCTGGGGAAGCTGACACTAGAAAGCACTCCATCACAGTCTCGTTGGTGAAGACACACTCTCGCTAGAAATAGAGCTTCAGCATGGAGGCATATTTGGCTCCCTTATGCAACAGATTTGTTTATCTCTGGTAGGGATGATGGCTTGTGAGATATAAAAATCTAAGATAAACAATGAACCATGACAGAGTGAGCTATTTTAGATGAGCTGGGACGTCTGTTCTCATGTGGTATCCATGCTCTTGTCAAATGAAACGTTGACTCATTCTCCCCCGCTCCCTCGCTTGTTTGGTCTCTTCCTCCTATCTGTGCTCTTTTAGGAGCTACTGTCCCGTGCGCTAATTAATCACAAGGCTTCATCCCCGAATGCACCTAATCACTGGGGTTGGGCTGAGCTGAATGAACTGGGTTTAGCTCTTGGTGACCTAGATCAGGAGTTAAACAGGCGTTAGTAATATGCCTCCATTCAGGCAAGGAAGGGCCTTCAGTGTGTTCTATCCTTACTTCCTTCTATTCCCTGTCCAGCTCAGTCTTTCTCTCGGTGTTGGAATGATCAGGCTCTATGTGCCACATTTCATTCTCTCATTTACTCATTCTCATTCTGTTACCATTCTGTTATTGCTTATTCAGAGTATTGCAAGACGGGTTACCCAGGTCTTAAGTTGATTTTTTGGACACTCCATTTTAGATCATTTAAATTAACTGAGGAGAGATGTCTAGGCACTCGCATTTAAATCTGCAGACTGGTGAACTACAACTATAATGTGATGTAACATAAATAAGAGTAAAATGATGATATGCCGTATTAATGAGAAGATGGCAAGCATTCAAACAATCATCTAATAGTTCATTTATTCGTTCATTCGTTCATTCATTCATTCATTCATTCACCTTCAGTAACGGCTCCTGGTCCGCATCAAAGTGGAACACTGGGAACACTTTTCTAGTTTAACAATATGGATTCCACCCTCATTATCCAGCAGCTTATGCATAGCATTTGATCCAGCACATCATTTTTGCACAATAGACACAGTAACAGAAAATGTGAAGCTTAGGCAGGTGTAAAATAAAATGGCATCTACTGTTAAGATTTGCAGGATTTTCCTGGACACAAAAGTCTTACTTTAGTTTTTTATATCATGTGTCGACACATTTGAATATAGTCATTGATTGTGCACACAAATTAATGTGGCCATAAGATACTAAATCGAGGTCATTTGTGTGCATGAGTTGTAGGCTTTTTATCTCTATTTTGATTTGATGTTTTTGTTCATTTGATGCATGCTCCTGTAATGAAAACAGGCGTGAAAAATATAAGCTATACTTACAGCTCACTTTTAAGTGTTTATAATTTAATCCATGAAAAAATTCTGTCCGTGTCTCCTATTAAGCTGCCTCCTCTGATATCCGTGTGAAAAAAAATTCTTGAATTTTACAGGACTTATTCAAGAAAATCTATTTGATTAGATTATTAGTCTATAGTTTTGTCTGAGATTTGAATACCAAGGTGTGCAATTTCAGTATTAACTCTTCACTGAATACAGCCCTAATTGCTTGTCCAATGTCATCTTACCACTCAAGTGCTGTTTTGGCTGAAGTCCCATGCACACAACACACACAATGCCCCAAACCTCTGATCTGCTTATACACACTTTTTCTCCCTGTTGTCACACAGCTGTAATTGGGTTCTAAGCAGAATATGAAACATTAACATGTGTTGAACCGTGCTCTCCTCCCTTCATGAAAATTTCATAAAATGATATGCAAGCGAGGCATTTCTGTAAGAGGCAGGCATCGCGGATCAGCCGTGAATAATGCACATGGAACAGTTTTGATTTGTTGGGGGGAAACAGTTATTTTGTCATGGTCATGAAATGACTGCTCAAATCTAAACTCACAAGCTTCATTTTTACCTTGTGGGTAGTCGCTCTTCGTGCTTGGCAGATTCTCATAAACGAATCATGCGGTCAGCTGCATCGTAGTTCCTCTCACTCAAACACACTTGGAGTGTAAAAGCGGAGAAGTGAGTATCTGCTATTTTTACATCACCCTTAACCTCAATCTGCTCAGAGGCTAAAATGAGAACACTGAGGTTTTGTGGATGAAAGGGGTGTGACCGTATACCAAAATGATATACCATGATAAAGAAATCTTTACAGCAGTAGTTGTACTAACAGTGACTTTGCTACAAGCATTATTTCCAGTTGCATCACACGTCTTAAAATGTTCAAAAAGATTTTTGTGGCTTTTTTTGTTAAGTACAAATGTACCTTGCAAAAATGAGAGAATAACGTATTTGTATTTTAGTATTAATGGTTTTCTTAAACTCGTGTCATTTAAAGGAGCAGTATGTAATTTTTAAAGCCCTTATCTGCTCACAAGGCAGTTCAGAATTGCACAGAAAACACTCACACATCTTCCTTTTCTCCCTAGTTGGGAGCTATGTATGCCTTGTGTATTGCTGTTAAAAAGGAAATATTGCAATTTCTGGCCAAGAAAACATGCTAAAAAAAAAAAAAGCCTGGATATATTGGATATATTGCTTGGATATATTGAAAAACACAGTTGTTCTAAGCTTGCTCTAATATTATATGAATATTAAAGGTCTAGAAACACTTTTAAAGATTACAGATTTTACCTTTAATGGTCATGTTGACAGTATAAAGTTGTAAGTGGTTCCATGATATGCTGCTGCTTAATTACGTTGATTTTTTTCTATCATGTGAATAATATATTTAAAACCATTTTGCACAATTGAGACAAACCTTTCAGGCCAGTGTGATGTCTTTAGCTATGCCCGTCTGCCTAGTGTTGCTATGTGAGAGAAAGTGAGAGAAATGGGGTCAGGGTAAACACTGCTCACAGAGCCATGCATCATTCAAAAGCATGGCCATGTTTAACTAGAACTGGGGGAGCTGTATTCTTCTTGGAGGTTCTCTGCTGCTGCTCCATTCACATTTGTCTCACTTCTTTTGAATGAATTATCTCTTTGTTTATACACATAAAAATAAAAACTAGAGGAGAGGTGTCCATAGCCAAGATCTGATGATCTGATATATTTCTTCACTCTGGAGTTTGTGAAGAAATGTCTGTGTCCAACAGTTTGGTATCTTTGGTATCTTTTGTTTGATCTGCAGCCTCCAGAGCTTGTTTTTTTTAACAGCCAGAGAGTAAGTGAAGATTATGGCTCATAGAAGGAGGAAAGTATCAGCATGAGCTTTGGCCTAAAGCAAGTTTGCAGGCTCAAATGCTGAAAGAGACGCGGATCATCCGTCTACTGATTCCCAGGATAGTTCTAAAATACAAGCAAAGTTTTTCTTCAGTTTTAGGTATTTTGTTGTCTCCTGGAAATTGGGATGGATGTTTTTTTTTTGTGCGAGAAGGTGATTTGTGTAAGTTCAAGGCCTCAGTGTTTTTTCTATACTACAAAAACCCTTTTCGTGCTCTTACGATATGTGCACTACTTGCCATAAGAAACTTTGGCACCTATTTATTTTCAATAAAGCGTTGCAAATAAAGTTCAAGGCATTGTAGAATTGCAAGCCCAGAGAACCTGACTCACAGCACAGCGAAAAGAGAACTTGAGCTGGTTTTCATTTTATGTAAATTGTAAGCAGAAATCTTGGAACGATGACCAATCATGATGGGGCTCATAGTTTCATATGGCATATGTTCCTCCCAAAAACTCAGGCATAAAGCATCTGGGTTTTCTGTAAACTTTTTTTTTTTTTAATTATCTAGTAGAAGGTTTCCCAAATGATATAATATTCATCCACCCCTATTGTCACCTGTGTATTTTTATACCAAGCAAATACAAGCATTAAAATCAGCCTATGCATGAAAGGAAATTAAATGAGCCAATAATAGAAATTATCATTTGTAAACAAAATCACAGTTATATCATTCATGTTTAAATTGACGGATTACTCACAGTGATGTTTTTCATGCATTGCAGTAAATGAAATTAAATCACACACTTAAAAAATTATCATGCTAGTAATCTAAATGAGTAGTCATGTTGTGCCTGTAGCACTGACCAACTAGGAGAAGTTGCAGAAGTTTTACTTTAGAAAAAAAAGGCCAGGATATTTGAGGGATTTATTTTTCTTGAGTCTTGCCTGCTCATAGAACATGTTCATATTGATCCAGATGTCCTATTGAATCATGTTTGTGGTGTGACCACTTTTGACCCAAGGCACTCAAATTCCGTTTGCTCACGTCCTTTCACATACGCGCTGCTCATGCTGCTCTTCACTCCTCCATTCTCGCTCTCTGACACTCTCTCATTCTCTCATTTTCATCTTTAGAAAAAAAGTGTATCTGCTTTTCCACATCTCAGCCTGCACCTAGGGTGAATCTTCCATGACAGTTTATCATTGGACTTATTTGTGGCCCAGTAGGCCGACAACAAGTCGGGAGTGTGCCAATATCTTTGGTTTCATTGTGGTATTTATGATAGATTTTTTTGTTTTGTTTTGTTTTGTTTTTTGCTATGGTGATATGGGAGACACCTTATTCTTCTCGAAAAATAAAAACAAATAGCCATCCCATCCACCAACCTATGCTAGTCTGCCTGCTAGGATTTTCTTGTTAGCAATGTTGACACCTCTGCGTGCGAGAGGAGTTGATTTTCTCAGTAAATTCACTGTTGATAAATTGTCACGCTGAATGAAGCTTTTCCTGTTGCGGCTGCTATGAGGACCCTTCTAGCGAGAACGTGTCAAGCGCCTTTCTTTCCGGCCGAGCTTCCTGCAGGAAATGCTTGCTTGGACACAGTGGATTTTTAACACTGCCTCTCTGCAGGTATTTCCTGAGAGACTAGGGCAGATGCATTGTTGTTTTTGCCTTCCTGCATGGAGGGGATTATTCATCGGCCTCCAAGCTTCACACACACACATGAACACACTTCACACACACACACTGTGAGAAAAGCCCTTTTTCTCTGTTAATCACTGCAATCTGCATACATATACAAACAAGCCCAAGTCCACCATCTCCATTAAAGATGAACAACACAGCCTAGGTCTCGAATGCAGGAGCCGTCTGTCAGCACGTAGTTAGGTGTCTAGGGGGTCTGTTTGCTTACTTATTACCACCCTACCATCATCAGCTGTTTATCTGCCTGTGTCTCTCCACAGCCCAATGATCCAGTCACTAATATCTGCCAGGCGGCAGACAAACAGCTCTTCACCCTGGTGGAATGGGCCAAGAGGATCCCGCACTTCTCTGAACTGCCCCTGGATGATCAGGTCATCCTGTTGCGAGCAGGCAAGTGCACTTATGCATTTACGCATACACACCTGAGCACTCCTTCTCTTGATAACATACATGCACACAAATCTTGTAAATAGGGCTTTTGGGATTTGTTGTGATACTAGTGGAGAAAAAAGTCTCAACAGTTTATACCAGGGGTATATAAGCAAATTTTATTAAGATCCAGTTACATAAAATTCCTCATATTTGACCAAAATGACACTGTAATTACACTAAGGATGAACGTTCTGTAGGTTCCCGCCATTTTAGGAAACACCATAAATGCTGCTGGAGCATAGTCTGCCATTTCATGAGCTCTGGTTTATACTAATATACAGGAAGAAAATGTAATACATATGAAGCTGGTTACTTAGTCTACCTGAAAACTCTCAAACCTTTGAGAGTAAGTGCCAGTTCATGGCTGGATATATTCCATTCCATCTTCACCTCCAGCTCTTCATGCACTATGAAAAAGGAATTTGTCTATAAAGCATTTAGGTCGTTCAGGTCATTAAACTGTGTAGCGTTATATGTCAAGGTGACTGGTATAATCTCTTAAATGTTGTGCCACTCATCTGAGTAAAACTCATGAGGTCCCAACAGATGAGTGATAAAAAAATCCTCATGTAATGTGCTGAGCTAATGCTGCATTTGACTTACCTCAGAAGTAGGAAGTCTGAGCTTTTTCAACTTCTGTGCATTCGAGCTAGAAAGTGGGGGTAAAACTTGGACACCTCCATGTTCGTCTTTTGTTAGCAGCAAGCTAGCTAGCTAACTTTAATGATGTATATTTTCCTCCTCAAAACAGCAATCTGTACAGCAGGGCCAGCCCAGGCTCTTTTGGCTCCCTAGGCGAGATTTTAGATTGAAGTTGAGATTCGGTCACCGGGAGCTAACTGAGATGAGGTGGCTAGAGAGGTTGGAGCCCCTTGTAAATACTTCAGCAGAGAATCTGTTAGAAGATTGAAGAGGCCAGGCATGAGCTATACTCAAACCCAAATAGAGAAATGCAAGCACACACACATATGCCTTATGCACCTGATAATTTTGTTCTTTTTTTCACTCATTTTTTCAACATATGAGGATCCGATTATGCGTACCACATAATCGCACAGTGCTAGAGGCATAACTAATGCGCATGGTAACAGTGCTGGTCATGGTGATGTATCATAATCACACCATGATGCAAGCAGTGTTTAAATTACAACTTATGTTGTCAACTCATAAGTTTTGTTCGTTGATGTCAGTTTGATGTTATTGTAACCATTTAAATTTAATCAGTACTGAAAGGATGTTAATTGACACAATTCATTTTGCTCAATATATGTGTAGAGGGGCACACAGTCGTCACGAAAGGGCGAACTTCCGAAAAAAAAAAGAAAAACTCTCATGCAGCCCCCCTATGTCATTTTGTGCCCTAGGTAACAGCCTTTGTAACCTATGCCATGGGCCGGCCCTGCTGTACGGTCATTGTTATTGATTTAACAAGTGAATAAGTCTGTATGTTGAGTACCAGTCAAAGCAAATACTAGTGTATATACAGGATAGCTGACTGAAAAGTAAACAAGCGCTACTGTGTTTACTGTTGATGCTGTGAGCAGCCAGGTTGATTTGATGTCAGTTGCTGAACTCGGGGTTATCGAGACCTTCCCAACTTTCCGATTAGGAACTCCGACTTGAGTGGGCTTTTTCTTTGGTTTTTCCTGGTTGGAAGGTTGGAAAGTCCGAGTGACAAGGTTTTTTTTTTTTGTAAATTTGAAGGTCTGGTGGTGGTGGTGGTGTGCAGATTTGTACTTCCTAGGCAGGCTTGAAAATGCTATTCATTTTTCTTCACATCCTGTGTCATATTGGTATTTTTTTTCTCCAGGCTGGAATGAGCTGCTCATTGCTTCGTTCTCGCATCGCTCCATAGCTGTAAAGGATGGCATTCTGCTGGCCACTGGGCTCCACGTACACAGGAACAGTGCCCACAGTGCCGGAGTGGGAGCCATATTTGACAGGTCAGAGACCACAAGTTTTTAGGACACTACTGATTAGCTTTTTAGATCTATAAATGATCTTTGGCAAATACACAATGAGAGAGGTAAATATTCCAATAAAGTATTAGGAGCATGTACTTTTGGTCATTTTGGCTGTTCGGTGGTGAACTGATACTCCTTTTTAATGAGGTTCATTTAAAAATGCCAGCATACAGACATGATTTCACCAAGTTTTAATGCAAAGGCAGGAGGAGGAACCTTGGCATTTTCGCCAGCAGACCCTAGAGAGAGAAGGGCAGAAAGCAGGAGCTCTTTTATTGATTAACATCAGTATTCATTAAAGATTCACATACGCGGGTGGCACAGGTCATGCAGAAATAATGAGCTGCTGAGACAGAAAGTGCAAAAGGAAATCCATTTGCGTGTCAGTTGTGCTGGAAGTTGAAGCAGTGGGGCAGCTGAGCCACTGTGCCTGTGGGCTGTGCACTATAAATGCTTGGACCTTCTCATACTGTTCACAAGAACGATCACTACAAGAAGGAACACTCTAAATCAGGCAAGACATTTCTCCCCTATTTTGCATCCTCACATGGTTCTCATGAAGGAAATAATGAAAGTGGCTGATTATATAAGGAATCAAACACTTGGGGGTGTGCTGTTATAGGAAAGTAATCAATGATGGGGTGCTGTCATGGCCTTGTGTTTTATTCCTCTTATAGTACACCAACTTGCCAACGTTTGCAATTATTTTATTATATATAGATTTACACGTTGTAAATTTTATTAATTTATAATCACAGTTAATGTTGTGTAACATTCTCGAAAGTTAAACAGGAAGCACCCTTTTCTCTCACTTGAAGTCACTAAGACAAAAATGCAGTTTGTCATGTTACCAAGAAAATGCCCGAAGAAAGTCCTCTGTCCTCAAGACTTTGTCGGAAAACTTAAAGTTAAAGTTTAAGTTTAAGTTAACAGTACCTCTGACTGTAACAAAGCAATAATACAATACCATAAATATCTCCTCACAGAAAAACTTCACCATATCTAGGTTTCTTTTAATCCTCCTCCATATAAAACCCTGTGTAAGTTAATATAAACCTGTGATTTGAATTACAGCCAGAACTATTGTCAGAGCTGCTAATATAAAAATGAATAAACACCGTCAGATCAATCAGAATCAAGAATACAAGAGACTGGGTTTTAAACACAGTGTGTCCTTTTTTTCCACAGAGTGCTCACAGAGTTGGTGTCAAAGATGAGGGACATGCAGATGGATAAAACAGAGCTGGGCTGCCTACGGGCCATAGTGCTGTTTAACCCAGGTAACATTCTGTACAACCTCCTTTATACACCACCTTTTCATGAACCTCTTATTTTTACTCCTGGACTCCTACCTGACTAACCTTATGCCAGTCTCCTCCTTGAGTTTTTCTTCCTTCTTCTGTGCCCTTCCTTCTTTTATTTTTATTTTTCAGAACTATCTGCTAATGCATTAGTAGGTTGAATTGCTCAATATTTTAAGTGAATTCTCCATAGCTTATATGCATTTGGCTTTTGACCTCAGAATTCAATTTCATTTTTACTAGAGGGTCCGATCCACTCACATTCGAGAAAAACTCTTCACATTCATTAAGACTGGTTTTTGATACCTTTTGCACACCTGGAGGATTAAAATAAACATCCAGTAGATGTCACAACAGAGTTGAAACATCCATGTCCACCAAGTTTCTATGTCCACCTATAAAATATCTAGTGATTTCTTGCCATATTTGTGCAGTAAACCGACGAGCTCAGTTAAAACTTTCCACTGTCATCGTGATTTTTGTCATGAGCTGTATCTCCAATTGAAACCTGAGATTATATTCAAAATTTTTACTAATCTACAAGATTCAGAAGGAAAACAAAACAGACTTTCAGTAGGTTTAAAGGCTGTATGAGAGGGTTTTTACATTCAAACACTAATCGTAAAAGCATTGCATTTCTTCAGACATGCACAGTCAACACACAATAAATCTGACCTTATACATACACTGTCTAATACTGTACTTTTCCTTGTCCCTGGGGTGGTACAATCAATGGTACATCTTTTGTATCCTAAGTATATATCTTTCATTTGGAAAAGTGAATATAGTATACCTTTAAAAATAATTAAAGTTTTAATTTAATTTAATAATTTATTGTTTAATCGTTTAATCATTTAATAGCTTAATTTAATAATTTATTCATAATCAATCATTACGTTTTAATGACGTGCCTTTAAAACTTTGCTGTAAAAGCTCATTAAAGCTACACGTCATGTACCTTACCAGGAAAAAAGACATAGTAAATGTAAAAAATGTCCCTTTAACGGAACCACTCCAGCGACAAGGAACAGTACAGGTTAATGTCTTTATTTCTGAGAGTGCAGGCTCTCTCACAGGGTGATTCCACTAGATACTGTAGTCCAGTGGACAGAGCAAACACACTGTTTAATGAGTCCGGGCTCAACAGACAAAGCAAGCACTCCTTTTTCTGCAGATGGCAGAGTGCTTTGTGCCTCTGCTTGTCCTCTTTAAAGCGAGTTACAGAATTACTGCTCCCATTCTCCTAATTAGGAGCTCTCTAAGGAGCACTCCATAGAGATTGATTGAGGTGTGAGCACAGAAGAAAGAAGAAACACAGAAGAAAGAAGGAATTCATTCACTGCAATAGGGCATGTTTTGTTGGAACAAATGAATAGTATTTCCCACAAGCCAAACAAAATAAAACTGAGTTCAGTCCACTGAAATACTTTATTGGGGCTGCATCTGGACAATGATCTGCCAGTTGATGGCCCCTACTCTATATTAATCACACACTTCTCTTCATTAAACCTGCTATCATGCTGAGTTTTCATCATGATGTCATGTTCATATGCACTTTTGATTCTCTTGAAAATAATGATGAAAAATCTGTTTTCACTTCCTGAGAACTTTGGTTGGTTGTGATGATGTGTAAAGGACTGTAGTTTCTGAAAGTTACATATTAACCCCTTAAAATATCCTTTGTGTTTTGTTGTTGTCGTTCTGCATAGGCATATGTTCACATTTTCTTCTGCCAAGTCTGGTACAGGCTATGTTTGTCAGTAATCGTTCTAAAATGGGTAACCTTACAGCAGCAAAAAAGTGCAAACTGTTGGCATCCTCCTGAGTTAATGAACGCATTTCCTACTCTTCAATCACTTTTCTTTGTAAATAATCTTCTGCTGCGTTTACAGGGTGCTAGAAATTCAATATTGATTAATTAAATTTGACATTTTTGGCAAACCACTTGCAGAGAAAGTTAGCAAAAATGTTCTTTTTCACGTCTAGACTCGAAAGGCCTGTCAAACCCCAGCGAGGTGGAGGCTCTGAGGGAGAAAGTTTATGCCTCTCTGGAGGCATACTGCAAGCAGAGATACCCTGATCAACCCGGGAGGTACGGTTACACCTTCTGTACATTTTGAGCATGCAAGGAAAAAATGGTAACTTACACTCAAACAAACAGGCTAATAATTAAATAAGAAAACTCTCAAGCACACAGCAATGTAGAAAATGTAAATATGTGCTATGTTTAAACATTTATTTATTTATTTATTTGTTTATTATTTTGTAAACTAGGCCCAGGAAAGATGAGTATACTATTATATATTATAAGTATTATATACTTAGCATGTAAAAGGTTCTATTTTGAATCTGGCAACAAAAGGTTTTCCTCTCAAAATAAGGTTCCAGTTAGTACTCCTTTAGAAATCTAGAACCATTAACCTGGTATACATGTATAGATAGGATGTTGTTGAGCTTGGTATAATTGCACCAAATCTAATATAACTCCAGTTGGAAAATGTATAAAAGCAGGATATAAAAATATAGGAAGCAGGCCCTGCGTGTTTTATACAACATATTTTCCTGTAGGTCAAACCCATGGCTCAACAACAGTTCTCGGACATACTTCCAATTTTCCTTCTAATTAAGGGCTTAGATTAAATAAATATTGACCCAGCTGTTTATGCAGGCCTGTTATTAAGTGCTTTGCTCTACTCTATGTTCCTGGAAGCCTTTATAAAAGCAGCGATAAGTGCTTGAAGTGTCCAAACTATTTATCTGTGCAGTATGGATAGCAGTGCTTCAGTTGTCAGTTGTGCTGCTTAGTATAATTGTTAAACTGTATCTTATTTTCTGATTGTGTGTGTGTGTGTGTGTGTGTGTGTGTTTGTGTGTGTGTGTGGAACAGGTTTGCAAAGCTGTTGCTGCGGCTGCCTGCGCTGCGTTCCATTGGCCTTAAGTGTCTAGAACACTTGTTCTTTTTCAAGCTCATCGGGGACACGCCCATCGACACCTTCCTAATGGAGATGCTGGAGGCACCCCATCAAATGACGTAAAGATATCACACCCTCCTGTTGCCCTGGGAGACCGGGGGAAGCTAGCCCCTCCTCCCCAGCAAGACTGATCATGTGACGTTATACGCTGGAGAGGGGCTCAGCTAGTCGTTCCCTCCAATCAGTGTCTCGTAACGCACCCATAGGGTCTCTTTTTTTATACCTTGTATAAAGATATAAATAAACTGTTAATAATTTGAGGGGGACTGAACCATAAATCACCATAAATGTAAAAAGAAAAAAGAAAGGAAAACACAACATGAGACTCTTGAGACAGAAGGGTTGCTGGAAGTGTCAGGGGCCGAGTAGCAGGCCTGGTCTTGAGAATGATGGGATTGAAGCTGTGGAGAAGATCTGGCTCTTGACTAAGGAGAAGAAAAATGAAGGCTGAGCTCCACACCAGGGCTTCAACAGCCTCAAAAACATCCAGCTACAGGCGACTGGGGATATGTGCACTCAGATGGATTGGACATTGAAGTAATCATGATGACGACGATAACGACGAACTTTCAGATCAGGAGAACCGAGCACTCTGCCACGACTGTTGGTTTGAAAAATGGGAAACATTTATGGCTTAGAGTGAAGACTCTTGGATTATTGAATGCTTCTGTGTTACTGACTCTCTGTTCTTCAGCATACTGGTATGAACGATACCGTCCCACTGTTTCAACCGTATCTTGTGAGGGGACAGGAAGCGAAAACTTGTTCGTTGTAGTGACTCCACTCCCAACTCTCCTAGACTTTTCACTGTGTCTCAGTTTCCTTCCGGATGTACACAGATATTTTTGAACATGTAGTTTCTTCTCTGTGTTTTGGCCTCCTGTCCACACAAGGTAAAGTAATTTCAAAACTGAAAAACGTTTCACTGTTTTCATGTGGATGTGAAAAACATATGTTTTTGAAAACGCTTACGTCATAGCATGAGCCTGTGCAGTGAGCACGTGTTGCTGACCAGGTTGTTACTTCGTGGTATATAATTTCTAATATGTTGTCGTGATGACTCAATTTAATTAGATAATTATTCAAATTTCACCTTCTCTACCGCTAAATACACATACTCTTAATGTTATTCTTGAGACATTTGACATAACAGTTTATGACATACTATCCCCACCTACTGGGCTTTTGTGGTCATGTGAGCGCTTTCAAACCATCTTTGAATTTTCATGTGGACAGAGATCATTTCAAAAACTCTTGTGGTTGGAGATATATTTTCGAAAACACTGATCATGTGAACGGAGATATTTTCGAAAACACTGTGTGGACGGAGATATTTTCAAAAACACTGTTGGTGTGAATGAAGATATTTTCAAAAATACCATTAGTGTGAACAGAGATATTTTCGAAAAACTCTGTGAACGGAGATATTTTCGAAAATACTGTTCATTTGCACAGATATATTTTCTAAATCTTTTTGTGTGGACGGATTTTTTTTTTAAACAGAGGGGTAAAACTATGTTTTCAAATCCATCTGTATATGTGTGGACGGGGCCTCAGAGAAGTCCAGATCGTCACTAAAGCAGCTAGTTTGCGGTACACCAGTTCACTTCGCTCATAGTCAAACCCAAGTTTGGGATGATGCATCACTTTTACACAGCGTTACTGCCACACTCAGTATTCATTTCTGTTTCTCAACGTGCAATTACCTCTTTCACTCCTCAGTCGTCGGTCCCTGAAATCCCCCTATCCTCGACGCAACTCCTCGAACTCACAGTTTGCAGTTCACCTTATGAGGACGTTCTTGTTTGTTAGCACTTAACCTCATATTCTGAGCCTTAGCTGGTTAGTTGGCTCTTGAGGGGGAAGGGGGCCAATGACCATCCACAACCTGCACTTCTCTGGGCAAACCAAGTGTTGATTTTTTTTTTTTTTTTTTTTTGGTCTCTTTTTGAGTGTGAAATTTCCTGAGCTATGTAATGTTCCTATATTCTCCATCTTTTTTTCTTTTTTTTCCCAACGCTGCTGCTGCTTAACTATGCATCTTAGCATTCTTTCCAAAGACTGCCCATGGTGAGGGTTGCTATTTTTTTCCTTACAAAGTCTATACAGCACACCAAACCAACCCTGAGCCTCAGTCTGAGTTTTATTTTGACCTTATGAGTAGCAGGACAAGGGTTTGGTGCCCCGGTGCTAATGTGTATGCATACAGAGTTCTGAGGCAAGCGTTTATTTGCAGTGAGGAAATGAGAGAGTTGTGACTTCCCCCTAGTGGATGAGATGTAACATTGCAGAATTACTTGAAGGATTTAATTGGGAAAAAAAACATGGCACTTTTTCAATTTATTATCTTTCCTTCTGTTGGGCATAGGATTGGAGATGGTCAGAACATGATTTCTTGATCAGTTAATATAATTAACTGAGATTTATAATCAGAAAAATGATAAACTTTCGAATGCTGTTGAAGCTGACAGCTGGGGAACTGTTATTCTTGTTATATGTTAATATCCAGCAATGATAAGAGTCTTGAACACATGAAGCATGGAATGGTGGATTGGATGTTTGGTGGAAAAGTGTTGAGTTGCAAAAAAATTATCCACGACAAGACATTATTAATGACCTATATTTACTCTTTTAGTTTTTGCACTGGAGCTATGATGCTAATCTAGCTAACAAGTAATGGAACCCAAAATCTTTTTCTCAAATGATATTCAGTTATTCAGACATTTACTGATGTGGTTAGGACACTGTTTGACTTACTGTAGTTTATGAAGAAGAAAAAAACAAAAAAACAATAGTGTGTAGCTGAACAGTGAAACACTATAGGAAGCCATTTTGGAAAACTAGACATGCTTTTTTAATTTTGGTATCTGACCCCTTTTTAAAAAAAAAAAAAAAAAAAAAGCCAGCTGAAAAGTATGCTTTTCTGCTTTTTCAGATAATGGTCAGAACCATTGGTCAGAACCAATGCAAAGAAAATTTACATGTCAGAAAACATAATTCACTGAAGGGGAAAGGACACGGGAATTTTGACCTGTGAATTTGTTGAGGTCTGTAAAAAAAATGAGTTGCTGCTTACTATTAATTAAGTAGAAGTCACACCGATAATTTGTATAGGCTATATGTATATGTTTTTGTGGTAAAAAGCTTTTTTCTCTCTGCCTGCTAAGATTTTTTTTGTTAGCAATATTGGTATATTTTTCACCTCACCCTTCCCTGACACCAGAACTGATTTTTGACAAGCGTCTCGTCTGCCTCCATTTTGACAATCCAAATCAAACTACAGACGGAAAGGAACAAAGCCACAAAAGCCTTACATTATTTACCACCTGAATATAATGTTTTACATGAGAAAACATCAGGGTACAGAAGATACATGTGTAAATGACATTCTTTAGCTGTTTAAAGTGTGTATATGAAGATTTTGGTATGTGTTTATGGAAATGATTTTGGGTGAGATAGATTTCCATTACTTGTAAACAACATTAGCTTTTTAGCTCCAGTGCAAAATTAAAGAAAAATTAAATTAAATTAAATTAAAGAAGTGCAAAACTTCAGACACTAAATGTGTCTTGACTAATCAATTTCGATGTGAGAATTGTGTAAAAAAAAAAAAAAAAAGCTCAGTCAGTCATCTTCAATCAGAGGAACCAAATTACTCCTTGATGTAGGCTAACAAATTGTCCATAATTCAGACATATGGTTAAAACTGAGAAGCACCTTCAATCTTGCATTTGGAAAATTCACTTTTATTTTTTTTTTTAACATGATCAGGTCTTAAGGGAAGAATTGTCTCACCACAGGGATCCTGAAGCCATATACAGATTTGTGAAATCAGTAACAACAAAGACATGCTCTCCTGCAGCAAACACAAGTCCTCTGAACTAAAAGATCGACATCGTAAATGCTTTATATATACCATAAAGCTATATTTTGTCTATATGTACATGTGTATATATTTAGAAATATAAATATATAGAGATATAAAATTCTTTCCTTAAATGTTTCCAATGTTTCGATGTTAGCAAAGAGAGAGAGACAAGTGCTTCAGTAACACCTACTAAATAACAGGCCTAATTGCACTGTGTAATATTCGGAAAGGTTCTATGAGTGTTTTATATTTTAAAAATAATTGCTGAAGTACTAGCAGCTCTGAACGCTAACACATGATCACGCACCAGCTCCTTCACTGTTTTACAATCACAATCATCCTTATGAGACCTCAAGAACTGCGACGACAAGCCAAAAAATTCGAACGAGACGCAAAGAAGAAGCCGTTTGCTCTGTCAGCTGTGTATATATACAAAGTGGCAATCCTCGAAACGGGTTTTTCAGGTGCATTTTTTAAAACCTGGATCTTTTCAGCTATCAATTAGTGATAATCAGGAAAGTCTTTGATTATGATTATGATTGTGATCCGAATCGACTCCATGAGTTCAGACTTAAGGGGAAAAAATGGAAATAGGTTATGTAATTGCCTAATGAGAATGATCTTTGACCGTAACACAATCACTTGTTTAGTAGCTACACACAGAGAGACACCTAAAAAGATCTATTTTTGTACAAATGTAATTTTATCTCTTGCTTAAGTCTTCATACCTCCCTTCATACCTCCTTTCGTGGGCTGTTGTATACATTGTGTAAATGTTGATTTGATATGGGAAAGAGTGGAGAAACTCAGACCTCTATAAAAGTTGGGGACGGGAAAGGAGAGGTCACCGGTGACACCCCTTTGCAGCTTTTGCCTGTACTTTACATTTTTTTTTGTTTTGTTTTGTTTGTTTTTTGTTTCCTTTTTCATCTGTCACTGAGTGACAGAATCCTCTGCCTATTTTTGTCCGTTTCAAGATGTTATTTGTGCTTTGTTCGTTGTTGTTCTTTCATGAGAATAGGAAAAAAAAAAATTAAAGTTTAAAAAGATTACATGTTTTGTTTGTCAATTTATTCTCTTACTGTAGTATTGTATTGCATGGGTTTGGATGAAATATTAAGGAATAGGTTTTTATTTAGAAACCCATTGTAAATAGATTTTAATATACACTGTATATTCATTACAATAGAAATGTATACAATTTTTATGGAACTGAACACACAAAACCTCTTCACATGCCTGTGGATTGTCCGGATGGTGGCTGTGTAAGAAACTGCACAAATGTGAGGTGACTAAAATTACTTTTATGTTAGATATTTACAAAGATGTGGTTCCAGGGTCCCAGTTAGATCCTGAGCTAGGGATACTATATGTGTGGCGTTTTATTCTCCATGCCCATGCAGGTTTCCACCAGGTTTTTCAGTTTCCTCCAATCTCCCAAAAACATAGTAGATGGATTTGTGACCTTTAATTTGCAATAGGTGGGAATGTGTGAATACATATAAACACAATTAATGGGAGACAGGCACCACCATTCATAATTGCTTTTTTTTTTAAGTCAGGTGTCCCTAATTCCCTGACCATGCTGTAAGCATAATAAACAGAATCTGCACTTGCTGTTAGCCAGCTTCCTTTCAAATCAAACAAAACATACATTATCATTGCTTCATATTTTTACCATGTTTGGATGATGTTTGCATGTTTTATTTACTGTAAGTTTTTCCAAAGGCGTTTTAAAAAATCAATTGAGAAATGTTCATATTGTATTTCACGCGAGCGTTCTCAATCAGTGCTGATGACGTTAGAGATGCGTCAGGATCAAATAATCAGCTGCAAAATCCGTAGGTCGTTTTTACTTGGTGCAATCACACAAAAGGACTGTGTGAATCTACAGCATGGGCTAGAAAGAAATCAGCCCCAGCCTCTAGTTCATACCATTCTGTGTAGCTGTTGTTCTTGGTTCCATAAACATCAAGCCATTTTCAATAGTATGTAGATGCCAAAAATTGAGACTTATTTTATTAGAAACTCATTTATACCAGTTTATACTCATTATACATAGAATGAACATTTTAGGTGAAATGCAGGTCAAATCTTTTTCAGATAATCAGCTGAGGATAGACAGCATGATGAGCTGATGTTAGACCTCACGCTGACGCCGTGCACAATGAGCCTACACTGGTACAGATAAAAAATCTTTTTTAAAAAACCACACACTTTATTGAGTCATAGGTCAAGTCCAGTTTCTCATGCAGCCCTTGTGATCACACTGAAAGTCGAGAGAGAGAGAGAGAGATAGAGAGAGAGAGAGAGAGAGAAAATGGAGGTTGGGTTAATGCCAACTCTCACTTTGCAGGAAAATACAACACTCATCCACCATTATTACTACTGCACACACAGTAAGACCACAAAGAAAGAGAGCTGGTTAAACCGAGAAGCTGAATGAGGGTTATACAAATCTGAGGCAGTGTTAAAGCCCACTTTGACATTTGGTCACTATTTTTCCACATATGTAGCTACAAACATATAAAGCAACCTTTAAGAACCTTGCATCTGAGCACAAAACCAAAGTGTGCATGTCGCAGATGAACAAACGCGGGTCTCATACGGGTTGTGACAAGCTGAACTAAATTTATACATTATAATGGATTGGGAAATTCTTACAGTAAGTGAAATTACCTACATAATTTTTTTTTTTTACTTGCGACCCCAGGACCTGCAATTTCAGTTCTAATTCCCAATTTTTCATAGCAGATGATCATTATCAAGGCCATTACGGCTCACTAATGATTCATTTCTAACCTATTTCCAGGAAGCAGTGCTCCAGAAATTGGGGCGGCCCTTACACTTCAAAATAAAACCAGAACACTGTATAAACTGTTGAGCACAAAGCTGAATGTTTCTTTTTGGTTTGTCTGATGCCAACTAGACAAATACAAAACCCTCCAAGGACAAAACCATTTGCACTGCATATCAAACTCCCATTCAAAGAAGCGGGTGTATGTTACTACAGCAGAACACTGGATATTCACAGCACACATCAGATGGTCATATTATGAAAACTGTCTGAATGTACATGAATATGAAGCATCAGGAGATCTGAGACAACACTTTTCTGTAGAGAATGTCTGAACATTAAAGGAAAAGACCACCCTCTAACACGTTAATTATGCGAAAGAATAAAGGGCTGCTGCATCGCTCTCATTAGGCAGAGATTAATCTATCAGCTTGCAGTCAAACAGCACTGTGGGTAAAGTAGGAAAGCATCTTTTACCCAAAGTGAATAGAGACCAACAATGAAAGAAAGAAAGAAAAAAAAAACACTTCAGAATTTCATTACAAAATAAATCTTGGACACCACTGAAGATCACATTACTTATAAAGATTATTAAGCAAGTCATCCAGGGTGGAATTTTTCTTTAAAGGAAAATGAGTGATAGCAAAACATTATTCTTCTTTATACCATCTCACACCATGGGCTCTAATTGTGTAGCCAGTTTAATAAATTCCACCTTAAAATGGCTTTTAATCAGGCACACGATAAACACTGTCATACAGACAATTACCAGACTAGACCATTTAATGTGTGAAGACTAGTGAATTTTCAACTGAATGCACACCCATGGTTCACTTCTGGCACAAGTTAATGTACAAAATCATCACATTCTACAAAAACAGAACAAGTGAGAAAGCCTGTTAGCTAGAAGAGGAATCGAAGCTGCCTAGATCTACAAGACCAAAATATACACGTATCAGCGCTGAGGGTTTAACTGATCAAAGAAGGGAATCGCTCACGTTTAGGTAAGGCAGAGATATACACAGACAGAGAGAGTGGAGAGTATTTTAGTGCAGAGACAGTTAAAAGAAGTGGTGTGTATTTTAACGTAAGTCTCTCTGTGTTGGCTGCTCTGGACACGACGTACTTCCTGCCAAGACCAAGCGATCATGGGCATGAACGGCCTGGCCTCATGTTCCTCGTAATAAATGTCCTTCTTCCCCAAAAAATGAAAAATACAAAATTAAAAAAAAAAGCAACAATAATAAAATAAAGCCTGCATTTGTTCTAGCTTAGCAGTCGCTCTTCCACAGCTTGATGGTCTTGTCGTTCTCTAGTGCTGCTGATGCGATGATGTTCTCTGTCGGGTGGCAGGCGGTCGAGATCACGACATCTGGAAGAGGAGAAACAAGAACATTTATTGGAGCTGTATAACACAGCATTGATGAATTCTCAAATCTGATTGGCCAGAAGGTGTTACATTTCTGTAAAAGCAGCTCTGACAGCAGTATAAACAGGTTTATATTAATGCGCTTGTTCTAGTACGTTATCATTTCTATAGTAACAGCTCATTCACAGGGACTCGCGTGGTGGATGAGTCACATCCAGTTCTAACCAATTAACATGTAGGAAACCAGCTGAAATTCCGATCATGCAATCATCTAGCAATCATCTAGCAACGATCCAGCCACCACCTGGGGTAACACAGCAACCACGTAGCAACCACATAGCAACCCCATGGAATGACACAGCAACCACCTAGTAACACCACAGCAACCGCCTAAGATAAAATATCAACTACTTAGCAGTAGACTATCATTCAATTGGAACACCATAGCAACCACCAAAGATAACACAGCGACTACCTAACAACACTCTAGCAACCATGTACAACATCCTAGCAACCACCTGGAATACCACAAAGAACCACCTGGAAAAACATGGCAATACCCTAGAAACAACCCGGAATACCACAGTAAACATGGAGCAAGATCCTAGCAACCATATAAGATAACCTAGTAAACACCTAGCAACCACCAGGAATACTATAGCAACCACCAGGAATACTATAGCAACCACTAGTAACACCTAATCTAAATCTAATAATAATTAATAATTTAAAACCATGCTGTTATTTAACAAAAGATAAATGTGTAACTGTTCATACGGTGATGTTTTCTGTAAGGCACTGTTTATTTTTGGAAGGAGTCTGTCTGTCTGTAACAGTCACTCAAGAAGAGAAATTCACATGTTAAAACATAATTTGTTCTTTTGTGATGTTTTGTGATGCAATAACTCCTGCCAGTCATGTGATCAACCCCAACTCAAATTTTCCAAAGAGACTTTTGGTTTTCAGAGTACCTTTCTGAGCACTCGGGATGCAATCTCAAAAAACGAATTTTATAAACAACATGATTGACTTTTAAATGATAAGAAAAGTCTGATCAGTTCTAGAGTAGGTTTTCTGGCCATGCCGTTTCTTTACCCGTGTGACCCTGCAGTTTCTGTACAATCTCCTTAGTCTGCAAGTTCCAGATGTAAACCATGTTGTCTTCTGAGCCCGAGACAATCCACTGAGAGGGGGGGAAAAAAAGCTTACAGTTACAATCAGTTCCATAAAAATCATAAAACAATAAAATATCTAAGTTTAGATTAAAAATATAAGGTTCAGAATAAAAGTCTCATGCACTAAGAGCGCCTTACCTTGCCACCTGTGACGGAGAAATTCGCAAATATGCAATACTTCTCATTTTTGTGACCTGTGTACGTTTTCAAGCACTATAAAAAGGCAAATGTGTTAATAAATGGAGGAAATTAATCTTCAGTGTATAATTTGCTGGCCACTTTTCTCATTAAAATAATGTTGCAGTGTTTTGCAGAGTAAGAAAAACTGTATAGTCCTCACTTTTCCTTTGCTGTAGTCCCACAGCTTCAGGGTGCTATAAACAACATAAATGGTTTTAAATTGTAGCATTTCAACTCAGTCTGCTCCAAAAATATTATAAATTTAGCCTGTTATAATCACAATGCCATTCAGGCTGATTTTTTGGTTCAGTCAGATGCAGAAATCAGCAGGCAGGCTGTTACTCACTTATCCAGCGTGGCAGCCAGAATGTATTTGCCATTGGGGGAAAACTTCACAAAGGACACAGGGGGGTTGTCGTCATCTGAGGAAGACATGCAGGGTTAGATGATGATGATTACACAAAGCTACTCTTGAGAGCTTTTAAAGACTACTTTAAAAGCTACTACTTTACTTTCTACTGCTTACTGGAGTTTGAGAACTTACCAATGAGTGTTTTAAGGCACTGGCCTGATGCTGTGTCCCAAATACGGCTGTAACAACATCAACCTGAGTGTTAATTATGTGCTCGAGATCAACAACTATTCTACATAGCAGGTCTGAACGCTTTTATTAAAGTTCTTATGAAGTTTACTCACCACAGGCCATCGTAGCTGCTGGACACTATCAGAGAGCCATCTCTGTTAAAATGGACCTGAAACCAAAGGAGCAAAATACACTCGATCATAAAATAAACACACATTACTTATAAAATGCCATTTATATCGCAAATGGTTAAAAGCACAACTTTAATAAAGCAAAATAATTGAAAAGTAATAGAACACGTCAGGATGTGTTGTTACTAGAAATGTTGATTATTTTCCTGTATCAGCATGCCCCATAGTATTTTAGTGCCTACATAATGCTTACAGACTTGCAGCACAAAGCAGATACTCACTGCAGAGACCGGGTCCGAGTGAGCTGGCAACGTTTTCAGACACTTCCCCGTCTTAACGTCCCATATCCGAACGCTCTCATCAAACTTACGAGTGAAAACAAGCAGTGTTACGTTTACAGACAATCAGCACTCTGCGCTCTTACATAAAGCAGTGACGGGAAAAGACGCATTAGGAAATGAACTTACTGATCCAGACACGATGAGGTTGGACTGAGGGTTGAAATTGCAGCAGAACACATAGTTGCTATGGCCCTTCAAGGTTTTCAGACATTTTCCCTAACAAATCAAAGAAAGAAAAAAAAAATCACCATTGTCAATAAACCTGTTAATACCCATGGTTTTACCCTAATTTCTATAAGCCAGTCATGTGTGCAGACTTCTGTCATGTTTCATGCATTCTCTCATGACTCAAGACCCTTCTCATCAGCCCATACTCGTGTTGTTGCGCTCAGTTTCGATCAACGCAGCAGGACTTACGGAGCTGACGTCCCAGATCTTCAGGGTTTTGTCATCAGACGCTGAGACCAGGAGGTTGGAATCAGAGGACCAGGCCACATCTGAGATCCCCTGTAGGCACACAATCATGATTTAATAAGCATGGACCTTGGATTTAAGTGACTCTTCTTCTTCTACATTGATTAACAAATCCAAGATAAGATGACACATACCAGATTTACTAATCACCACCATTTCAAACAAGATCATTTTGAATTTTGGATCCAGATATATCAAAACATGAAACTATGATCAGTGAGTCAACAATTGGCTAAAGGGAATGGTACAGAATCCTAGAGAGGCCAGTACGTTTTTTTTTTGTTTTTTTTTGCAGTGTAGTGTAATGTGGTTCTGGGATACTAAATTGGAGTTAGGAAATCATAATGCAAGTACAAAATGTAACTACTTTATTCTTGCTCAATTTGTTATTTCACACTCTCAATACACTAATACAAAGAAAGAAAGAAAGAAAGAAAGAAAGAAAGAAACCATGTGCCAAAAAAAATAAATAAATAAATAAATAAAAATCGGGCAAAAAATAACAAGGTGGTTGTGATTCAATCTTGGTTTTATATACTCATAAAAAGACTTAAAATAAACATGCATTAGTCCTCCTACACTTATGCTGTGGGTGGCAATGGCATTTAACATTCTCATCCAAACATTTTAATTACAAATGTCAATCCCCAGACATTAGTCTCCAAAGACAGAAGTCGTCTACCTAACTTCTGAGCTGCTTGATCTAATCTTGTCTACACTGAATAAGTCGTCTGAAGAATGGACAAGTCTGAGATCATCAGCTTCACCAACAACCGAATGTAGCTACCTCAGTAATCCATGTACAAGAAGCAGGGCCCAGAATTTTGTGTGTGTGTGTGTGTGTGTGTGTGTGTGTGAGTGAGAGAGAGAGAGAGAGACACACACACATCACATACTGACATAGACAAACAACTCGGCAATAGTGCTAGAAAAGAGGGTACGAAGGAGAGAACTGAGCTTCCACTTACAAGTTTGTGTCCAGATATCGTCTTCTCAAACTTCCCATCATACGCACCCCATATTTTGATAAGTTTATCAGCAGCTGAAAAACAAGGCCAGTCATGATTTCACAAACTGTGACTAAATCAAAGAATATAGCATTTTCCAAAACTTAAAACAATCCTATGTAATTATTACTTTTCGTATGCGGAGACAGAATAACCCTAGCTCTGAAAAGTTAAACTTTTTTTTTTTTTTTGCTCAAAATGCTCACTTGCCTGTTTACTTCTACTCAACAAACCCGTGATGCTGGATGGTTTTAATAATGGTCTTGTCTTTGTTTACTTTATAGGTTATGATTGTATAAATCTTAACAAACAATTTCTACACTGATAGAATTGCTTAGATTGATTAATTAGTTTAAAACACATATGAATACTCTGCACCCCTATAAAATACACAGATGAACTGTCACAACTGAAAGCGAGAAGGAGCTTTTACTTTTCTCCAGAATAAAAAAGGGGACATGAGGCCAAATTATCCTTAATTAAGTTTCCTCCCTGTTCTGATGAATCGTGTAAAATGTTGTGGCCATTCTAAACAGCTCCAAAGTGAAATTTGATCAATTTAACGTTTCCAAAATGAAACCACTGTTAGTTTGTGAGGGAAATCATCATAGTAATGAACTCAGTGAACACAGATGAAATGACTCACACGAGCTGGCGAGCCATTCCCCACTTGGACTGAACTTGACTGAGGAGACCGCCTTCGTGTGGCCCGCTAGGGTGAACTTCAGTGTGTAGTTAGGCTTCGCAGGTGCGGACTAAATCAGATTAAAATGGAAAAAAGGGCGATGAGATGCAGCAACACAATAACAACAACAACAATATGAACACTGGGATTACAGACATTTAAAAATTCAGGAGGAGGAATTTAGTGTTTAAGGCAACCCTTTTGCTCTAAAACACAAGACTGTCCTTTTCTGACGGTCTGAAGGTTAAGAGTCTTCTAGAGGCCCTTACTTTTAACAAATCGGAAATCATCACATGCGTCCTTTTGAGAACAGACAATCCCATAACTCTATACTATACTGTTGTATAATATCACAGCTCTGTTAAATTCTTTATTACGATTGGTCAGAATGTTTGTATTTTCTATAACAGCAGCTCTGACAGTAAATCTATCTGTAACGCAAATCACAGGTTTATATTAATGCACTCCTTCCAACACATTGCTGTTCCTTTAGTAACAGCTTACACAGGGACACAGAGTATGTTTGCTTTATTTATGTCTGAAAGATTAAAAGCGACATCCGCTAGACAGCACGCAAGAGCCAAAACATCAGGTTTCCAAGTGGAACTGTAAAATTTTTAGTGATTTCACGCACAGCAATTTTAACACAGTGAAAGCTCAGGTTCTCTTTCTGCCATCGTTCTCACTGTTGTCACGAGCTGCGTCTCAAATCTAAAACTCTGGCATTACATCCAAAACATTTACTAACCTAAAAAATCCACAAGCCTGGTACTCAAAACAGACCTCAGTAGGTTTGAGCACGACATGAGAGGTTTTTAAAATTCAAACACTAACCGTAATAGGAAAACCGGTTAGAGTTAGTATTCAATAACGGTCTAGAAGCATGCAACATGAGACACAACACTAGTTTGTCTGCTCAGTTGCGGATGGTGATCTCTTGCCCCCATTATGTGCACTGGTATCACACCACGCGGACGTATAATGTTAATTTCCGAGGACATGCACAACCAACACTCCAAACAACCACAGGAGATACCTGCGGCAGCCATCGTATAATTCAGCTTTAACTTCACTTCACACCACCCTGCTGTTGATTAGTTTCCTACAAGAGCACACTCCTATGTATTATCGTGATGTAGCAATAATATAATATCAGCATATGCCTATCGGCAAAATAACAAACTGTCATAAAAGGATGAAAAACACAGTCAGAACTATGACCTATTTGAAGCGGTCTAATAACACCACAATACACCCAATACAGACTTAATAATAAGAAGCAGAGAAAAGCTACAATCTCTCTGTAATACAATAATGTAATGAGGCCCTGTGACACACCAGGTTTTTTTTTTTTTTTTTTTTAAACACTATAATAAAGTTCTGGGGTCATATCTACTCATATTTTTCTTTAGATCTTTGTTATCTTTATTCAGACATGATCCTGACACCCAACACCCCCAGGCGTAAACAGGGTCTATGGTGTGTGTGTGTGGTATTTATCACACATGGTAGCACAGTTGCTCACTTTACTCTGGCTGGCCGAAGCAGCGGAGGCCGTCGGTGTTTTAGTCGCTTCAGTCTCTGGTTTCTTCTCTTCACTTGCCATATTGAGCGAGGAGCAGGGACTGGGGTTAGAAACGCGGCTTCCACCTCAGCTGGACTGACAAATCAATAATATAGGAATAAATAATAATAATAATAAGAAGAAGAAGAAGAAAAAATGCAAATATATAAATAAGTGACTTTCATATTAAGGAGTTAAGTTTAAAGTTGATAGTAATAACAGTATTATAACAGTGTTACAAAAAAATTAGTTAGAAGTTAGCTTCATTTAACTTTTCTCTTTGGGATCAATTTGGAGTTAGAATCGTGTTAGAAATTTGAGTGGAAATGCAAAAATCTACATTTGAATGTTATTAGTTTGTATTTGTATCACACCATCTGAAATGTAATTCTGAACTCAAACTGAGGTTTGGTCAGTTACCCAAACGATATTTTTAATGTGAATCGAAATTTTGATTATTCGCATACTTCATTCTGAATTTCATATTTTCATTCTCACACCTCTAAGTGTGACGGCATTCAATATCAGCTGGTATGATCATGAGACGAATTCATAACAACATTCAAATTCAGATGTTTGCATTTAAGCTCAAATGTCTAACTCTATAAACTTGCTGTTATTCAAGATAAAGTTACTACAAAAACCCAAATCTCTGAGGAGCTCCGTTCAATTTTAGGACTTTTCTGACAAGTAATTAAAAGGTGTTGATAGATAGATAGATAGATAGATAGATAGATAGATAGATAGATAGAAATGTAAGAGATATTACCAAACCACAACATTGCAGACTTTTTAAATTACTTTCTCTAAAGCTCCTGAAATTTTATCTAATATAACATTAATAATTACATATAATAACGCATAACAATAACATGTTAATAATTTAATACCTAGATGCATTATTGTATCTATAGTTAGTGAGTTAAAGATATCTGCACCGAGTAATTACTCAGTTTTAATTGTATACATTAACTCATAAAGCTAGTTGGTTTTCTCTATGGAATTAAAGCAACATTAAAATGATGTAGCTAGCTTAGCTAACGTTACTGCAGAACTATGCTAGTTATGCTAACGCTACACCGACCATAGCGAAGACGATTTAACGAATGTAAAGTTAGCTAGTAATAAAGCGTTAACTATATCTATCTAGCCATATTGTATAAAAAATAATAAAACCTTTTTTAAGTAAACTACTTAATGTTTGTTCTAATAACGCAGTCGAAGCGGAGCTTACTCTTGTTTAGCTGGCTAGCAAGCAAAATGAGGCCTAAAAGGGCTGAATTCCAAACGGCTCCCTGCTCTCTAGTTAGGTGCACTACATCACCTAAGAAACAGCGGCTTCTGCGCCCTTTAATGTAGCGCCCTAAATGCTCACTCGGCGCCGTTTGGGATTCAGCCAAAGAAAACCGACAGAGCACGCTAACGTTAGCTGGCTAGCGATAAATCCAAATGAAAACGCTTAAATATCACACTGAGATCAAACCTAGTGTAATTTAGTCGCTCAAAATTTAATGAAAAACATTTATCGATGTTTTTTTTTTGTAAATCCTGACCACTTAAAATGTTCTGAAGCCCTAAAAGAAACTCCTTTCTCTGTACACACTGCAAAATCCTTTTACATTCATTCAAACAATACAAAATAATGTAGAAAACATCACTCACCCTCCGACTCTGTAGGCGAGAGACGTGTTTTTAAATCTTTAAGTGGCCCAGAGGCGTTTATCCCGAAATAAATACAGGTAGTATGCGTGAAAACACCACGTTTTTGTGTTTACATTGAATCGGTAAACTGTGCAGGGTTTGATGGAGGGAGTCCAGGCGGGGAAATGTGGCGTGGAGGTGAGTAATGCGCATGCGCAAAGATGGAGGCGCGGAGGGGAAAAACTGCAAAGCCTGAAAGCCCTCTAGTCCTCTAAAGAGGGTTTAGATCTTACCAGTTCCAAAATATCGAACTGCAAGAGCATTTGCTAAGTCATTTTAACCATAAAACAGCCAAAAATAATCTCTTTCATTTGCATTCACCAGCGACAGGACAACAGCATGCATAGTATCTAAAGAACAAAAACTTCATGAACCCCTTGTATATTAATGTTTATAATGAACATGAGATCTTCACTGGCGTCTAAGTTGTTTTTTTTTTTAAATAAAATTCTGAGTTGATGTTTATGGTTTAAACTTCTTTCATGGCCATGTCGATGGTTATCGGTTTCCTACGTTACCCACAATGCCATTTGACTGCCCGCTGATCGATTCATCTTTACCTAAAGAGCGATGCAGCGGCGCTTTAGTGCTTTACTCTGTCCAGCTTTCTCACCTTCTCATCTGTACACTCAGCACAAACAGATCAGCCTCCAACGCGTCAACTTACATGTTAATACCACACACACCTGCACCTTAAGGAAAAACATTTCACTACATTAATACATCACATGTATGTAATGTATGTGACAACTAAAGAACCTTGAACCTTGAATCTATCCAAAATACACTGTTTCTGCCACCGATCCTTGTATCCCTTACATCATATCTTCAGAGTTTTATAGTTTTACCTGTATAGAAGTAAATTCTGGCTTGTGTACCTTCTATTTTTATGTCGTTGACAGTCGAAAAAAAGCATTTCACTGCACGTCGTACTGTGTATGGTTGTGTATGTGACCAATTAAATTTGAATTTGAATTTGATCTACACCTTTTAAGCCAAATGACCTCAAATGGCCATTATTATACTTTTCTCCGACCCCAAACTTGCCTATTGTGTTTACATCTGGAGGTTTAAGAAGCCACATCCACTATAGTTGGAACATAAGAGCCAAAACACCCCTGTCCATCTGGTTTCCAAGTCAAACTGTAAAATGTTTAGTGATTTCGTGCAGAGCAACTTTAAGTAGACTGACTACCTCTGTTTCTCTTTAACTTTGTGCTGCTGACTTGATTGTGTGTTTATTTTTGAGTTGTCATGAGCTGCATGACAAAACAAAAACTCCTTAAATGACCTTAAAGTAAAAAAAATTTTCAAACACTAACTGTAATAAGAAAACCGCTTAGTGTTAGTACTCAGTAACAGTCTGGAATAGTACATGATCATACGATTTGAGACATCTCACTAGTGTGTTTCGCAGAGGTAGATGGATGGGAAATTTGTCCATTTTATTGCTGAATTCCTGCGCTAATGCTGAGTGTCAGGATCATGACAAAGACACTTTTTATTTAAATGTGGCATGCTTGAATGTGACTTCCAGTAACATTTAAAAATCCAAATTCCTTTTTCATAGTTAAAGCAATGTTTCTAATATTAATTTGTTAAACAAATTAATAAGACAAAAGAGGAGATTGTGCGTTTCTCTCATGACCCCATTTGTAAAACAAGCAGCCCCATCTGGGGTCGTGACCCCTAGTTTGAGAACCCCCGATCTAGGCCATTGTGTTTGTGTCGTAGATCGCTCACTAGCCGAGCTGAATCTCTGCCATCGCTCAGTGTGTCTGAGGTTTATAGCTGTATCGCATTGTGGAATCCAGCATGTGCTGTCTCCATTACTTCTACCTTGTATTTCTCATTAATATGACGTTGAACATTGCAGGGAAACGGTGACTGAGAAAAGAAGCTCTTGCTCTTTTGTATTTAGGAGCTAACAGGAGCTATGTTTGTGATGACTGAAAATTGTTTTCTCCTATTAAACTCTATTATCACCTCAATCACTCAAAAATATTTCAATATAAACATATTTAACAGGATGGAGGTTGACGTTAATGACTAATTAAATTGTATAAGCTTTAATACAGCTGTAAGCAATAGTCAATCCTATGTCATACTTTTAATTTTGACTTAATGATGTTGAAAAAAGAGTCATTTTCACTGGGATATGTAATGCTCCAAAATATTGCCTTGTCTTCTGCATTCATTTTCCGAAACTTGTCAAGACCTTTATTAAGTCAGCTAACGTATAATGAGCATCTGAACTCATAACCAGATACTCAGATTTTTCTCTCCTTTTAAGATTCAAAGCAAAGTAATTACATACAATTTGTTTTTAAATCCCAGAAGACAGAGCAGTATCTATTATACTGTAAATCAGAGGCCTCACTCTTCTTGCAGGCCCTTTTTGGAGTAAAACAGAAAGGTTTCCCTCAGGATCGCAGCACATGTTAATTATATGGATGTAATCCAGTTACTCAAAAAACACATGAGACAAATATACACCACCATATTGATTCATTTAGTGTTGTCTTTAGAGAAACAAAACCAGTTACACTGTGTTGAAAATGTAGTTTATCATATAACATATTATCAGAAGTATTTCTAGTTCCCTTAAAATATCAGGTGACATTATTATTATTATTTATACATTTTTACTTTATTTATTTTTTGCTTCTTCCTTTATCCTGTTTTTACTTCCCTTTGTAAAGCACTTCGTGCATTTTATGTATAAATATAAGTTGTTATATATATGCTATACATATATATTATTACATATAAATAATATAGTATATATTATCATTAACATAATAATAATATTGCATATTATTATTATTTTGTAGTATTATTAGTAAAGTTAATTTTAATCATTATAAGTTAATTTTAATGCCTGTTACTCATTAAAATGCAGCTCAAAATGCTTGATAAGAAGAAGCAGAAGAAGAAAATAAAAATTTAATAGAAAAATAATGATATTTTTCCTAAAATTCTAAATATAATAATAATAATAAAGAAACGATAAATATATAATTAGGATAAAATAGTAATTAAACTACTGGGTAAAGCAGGAAATTATAGCTCGGAAAAAAGCTATTAAATAAAAAATATGAGGCCTGGCCTATGTCTATTATATGTGTGTACATATTGCATAATAAATAAACAAAAACAGAAAAAATGATGAAAGGTGATATAATGAGGCGACTTGTGTTGGTTTTCGCACCTGTATTCTATAAGTCCCTCCCTCGTTCTTGGATTGGTTAAAATTTTACAACCTCACTATCTGATTGGTGGAATGTAAACCACTAGCCAATCTTAGCGAAAGAACATAGTTTGCTCGGAATATGGGTGGGGAAAAAACGCGCCAACGCGCATGCGCAGAGTGCTTCTTGTACCTCATCTCTGTGCTACCTAGAGGAGCGACCCCGCATCAGTCCCAGGCTGTAGTCCACCTGGAGCCGCGATAAAAGTAACGTAGCGACTTTTTCTTCTGTCTGTAGCGCGTTTTGCATGCAGGTATTACGCAGTGATGTGGTAGTATAGCAGCTGATGGATAAATATGCACTTCGGGTCATCTAGACGTGAACATATGAGTTAGCGCGCTACAGCGACTAGCATTGTTTTCAACACAAAGCTCCGTCTGTGACTCGCGACAATACAAGACTCAGCTATCACATTCATAACGTTTTTACTCTGTTTCAATCTCTTAATGCACTGTTTTACAAAAGTGTGCGTTTTATTACACAGATACTGGGTGAAATATTTCACATTTTAATTATCTAAGCTTCGTCCGACATCGCAATGGACTACATTTGCTAGCATGCTAATGCTAAAGCAGCTAAAAACCCGCCCGCCATGTTTTGATGGATGTTTGCTAACAAGCGTTCGCTAACTAGCTACGACGCTAAAGCTAATGTCTGGCTCTTGCTTTCTGTCAGCTTTACCTGTACTTGCTAAGCATATAAATTAATTCCGAGGGATTTTATTCTGTATTAATGACTTAAATTAAATATTAATGTTTAGGTTATAATACTAAGTACATAGACCCAGTGCTAGGCTAGCAAGCATGCTAATATACTATTTCCCTCCATTCTACACAAACATGTTTTCGTTTTATTTTGCGCGAGAAAACTTTTAAAAATTGTTCATTTCGCTATTAGGTTACTAGGTTCACTTTATTTCGCTTTTTTTTGTTCTGTGCGCAGAGTCGTAGTGAGTTAAATGTAGCCGAGGTGTATGAGGTGGCTAGCTAATGCTATGATGTAGTTCATGAGCTCTTCTGAATTAACTGCGCTTTTTATGCCAGTCTTGTCAGAAATGGTTTTTCTTTCCGGATTACATCTATCGTTTTGGAGTGTGTGTGTATTTATATATGACTAAAGCAGGGTGGGAAGAGAAATATAGCTAGTGAGCTAACAGGCTGGTGTGTTAGCCAGCGGGTTTACGCGGGAGGAGAACTTTCCTCCTCTCTCAGTGTTGAAGTATACACATCGCGGCACTGACTGCAGCCAATTTATACCGCAGCGCTGCTGAATTCTCCATCCTGATTGGTCAGATCTCTAGCTCGGCGGCCCTGACAGTAGTTCCGGCTGTATTTCAAATCACAGGTTCATATCAATGCGCTCGTTCTAATACGTTGTTGTTGCCACAGTAACCGTTGACACCGGGGACGCGAAGGACGCTCCGCTTAATCTTAAACCCTATTTGGACGGAATTAAGGTTAGTCCTGGGTTAATTTCCTACATTTTACAGGTGCTCCTCTGCAGTTTAATTTTTCCATCCGTATTAGCCGTAGCCATATTCAGATTAGATTAGTTTATCACGTCTCCTCAGTGATTAAAAAGCTCACATCTGATAAAATTACCACAGGAGGAGTGAGTTAGGTAATTCAGCCTGAAATTTTCTCAGAGGAGGATGGAGAAAAACAAAGACTTAGCCAATCTGGGTGGTAATAAAGTCACAGAAGAGCATCTGTACAATAGGAAATTACCCCAGGACCCCATGGAAAATATAATCCCCATCCAGAAAGGGCGCACCTGCCAATGATTTTCTGTGCAGATGTTGGCTCGTGCTGTGAAAAAAAAAAAGTCTGATTGATGCTGTTGTCATATTTAGTCCCGTATCGTTTATAGAAGTAGTCAGCAAGGTTTCCAGAACAGGAAAGCCTCTGGGGCCGAGTTATTACTATAACTCTTTGCTATTACATAAGTTATAACAGGAACTAACTTGTCTCGCAGACGTTCCACAACATTAAAAATGACATGTTCAGTACTACATGAAAAGTTGTAATCGTCGGCGAGTTGCATAAGAGGAATCAAACACTTCAGTCCATGCTGTTATAGGAAAATAGTCAACTTCAGGGTGGAAGTAGTAATGCCATTTCATGTCAGTACACATCACACCACCCCATCATTGATTATTTTCCTATAACAGCGTGTCTCGTCATGCATTAGTCTTTACTTAAAGCGATATCACTATACTGCTTGGCATATTTTTTAAAACTCCTCGGGAAACTTGTTTTTGGAGTAGGAGTAGACCAGTAATCTTATCAGATATTCGTTAAAAAAAAAAAAAAAAAAAAAGATATACAGTCTCTGTGGTTGATTATTTTCCTATAACAGCCCACCCTGTTATCTTTTATTTCTTTCTTAAAGCATAACATGCGTGTGATGTGTCGCATAACTCAAACGGTTACTGTGAGGTTGTTTGTATTGGATCAGTATCAGATATCAGCTAAGAAATTAACAAACATGTTCTACAATATGTGTCTTTCATTCACAGCCGCTGTGACTGCCCTTGGACTTCCTCTATAACTGCGTTTTGATTGATCCATGCTTTTCTCAAAAAATAAATTCTTGTCCGTGTTAGTGATGCATTATAGACAAAACAAAAATTAAGATGAGGTCCTTTTTGAGTGACTCATGAAAGGATCTTCATTACTTCCCTCAAACCATGACCATGAATGTGTAACCATAAATGTTTAACCACATAACCCTTGCTCTCTTTGGCTCCTTGTTTTGCCAGAGGTTACAAGGTCAGGTCCTGCAATGGGATGTAGTCTCTCTCGGATGAGTGAAACCAAGAGCCAAACCCAGAGAGAGCATCTGTCAAAACCTGTGCAGTAGCATCAGATTTGTGCAGAGCCGGCAAGCCGACTAAAGCAGCAGCTCTGCCGCCGAACCGAAATGTCGGATGTCACGTCACCAACTCCAGAACCTCCTCAAATCGTCAACCCTCCACCTCCTGAGGTGACGAATGCCACTAAACCTGGCCGCAAGACCAATCAGCTGCAGTACATGCAGAATGTCGTGGTCAAGACTCTGTGGAGGCATCAGTTCGCCTGGCCTTTCTATCAGCCAGTTGATGCCGTCAAGCTCGGACTGCCGGTGAGTGTAGCTAGCAGGGCTGGGCTGAATATGACAGATAAAATCATAGTGCGCTGCTTAATCTTCACAGTATATATATAAAAAAAATACAGTGAGAAACAAAGGATTTATAAAAAGTGACATCTGATGATAACGAGGATTCTTAGCAAAGTGCATTATGATGTTACTCTATGTGTCTAAATTAGGTTTTAAATTTAAACATGTTCACATGTGACAGCGTACACTGGGTTCTAGTTATCTTTTCTGACTTGAGTTTACTTCCAGTAGTCATGCTACATCACTTTAGAGTTGATAAACTAATTCCAGTAGCTGTTGATGGTAATATACATTGGTGGTGTTTTACTCTGTGTTTTCAGTACACACAAAAATTAGGTCTGGGTTGTTTTTTCTTTTTTTCTGTCTCTCTATTAGGACTATCACAAGATAATAAAGAATCCAATGGATATGGGCACCATCAAGAAAAGGCTAGAGAATGTGTACTACTGGAGCGCCAGCGAATGTATGCAAGACTTCAATACAATGTTTACCAACTGTTACATTTACAACAAGGTGAGTGGTGGGAAGTAAACGTGTCACGATGTTAACCGTATAATGATGCACTAAAGGCATTGGGTGTGTTTCCAACACACTGCCACAGATGTGATGTAAATTGTGGGATACAATTTGAAAGTAAAGCACAGTAACACAGCATATGTTAGTAGAAATGAACAAAAAAAAAAAACACTCCTACTATGTTGGTAATTTTATGTTGGTTTCAAAAAGCCAGATAAGAAAGCGAGTCATTCTCTAGTTTGCATTTGACCAATCGAGGCACAAAGCGCACTCCCCCACAATAGATTCGGGTCTCTACTGAGTCCATCCAGGAGCTAAAGCAGCCCGTAGTGGGCATGTAACTATAGTATTTGTGAATTAGTTTGATTGGAATCTATTTTAGGCTTATTAGAAAACCTGAATTCATGGCTTTTTTTTTTTTTCTTTCTTTTTTTTTCTTCCCCTCTGATTGATTAGCCAACAGATGACATCGTTTTAATGGCTCAAGCGTTGGAGAAGATCTTCCTGCAGAAGGTTGCTCTGATGCCCCAAGAGGAAGTGGAGCTGCTTCCTCCTGCCCCTAAAGGCAAAGGTCGCAAACCTGGTCCAGGTATGTCACTTTAGATGTTGCACAACGATAATGCTGCTGCATGGGATTGTTGGTGTGCATAGTTCATTCAGCTGAATGTAAATTTCTTTGACCATTTCAAATGCAGGTCAGCAGGAGGGAACCGTAACTTCTGGCTCGCCAACCTCCGCATTCCCGGGTGCCACTTCGCCAGGCTCTCAGCCACCAGTCATCTCTCCTCCAGTGCCTGCTGTCACGCCCAGCACACCCGCTGTACAGAACACACCCGCCACCCCCATCATGCCTGGCATGCCTCCCTCTCAACCCTTTGGCAAAGTAAGCGCCAAGACCAAGAGACAAAACACAAGTGTCCTCTTTTTGTTCATGTGTCCATGATGGTATCTCAACTCTATATGCTTTTGTCCATGTGTGCACGGTTTCTGTTTTCCCAGAAGAAAGGGGTAAAGAGGAAAGCAGACACCACCACACCCACTACCTCTGCCATCACGGCCAGCAGGAGCGAATCGCCCACCCCTCTCTCCGAGAGCAAGCAGGCCAAAGTGGCATTACGGAGAGAGAGCACCGGGCGACCCATCAAACCACCTAAGAAGGATTTGGACGACGGAGAAGCGGGTCAGCACGGAGGCAAACGAGGCCGGCTCACTGAGCACCTCAAACACTGCGACACCATCCTGAAAGAAATGCTGTCGAAGAAGCACGCGGCGTACGCCTGGCCGTTTTACAAACCCGTCGACGCTGAAGCACTCGAACTGCACGACTACCATGACATCATCAAACACCCCATGGACTTAAGTACAATCAAAGTATGTGGTGTCAGAGTTTAGAAATATAGTTTATAGAAACTGGATAGCGGATATAGATCTGACTAGTTCTTTATTTCAAGCTTATGTTAGCATTTTTTTTTTAAAGCTGTCAAGCTAAGCCTTGTTTATTTGCATAAACAGCCCCTATTAGGCCATAACAAATTTGTGTTTAAATATGTTGCAGAAAAAGATGGACAGTCGAGAGTACCCAGATGCACAGTGCTTTGCCACTGATGTGCGATTAATGTTCTCAAATTGTTATAAGTACAACCCACCTGATCACGAGGTTGTCGCCATGGCACGAAAACTACAGGTCAGAGTTTGGCACACGTTCTTATAATAATTAGTAAAGAGAAGTACTTAGTAAAGGATTTAACCCAATCGTGTAATCATGTATATACGTGTCTGAGCAGGACGTATTTGAGATGCGCTTCGCTAAGATGCCAGACGAGTCGGCGGAGGTGAACGTGGCGGGCGCTGCTGCTGGAGCGGGCGTGGTCAGTAAAAGCACGGCGAGCAGTGAGAGCAGCGGCGACTCCTCTAGCTCGGACAGCTCCGACTCTGAGGAGGAGAGAGCCACGCGCCTCGCCGAGCTGCAGGAACAGGTGGGTGCGGAACAGGTGGGTTTCTCAACAAGGTCCTGACATCTAAACCTTCACAGGCTTTGCCAGGGTCCAATATTTTTTTGTTGTAGAATCAAAATTTAGATGTAGACATAATAAGTGGTAGTTCTAGTAGTAACTTGTATTTATGATGTTTTCATGTTGACTTTCATGCTTTTGGTTTTCACTTTATTCAGTGTGTCAAGTACCAATCAGTATACACACATACGCTGAAATGAAATATTGTGCGTCTATGACCATGGGGCATGCAAGCTGTATAAAAATGATATGAAGGCTTTGCAAGCATGTAGAAATTAGGTAGAGTCAGAAACAGTCCAACCAGGTAGGTAAATGTTCTGGAATGTCAAAAAATAAAACAATTCATAGTTTTACACAAACACAAGCCACCTTCTTAGCATTGCAACATGGGGATAAGGGACAACTGATGTTCTTTTTTCTGATTAGGAGTCTGACAACTTCCTAACAGACCTGGTTTGCTTGTATAGTACCTATCACTGTATCTTCATTTTAATAAAGAGGTTTTAATTTCCCTCTATTTCGACAAAAATAGTCAAAAGAAAATGGAAAGTACTTTGGAAGACAAAGTGAAAAACTCTCCATAGCGGGACGGCTGCGGGATTGGCAGTGGCTGTCTAGTTGTTCTGAAAATGCTTGGACAGCTCTTTTGATTTTATAAAACACTACCACCATGTCATGTAGCGTTGTGTTATGCCACTTCAATTAGTCACCACATTTCAGGATAGATTATAAATTTATTAGCTAGATTACTGGGCTAATAAAAGCCCCAGTGTGTTGTCTAGTCCCTTGTTTCAATTAACTAGGCTAAAAAAAAGTGCTATTTAATGAAATAGCGTAAAGTATGGCGAGCTCTTTCGCTAGTTAATTGCCTTAAAAAAGATTAAGAGAAACTAATAAATATATGATTATGCAGAACATCTTGTTTGTCAAAGTTGTTGATCAGTATTTTGACTATGAGGTGTGGTGTTCTGTCCTCGCATTACATGTAAGATATTACTCAAGTCTGGCAAAAAAAAAATTTTCCTCAGTATTTTTAACCTCTAGTGACTGCATATAGTAAGCAGGGGAGTTATATGGTGAGCACTGGCTTTTATTTTCCTCGGTTACACACCTGTGTTCCTGACTCTGAATAGATCATCCATCATCTGTTCACCCTTCACATCACAAGAACCCTTCACATCTGCAATTAACATGCGTACTGGGTGATCTTAAGTGTACAGCGCTAAGTACAGTTGTGAACGGTCCAATGCACCTAAACGACACATTGTGATCCGATCACTCAAGCCACATCCAGAGGTGGTCTGGGTCACATATGGCCGCGTCACATTTGTAATGCGAATGTGTCTCGAAGCGTCACGGACAGCAGCGAAGGACTGCCTCATTGCATTATTGCCCTAGCCGAAAACTCCGAGCCAGAGTTCATCAGGGAATGTCCCAAGCATGATCCTTTCCCAACAATCTGCACTTCTGCTGCGCACCCATAGCATTCTTCGGGGTCTTGTGACTAAAACAGCAGAAACAAAAGCAGCTACTTTTCCTAGATTGTCATCTCATCTGCTGTATATTTATAAGTTTTGTTAACAGACCACACCAGTGAAGTGTTTGAAACAGCCCCTGCGGGTACATAAAATAGGATTTGTTGGACATTTCTGTCTGGAAACAAATGCGGAGGCGCGCTGACATGATGTGCCGGACACACTTCCTCCAGAGGAAATGGTGTATGAAATCTAGGCACAAGTGGTCACAGGAGACACATTGTAATACCATGTGTGAATGGCTATGTTTCTGGGCTGTCCACTTGTGATCGGATAACTTGCGGCCAATGTTAATATGTTAATACCAGGTGTAAACAGGGCCTAATTCGATGAAATAGCACTGATTGTCCTACTGTCAGCCAGATTGCTTCGTCTGTGTGTAGTGCAGCAGGTGATGGGATTCAGAGTGATTAGCTCATGGTATAGTTACAGCCTTGACGTGTGTCTCACCAAATTTAACTATTCATGCCAAATGAACACTTCTGTGAATGGAGTCTGGTTTTTATTTTTCCAATAGTTGTCTGTTCAACTATGAAGAAAAAAAATACTACTAGCCGGGACACAGCATGTTGTTTGCCACACACATATAAACCTGTATGTTATTTATTACTCTCACACTCCTCTGCAGAAAGGCACGCTTTAAAGCCTAATAATCTTTAAAGATTAGAGTTGGCCAGTTAGTAATGCTGTATGTTAATGTCTTTTTCTTGGTCTTTACGCTTGTAACCCATCCAGCTGGAGCAGGATCAGAAGAGTAGTCAGGCAAGTCAGACCCCATCCAGTCCCTCTGTCCAAACTCCCTCTGACTCTGCACGTCAGCCACATTCAGAGCCTTTACCTTCCTCCTCGTCCCCTCATACTGCAGCCCCGCTCAGCTCAGGAAAGAGAAGGCAGGATTGCACTCTGCGTAGAGAGATAAGAGGCAGGCAGGATATCTCCTCCGCTTTCATGAAATATTTAATTCGGTTTCTGCAGCAACTTCCGGAAGCAGAGGGAACACTGTTGCTGAGTGAGATTACTTAGTTAATGTTGTCCTATTGGCATGTTAAAGTTGGCTATTAATTCATTTGCCCGAATGATATTTTTTTTGGTAAAAGGTAACAAGTTTGTGTGACACAGTTGTCATGTTTTCAAATCTTTTGTGTATCGCCTAAGTTTAACGTGCTATGAAGTGCTTTGAGTGTCCAGTGCAAATCAACTACAAAGTGTATATCCTGTCAAAAGCATGTGAAGGGTTTTTGGGTTATATAAATAAAAGAATCCAGATGTGGAATTGCATGGACTGATATTTTGTAACAGAGCACAACACATTCTAACTGGTTTGTTGTTTCTTCTTCTTTTTTTTTTTTTTTTTAATACAACTGTGACAAAGAAGGAAACACAACTGATACACACAAAATCTTTAAGATGGCATATGTACCTTAAATGTGATCTATGACATTACTAAAGAACCAAGTTTTATCTGAAAGGTGATGCTCTTTGACCATCTCTCTCTCTTTCTCTTTCTTTCAAAGAGCATCAAGTGTCTATGTACACTATATGGCCAAAAGTTTGAGACCATCCCACCCATAGGTGGCTCTTCCCCAAACTGCTGCCGCAAAGCACACAATTGTATCGAATGTCTTTGTGTGTTGTAGCATTGCAATTTCCCTTCACTAGAACTAAGAGGTCCAAACCTGTTCCAGCATGACAGTGCTCCCTTTTTCCTTCTACAAAAAAAAAACAGTTAGAAATGTACTAAATAATCTTGAGCCAAAATACAGGTGTCTTTGTTTAATCTGGTATACAATATTATACATTGTAACTGTATAATCCAGTAGTAGTCACAATCAGATGATCATATTAATATGTATATAAACACTTGGTGGCTTTTGTAATAGTAAATAGTACAGCATATGTTCATATATTGCTTAAACAACGAGACAGTGGTCGACTGTTAAAGAAATCATCAGAGAGATGGTTTGGTGTTAAATATCCTGCATATTTGAGTAAAATTTAGGAAATGCATGGGCAGGATGTGTTTGCGTTCCCTGGTCCAAGTGGGCTTGGCTTTGAAAGCAGACATACTTTCACTTGCTCTTATTTTTTCTGGATAAAGAAAGCATGCAGATGCGTTTAAAATCTCTTCCAGAGAAAGCGTTTGTGTTTGCAGTATTCCCAAGGATTTCAACAATGTTGCCTCTGTGTTGTTGTAGAGCTGTTTAGTATTGTGTTAATTGTTTGAGTACTGTGCTTAACCTGATTGTTCTTTTTTTTTTAAAGTAATTATTTAATGTACTGGAATGTAGATTTTTTTTTAGGATGTTCACTTGTCTGTTGAGTTATAACTCAGTTGCTAATCAGTGTTATTACACCCTTATTATTTGGTCATACATGTCATGATGTACTGGTGTGAGCAATTATATTTGTGTAAATTGTGCTGCATCAGTTTATCCATTTTCCACAACTGACATTGCCCAGTGATACATTTGTCATGTCAAATTTGTTAGATCTGTCTGCTGTGACGCTTTATTTTTCATTTGGGCAGATCACTGATCCCCCTCTCCCTGCCTCTATCCCCAGCTGAAAGCTGTCCACGAGCAGCTAGCTGCTCTCTCGCAGGCTCCTGTTAGCAAACCAAAGAAGAAGAAAGAGAAGAAGGACAAAGACAAGAAGAAGAAAGACAACAAGTTAAACAAAGGCAAGCTAGAAGAGGATAAGAAGGCTAAGGCGGGGCAGCCCGCGAAGCAGACCCAGCAGAAAAAGACACCAGCCAGGAAAGCCAACAGCACTGTCCCAGGCAACAGGTTTGAACTCATCTGTTTTTTAAGTTACCATGAACAAATATATTCTTCTCTTTTCCTAGCAAGTCTAATTTCTGTCAGTGTTAAATTTGAACTATCTGCATAATCCGTGTCCACTTTTATCAGGCAAGCTAAGAAGGGAGCCAGAGGAGGACTAGGCTACGAGTCGGAGGAGGAAGACGCGGCTCTGCCCATGACGTACGACGAGAAGAGGCAGCTGAGTCTGGACATCAACCGGCTGCCCGGAGAGAAGCTGGGCCGAGTGGTGCACATCATCCAGTCCCGCGAGCCCTCGCTGCGAGACTCCAACCCCGATGAGATCGAGATCGACTTTGAGACGCTCAAACCCTCCACCCTGCGTGAGCTCGAGCGATACGTCAAAACCTGTTTACAGAAGAAACAAAGGAGACCTTTACGTAAGTGCTGTTCTGAACCCATGCTAAAAACCACACTGTTGGTGGAGATCAGGGTGGAACAGCGGCACAAACCTAATAACAGCATGAAAAGTCCCTGGCCTGGTTCCAATTTAGACTTTAGTTTACTTCCCCCGCTCCCTCCCACTCGCATGTCTATGATAAACGCTTATAGGGGACAGGGAGAAATGAGCTGTTGTTGAGTACAAGAGCTATTATTATTTAAAAATGCATTCCAGCTGCATGCATTTCCTCAGAAGTGCAATGCTTACTTGTGCATCGTGCGGTCAGCAGGGGGTGCTACTGGAGAGCACGCACGAGGAGTTACTTAGACTGGTGTCAGCAAGTAATCAGGCATTAAGAGAGCCATGGAACTCGGAGCATTTCTAATAGAGAATCACCACTGAGCCACTCACTTAGGTCAAGGACCAGAGCTGGAATAGCTGCCACAGTCCATCCAGGATAACCATAAAGTTAGTCTTGGCTAGCCTTCAGCCTCTCTTGATGTACTGTCTGCAAAGGAACATTGCAAAACGACGAAGAAAAAATGCTGTGGTAAAAAAAAACCTGCTGTTGAAATTAGTTTCTTTTTTTCCACCAATTGTTGAGTTATTCTATTGCTCTTCCTCCACTATAGATAACAACTAGTGCATTAAATGAGCGGCAGTTCAAAGCGGAAATGCCTTGATGAAAGGTCAGGTTTGAGCTGACAGGAAGACTTCAGTAACTCAAATAACCACTCTTTACAAACACGCTTAGCAGAAACGCAACTATGGAAAACCTTGAGCCGGACTGGCTATAACAGCATGCTTCTTTGAGTCTCCTTTCTCACATTTTCACTTCATCTTTGTGCATTTTAATAATTATAAAATTTTTACTACTTGATTGTACAGCAGGTGTATGAAATGTACTTCATAAATAAAGTTTTTTATTATTACTATTTAAAGAATCTTTGATAAACCCCTTTACTCTATCACAGTTAAGCGTCGTGTTTCTGTTGTTTAAGCGTTCTAACATGTCCTTTTTCCCGTGTTCCTGTAGAGAAAGTTGGCGCTGGACCAGGTTCAGGTCCCTCACGGCTCAGCGGCAGCAGCAGCTCTTCAGACTCGGGCAGCAGTAGCTCCAGCGGCTCCACTTCAGACAGCAGTGACTCCGACTGATCCCTTTTATTTTCACTTTTAATTTCTTCTTCTTTCATTTTTTTTTTTTTTTAAATGTCGTATGCAGTCGTGATTGTTTCTCTAAGACTTTTTATAAGAGAGAGAAAAAAACAATGAAAATGCATTATGTCTGAACTTGATTTTTTTTTTTTTCTAAAAAATACCATTATGGGGAAAAAAAAAAAAAAAAAAAGTTAAATTAAGCGATTACATATTTCCACTGATCGTGAAAGGGATGTTTTAGATCAGCCAAGCGATAAAGAAAACATTTCTGAAGTGTCTGTGGAAAGAAACGAAACAGAACCTTCACAACCTGATTGCAAATGGGTTGGAATTTAAAAAAAAAAAAAAATTAAAAAAAAAAAAAAAAAAAACAGAAACCAATGGCAACTCTGGGCAAGAAAGAAATAATGGAAGCTCATGGACAGTTATTTTTTTTTTAAATTTTATTTCAGATGCTCCCGATTTCCAAAATCGGCTCTTCTTCATGTGCAGGCTTGTATTTATTTTTATTTTTCCTTGATTCCCTCACCACTTGATTTCTGTTTTTTTTTTCCCCCTCTTTTTTCTCCCTTCATTTTCTCTTCATATTCTTTGTGCCATCAGTAGATTCATTTGAATATTTCTGTTGGTGTATTATTATTATTTTTTTTACATTCGTAAAAATCAGTGGTATACATGTCAGCTTGGATGGTCCATCTGCTTCTGTTCTATATCCAAATTGTACAACATTTTAGATTTAGAAAGTCAGTTACACGCCTAAAATATTGCATTTTTGGGAGCGGCTCTGTGACGACGACGGTGTGTGTGTGTGTGTGTGTGTGTGTGTGTGTGTGTGTGTGTGTGTGTGGGGTGGGGGGGGGGGGTTGAGTTATCGATCAAACACTCGGTGCATTGAGGTGCTAGTCTTCCTTCTTTGTAAACCAGATTGTGCTATAACAGACAACTCAGTCTCCAATTTTTTTTTTTATTTTTATTTTTTTTTATTTTTTTTTTTTTATAATAAATACAAATTCATGTACTTCAAACACTCGATTGTTGCCATATAAAAAATAACCCTTTTTAGGAAGTTCAGTGTCTTTGGAATGATCATGGAATCGCAGAGTCTTCCTCCAATCATGCTCAAACAACATTGATCTCTGAATGTAAGGCAAAAAGCAGGTGTTGCATTACACATGTACCTTGTCATATGAATAAATAATTGTTTATTGCCCAGCTATATTTACTCCCACCTCACCCTTGTTCCATGTGCTGCCTGTTTTATTCTTATTTGATGTTAGTTCCTTTTTTTGAACATCGTAAGAGTATATGATCATTGTTTAAAACCATTTTCCCCATTCACACCTTGAAGATGCAATTTGCCTTAATTTTTTATTTATTGTTTTTTTTTTTTTTTTTTTTTTTTGAAAAAACCAAATTCATGAGACTTCAACACTTATTAAAGCACTACTTAGATAGTAACCACTTTTGATTTGTGTTGTCTAATTTGGCTGCCCTTTTTTTTTTTAATTTGTTTTTTTTAACGCGGCAAGTCTCCCCAAACGTTTTTCCCAGAACATTCTGATCGCATTGGTCATCAAGCCATATCAAGTTTTACCAGAGTGATATCTTTTTAGAAACAGACTGAAAACTATATATAAAGTATATAGAGAATATATATAAATAAACAATAAGTCTAGCTCATTTTTAGGCCCTGGGTGAAAATGAATTATAATAGCTCCTTTTTTATATTTTGAAAAAATAATAATGGAAAAAAAAAAAAAAAGAAATGTTTACTTTTTATCTTTGACATGCATGCCAGTTTATTGTATCTTTCTTATACGTTTTTGAGCTGTTTATAGTTCTCTTCCTGTAAATGTCGGTCATTGGATGAGCAGTGGAACGGAGGGTTCGGTGTCAGTAGACGTAGGCTTGTTTACTGGACTGTGGGCCAGAGGGTTGGACTTCGGGATGGGCACGCACACGCTAACGTTTGATGTAATCGCCTACCTGGAATTTCTTCTTTGCCGGTTAAATTCTGTTTTTCATAAAATAAATGACAAAAATACTCTGACAAGGTTTCCTTATTACTTTCTGCCTTACTGAATACTTGGGAAAAACTCTATAATGACTCTAATCATGGATTGAAATACCTCAACATTGGTGGCATTTCCAGGTTAAAGACCCAACAGTCTGAGAATTTAAATCTGCTAAACATGGGTTACTTGTAATTTAGAGAATACAGCACGATATACAGTGTGTTTCATCCAACCTTCATAGTTCTATTACTCCATAATGTCTTTCCTGCTTTCTTTTTTGGTCTTATCGTCTTTTCAGCTAAACACAATTGAACTATAAGTACAGTTATTTCCTGTTTAAGATTTCTGCTTATATCAAATACATAACTGACCGATGATCTGGGTTCAGACAGATGACGTGGTTTTTAATGTACATGCTCCCAAACTATAGAACTCACTCTCACACAGCATGCAGCTCATAATATATCTTTTTACTGTAGCTTTTCTCTAGTTTCATGTGTGTTGGATCATTTGATATTTTATGAGTAATATTTTTTTATTTAATGATTTATTTTTTTTAAAACATTTACATTTCAATGTTTTTTTCCCCACAATCTGCTGTTTAAGTTCCTTGTAACTATTTTTTTAATCTTAATTATGTATTTATATTGTATGGTTATTTTATCATTCATTCATTCATTCATTTGTCCATCCATCTTCTGTAGGTGCTATGATCCTGGTCAGGATCTTGTTGTATCTGGAGCCTTTCCAGGTGAGAGGCCAGAATACACCTAGGATGAAGAGGCACCATGCACACACACACACACACACACACACACTAACACCTAGGACCAATTTATTGTAGCTAAGCCACTTACTGGAATGCTTTTGGAAGCTGGGAGGAAACCTGTATGGACTGCAGAGAGAGAACATACACAGAACCCCCACACAGACAGTAAAAAAAAAACACTTCAAAATTAATTTTAATGTATAGAAGGTGCTATATAAAGTTTACTATGATGAGGATGATACATGATGGGCCTACCTTCACACTTTGAAATTTAACAAATGGCATGGAAAGTGACCACTAGATGGGGACAATGTACTATTTTTGACTGTTGAAGTTTCCTGGCTCAGCAATTTTTATTAAAATTCAAATCATATCTCATTAATGTCATGCCCAAATTACGGACCGATCAGCAAGAATTTAAAGTTTTCAAAACGTTTAGTGACTTTATGAGTCATTTACCTTAATTATGGAATCCGGAGGAGGAGGTGCAGTTTAATGGCCAAAAATTTCTGAGAATCTTGGGATGGAGGATAAATCTGGGCCTATGTCATTTTGGCAAAATAATAATAATAATAATAATTCTTTGCATTTGTTGGATTTTGTGAACTTCATGATTCACCAAAAACCCGTACAGAGAGATTATTTTAATATTTTGGCCTTTCAGTGTTGCAATTACGTTTAACAAACTATGCACTGTCAACACTAATTACACTTTTTAAAGCAGTCACATACAGTAGTTTACTATTATAAAGCAATTTATACAGGAAATTACATTGTAGACATTTGCTCTATAAGGAAGAATGTCTATAAGACACGTGACCCTCCTTTTTCTTTTCGTTTTTTTGCTGTAGTGAAGAAACAAGCCAACCAGTGATGGATCAGTTGCCCAGCTTTAGTGACAGCTCATCATGTTGGAAGCAGAAAGCCATTGCTCATTTGAAATAAACCAGATTATTACTGGAGCAAAGCAGCTACACTCTGCAGGGTGCAATCCGTCTGGTCTGATTGAACATGACTCTTCTATGTAAATCTTTTTGCAAAAGGTTGACCGAGTGAAGCTTTTCTGCTGTACTGATGAGGTTGAATGGTCACCTGGTTTATATTTGATTTTATAACTGTAGCCAAGTGGTAAATAATCATGTAAACAAAATAAGTTGCTTTCTGGTAATAGAGCAAGCACAGGTCATCGGTGTTTCTCTTCCATGGACTACAATTACGATGATAAATGGATAAATACTGGCCACATCATTAGGAAAATTCTATAAACTTTGAGCCACATTATTCAACAACTCTCCAGATTTGGTCTTCTGGAGTCAGCATTTTTCCATATTTTTCTTGTATTATGCTGAATATTTGCCAAATTCATTCATTATCCCAACCTGCTGCCTTATGCTGACCAACACTCCGAACAAAAAGGATAACAAACCAGCCTGAGGTTTCCAAAAGCATCACAGCACAAAGATTATTGTCATGTGGAAGATCAAGCATCACACTGAACACTGTCTCTGCTACTACTTTTAACTTCATGATGCTTTGGGGAAACTGGGCCTGTTGTTTTCAGAGGTAAATATTTTGTATCTTTAGTTAGAGGATAGTTAGAGAAAGGGGTCTTCACCTTATCTGCAAACACCTGGTCTGGCTGAAGTATTTATTCCACCTAAGAGTGGTTTGAACTCCAATACCATCTTATTAAACTGGTGTAATCAGATATGGCTCCTGTTTGGTTGGAATAAAAATTCTATATTGAATATATATGTATATTGTATATTATATTGTATATTTTAAAACTATTTAAGGAACATATCTGGACTCTAAGGACCACTGTACTGTATGTTTATGTAGTTTGGTATATTATATTTGTAAATAAAATATCAAGATGCATGAATCAAAATTGCCAAAACTTTGATTTTTGCAGAAAAAAGTAATATTTTTGTGGAAAAGCAGCATCAGACTCCCGTGTGGATTTAGTGCATGCTAAATATTATGATGGCATATAATGCCAACGTAAAATACTATAATTAATTACAATAGTTTGTGGTTTGGGATATACTGATAGAAAATGTTTTTATGTAGAACCCTATAAGAGTTCACCGTTTTGCAGCCCTTTAACTAAAATACACTTTATACTGACCTTATGATGGCAGCGCAGATGTATTTACTGAGCATAATCCAACTAGAAAAATATTAGGCACATTAAGCAAATGTGTACAATTTTAGATCAAATTCTGAACCCAAACTAGTCACACTGGGTAAAACATTCAGTCATACTAAACTGCTCTTACTGAAATTACCGTTCAGTTCAGGTTGTATATTCAAATTATTTAGCCTGTCGGCCTAGATGTTTATGATTTTGAGGTTTAGATTAAACCCATTCAATCAAGTGGTCCGTCAAATAGACTTGCAATTATGAAATCCCAATAAAAATATAACTCTGATACTGGTTGGACCTGATTTCTTCGCGTCACGGACACCTCCTCAGCCTCCATTATGAGAATCATGGACCTAGAGAAGAAATGTAATTACTGAGATCCAGTACTACTCCATTAGTACTATAGTCCGAACCCTTCTGATTAGCTCAGAATGATCCAGTTTGTAGTCTTAGCAAAAGTGGAATAATATTTTTTATGACTAAATGACTGCTACTGCTAATGATGTGAAGGAGTAATTAGATAACAGATATACGGCACATAAGTATGTGACTCAAGACACTACACAACATAATGAAGGACAGGAAACTACACTGATTTGTGAGTGACACACTGAGGCAAAACTGAGGCACAGGTTGGAGCTGTTGCCCTGATGGTAACAATAAAAGTTAAAAAAAAAAAAAAAAAAAAAAAAAAAAAAAAAAAAAAAAAAAAAAAAAAAATATATATATATATATATATATATATATATATATATATATATATATATATATATATATATTGTGTGTGTTTGTGTAATAATAATAATAATAACAGCAATAACAAAAAAATAAATAATACTTTACACCTTTTTCTCAAATGGGGCGGAGCTATGTGTGGTGGGCGGAGTCGGGTGTTTTTAAAATGACTGACAGGTTGCCCATGTAAACGCAAGTATTCCGGACCGTAACACAGTTTTCCAGCTGGGTTTTCTTACATAATACACTTATGGCTGAGACCATGGCTTAAACCATTATTATTATTATTATTATTATTATTATTATTAAATCGTTTTTCCAGGTTCTCTGTAGACGTAAGAAACAACAATAACAAAAAAAAATTGTCTATTGCACCTTTAAATTAGTATGTTTGTGTTTGTGGTCATTTGGGCGGGAAAAAAAAAACCTTCTCCTCAGAACCTGGTTGAGCGCGCGCGCGGAGCCCAGCTGCTCTCGTTCTCTCGCGTGCGCGCGCACACTTCCACGCTTCTCCCTCTTCCTTTCTGTCGCGCGTGAACGCGGAGTCTCTCTCTCTCTCTCTCTCTCTCTCTCTCTCTCTCTCTCTCTCTCGAGCGCGCGCGCTCTGTGTGTCAGCTCGCGGACGCGGACGCGCGCGCGGCTCGGAGCGGGAGTCAGAAAATCAAAACAGAGCAGAAAAGCGAGTGGACGAGGATTAAAGCACACCGGGACGAAGCGGAAAGTGTAGTGAGTGAACATTAAGGTGTTAAATATCCGCTTGCCAACACGGAGTACCGTTTTTTTTTCTTCAGTGAGTGAAAAGGACCTCAGAACATTTTCGAGTTTTTCTTTTTTGCCCTCACGGATGTGTAAGGTTGGTGTTAGCGTGGCGCGGTTAGCCGGTAATTCACACTAGTGTAAATAACTGCAAAAGAAAAAAAGAAAGAAAAAGAAAAAATTGGCAACGAAACTACTTTGACCAAACTGCTGAATGGTGCTTTTGTGAGCTTTATTGTTAAGTTGTTTCCTTGTGGGTGAAGAAAGACTGAGTGGACGACACATTGTAACAAACACAAGATGATTTCTTCTTCTTCTGCTTGGACATGTTGTGATTAAAACCTCTCCCCAGAAGCTTAACTGTGTCGCTGTGAAGAGATTTTGTATAAAAACATCAGGCTTGAGGTTTGTTTCACAGAAGTGTCCAGAGCTTTTTTGCGCTTCATGTGATGATGAAGAAGAGGAAACTCCACTGATCTGAGAATGACAAGCTCTTCCTGATCCGATACTCAGGCACAAGTTTGGAGTCTGACCTTTTCCTTGTCAGAGACTGAGACTGAGTGAAACTTTAACAGGAATAGACCTCCAGACTAAGAGAATGAGAGAGATCAGAATCAGGAGTTAATCTGAATTGTCCAACAAGACTGAGATCACTTCATTGTGAACCCTAGCTTGCTCTGTGGTAACATTTCAGACATTTTGACACATCTCGTGTCTCCTCGGAGTCTCGGGCAGCGGCCCCTCGGCCAGACTGCTATATAATACAGCGGCTTTCTGAGCTTCATTCTTCTTTCCGCTGTCACCATGGAGGAGTGGAGACAGTGTGCCCGGTGGCTCATCGACTGCAAGGTCTTGCCCCTGAATCACCGGGTGGTTTGGCCCTCGGCTGTCGTCTTCGACCTGGCTCAGGCGCTCCGAGATGGGGTGCTCTTGTGCCAAATGCTGCACAATCTGTCACCCGGATCTGTAGACCTGAAGCAGATCAACTTCAGGCCTCAGATGTCACAGGTAGGTACTGATCGTGAGCGTTGAGGGCTTAAAATGGGGATTAATAGGCTGTTCAAACCCTTTTCCGTTGAGTAGTTAATGTGTTCAACGCGCCAAGGCATGCAGTGAGTTCTGGGGAATTGATGGACTGCAAACAAAACAAAACAAAACAAACAAAAAAAAACCTAGCACACAGGCTTTTTTTTTAAAAATTTTCTTTTAAACTGCTCGCATCTGAGCATCGATCCTTGGGGAACACCACCAAAAAAATGTATGTACTGCTGGATAATTTTATGCAAGAAATGCCTTTAAAACTTTAAGTGCATGATGACATGGATGAGATTTAACTAATGGTGCATTTGACTAAAGGTTGTCACTTGTAATTTCTGACTTCTACCTAAGAAAAACCAAAGAAAACGCTCCTTCAACTTGGAATTTCTGCTCAACCCCGAGTTCAGCAAGTGATGTCACATCAGCATGGCTGCTCTAAAGTATTAGCTTCAGATCAGACACGTTCGTTTGTTAAATCTGTAACACTGACTATACAGTTTGCTGTTTTGAGAACGTTATTCACTCATCGCAGTTAGCTGGTTAGCTTGTTGCTAATGAAAGACAAACCTAGAGATGTCCGTTGTTTTTCCCAATTTGGTGTAAAAAAAATGACAATGCCAAGCTGCGACTTTCCTAGTTCTTACTGTCTCTGGGCACTTCATTTTCATTCCAGTAAACACAAACAGCGGCAGAAAATGTTCATGAATATGGATTGGAATCCAGGAAATATAGTGTTATTGACTCCTTGTCTTCTTGGTGCCAGATCCTACGTTCACACTAACAAGTCACTGGTTTCGCTTGTTGTTGTTGCGTGCTAGTGTGAACGTAAGGGTAAATAACCGGACACACACCAATCTGACACTTTGTCTCGATATTGTGGCCTGAAATTATTGGAATCGATGTAATTTTCAGCGCATCGACGTTGAAATTCAACAACAAATTCCTTATCCTATGCATTATGGCGAGATTTTTTGTAACCTCATGTATGTACGTGCAGTGTGGCATCAGAGATCTCTTGGTGAGAGAATGAAGTGTGTGTGTGTGTGTGTGTGTGTGAGAGAGAGAGAGAGATATAGTGTGTTTGGGGTGGGGTGGGGCCCCAGTGGAAGGCGGATGCTGAGGGGAAGCTTGGCTTTGTCAACTTAAAATCAGAAAAAACAAAAAAAGAAAACACAGCTTCTGTTTGTGGAATGTGATGTCCTGCCAGGAATCTTTGTGAAACAGTGTGAAAAGGGGAATACTTTCAGTTTCTCATATTTTTCATGTTTTTCTGCAGAACAGTTACAATGTGTGTTTGTGCACATGTGCATGTGTACGAGAGAGAAAGTAGACTGTTGTTTCTGTGCTGCTTTTTCATGCATACACTTGTTGGTTTGTTTTGCCTTCTGGTGTTTATGCAACTGCAACTTTTTTTTTTTTTTTTCCTTTGGAAGTTTAGAAAAAATTAATGTTGGCCCTTTATCAAATATGAATTATCATGTTTAATAAGGCTAGAGTTGGAATCTGGTTAAAGGGGATTCATGTATTACATTTTTTTCTAGGTTATTATTTATTCTATTTTCAGTTGTTTTATATCACAAATAACCACATGTGAGCTCTGTAGTTTATGATAGACTGTTTTAGAAGATATCATCCATGATGTTAGATTGCAGTCTGTAATGTATAAACCAAAAGCACAGATAGGTCATTCAGGTCTCTTTCATTTGATATACAAACTGAGCTGCCCTTTTATGAGGTACTTCATCTATCTTATGGCATCAACATATTGGTCACTTTGTAGTTTTACAGTTGCAGATTAGAGTTCATCATTTGCTTTATTCCATGAATCAAAACCATCGGACCATTGTTTCCTACAAAGTGGATGTTTATCACAACACCGAAAACTTTACATTTATCAGCAATAAGTACATCAGTGTCTTACTTTTGAATATTCGTCTCTGAAACCTGACATGGCCACAAACCGTCTCACTCGCGCTAAGCAAGTTCAGACAGTGAGACACTTTGCATGTCAATGTGAGCTCAAATGTCATTTGCTGGAATTGTCCAGCTCTCTTCTAAGGGAAGTATTTGGCTGTTGCATAATTTCTTGATGGCTAAGATTGTTCTAAAATTTCAAGAAAACAGAGCAGAGAGGAACGTGTAAAAATCTTCAGCTAATAAAGAACTTGGACCTGCTTATAGGAACCCCTAAAGTCGGCTCTTTAAAACGTTCAGGCGAGCTGTTATAGGAAAATAATCAACAATGGCGTGGAGTGATGCAGCCCAACGCAAAGCGGAGTTACTTTAACCACTGCAAAGTTGATTACTTTCAATAACGGCACATCCTGAAGGGTTTTATTCCTCTTATACCACGTCAATTTGCCAAGGATTACATTTTATTATTTATTGAAGATTAACAAGTTGTAGTTATTGTCCATTTATAGTTATATTTGATGTTGCAGAACATTTAACAAAAAAAACCCTGTTAGTTCCTGTTATCACTTATGTTATACAAGATTTAAAGAGAAGTTGCAAGTCCTCAGTGTAAGATATTACTACAGAAACGATAATACATGGATGAATATGGAGAAAAAAAAAAAAACTGTCTGCCTTACAGCCAGAATTTCTGTCAGAGCCGCTGTTATAGAAAATGAAAATGTGTTTATGGCTTAAGCAAGCAGTGGAACACCATAATCCAGCCACACCCGTGTCCTCCCTGTTCTCCTGTGACAGTCTGGGAGGAAGGACACAACTGGAAACAGAATCAGTGGTGTGATTTATGAGCCCAAAAGGTCACTGCATGCTTTGATACACAGTTGTGACTTTTTTTTTAACGACCTCTATTAAATCACAGTGCAGTGATTACACGGCTGGTTCATGTAGAAAGTTCACTGATGCCGGAGTCTGGATAGTTCTCCGTGCCTCACCCGCTCACTCTAATCAACACACATATTGGCTGATGACGTTTCATTCTGGCAATTTAATTATTTATTGCATATGTCTGATTTGATGACTCAGGATTAGTGTATTTGCTGGACTGTTGACACAGTGCATATGTTATTATAAGCTAAAATGCAATAGCTTAGGGGTTATAAGCTCATTTCTGATAGCTGCACTAGTGCAGCAGTTACAGGAAGGTCATGTGATGGTAGACTGGTGCCGTTAACTGGCATTACCTTAACACTGAAAATGCAAGACCCATCTGTTTGTCAAGTCCTGAAGTGTTTTATTCCTCTTATACCAAAGCCGATTGCCAATGAATATAATTTTTATTTATTAAAGAACAGTGTTTACATTTTATCCATTTATTTTTTTACGAAACAAGTTAGTTTTGTAATCACTTATGTTATACCAACTATAAACAGTTATTCCGTTCCGCTCCCTGTGACAGAAAACTGCTGTAATAACTTTAGTGCTATAGAAATGATTAATATATTAGAACAAGCGTATTAATATAGACCTGTAATTTACCTTGCAGCAACTATTGTCAGAGCTGTTGTTATTAGAAAATTAATCAACACCTGCCTAGTCTGACCAATCAGAATCAGGCTGTAAATCATGTGCAAAAGTTGATTTCTTTATATACAGTTTTGTATTGGATGTGTGTTTGTCTTACTGCATCAGTGCAAAAGAGAAAGTTTTAGAGTTCTAAGTGTTCATTTTACAAAAAAGAAATTATACCACATTTCAGATAAAAACATAATGGCATTTAATGCTTGGTATTTTCTGCAGAAACAGAAGCAAGTGCAACAAATAAAGTCTCCTCGTGGAAGGCACAAGACACAGGAACAACTTACCAGATTCCTTATATTATATTCATTACATTCATTATTTCAGGTGTCTTTGCTTTATAAATGTATTTACATGTGCTTTTGCACAGTACTGTACAGGACATAGAGATTGCGACTGTAGCAAAGGCTTCAGCTCAGGAAACAATACAACACTGTACAGCTATAAAACTAGACTACACCAGTAGAAGACTCTGAAGTATCATTTTGCAAAAAAGAAGCGCTGTTGACTGTCCAGCTCTTGTGATCCTCAGTGCTGAGGTTTCAGTGCTGGTCGTGTGTGTTCCTGGTAGATGACGAATGGATGCTGGAGCAATGTCAGTATCAGGCACTGCCAGGCTCTGCCTTTGTAACACAGCATCTCATTTAGACGATCCTCAGTGTGCGGAGACCGTAAGAGAGTAAATCTCCACAGACGAGAGAGAAAATACAGAAGCTCTGTGCTGTAGCTGTCAATCTCATGGAGAAACAGAGATGAAGCCTCTTCTCTTTGCTATAATGAGCACTGAGGTCTTCAACCCATTGTCTTATTTCTCCAGGATATGCCGAGGCTTCTGTCTCCGTGTTTGAACCTAATTTCCCATCTATGAACATTTTTTTCAGAATAGTATTTGAAAGGCAAAGCTGTCAGCTTAGTGCTGTACACTTGTCAGCTGATGCAGGAGGAAGGTTTAAGAAGAATACTATCCACTGTATCTGTAGCGAATTTTGTTGTGCTGAGAAATGATCAGGAAATGTAGACTTGGAAATCACTCGGGATGGGGCACTTGTTGAATGTGCAACTATATAATATAACCGTTACACTCTAAATGCTTACGCAAGATGGCCGCCGTGCGTATCCGGTAGTCATTTTTGGTATGTAGTATATTTTTAAAATAAATACACTCAAATGATTAATTGAAAAAAACTCAATAAAATAATGGAAAATTCTGGAATTTTTTTCCACAAATATTTCACATAATGCGTTTCACATAAATACTTTCATTTTACTTCTTAGACTTTCATTATTAGTGAGTTCTGAGTAAACGGTTTTTGTGTTCTTATCGCAATACAGGGAGACGTGACGAAATTCTGGAGTGCGTTAACCGTACGTCTGCTACAGATAGGGCATGTAGAGATTAGGTTGGGAAAAAAAGCCGGAGTATTCCTTTAAGATAAGATTCTGTTGATCAAGCTGCTGTTTTTTTTTTTATGTATTTTTAAACAAACTTTGCTTTGTATGCTAGAGAATGGCTGTGCAGGGTACGAGCTGGTACCAGTGCTGTACAGTAGCACACGGAGCTCCTGATGGATATCCATCTGAAACAGATTTGTCTGAGCGCGACAGATCTGGGATCTGTGTTGGAATCTGCGTATGTTGTTGATGTTGTTTTCCCTCCTATCACTGGTGGAAAGGCAGTAGTGAATGCCTGTGGCATGATTCATGCAGCAGCAGCTGCGTGTGTGCGTGTGTGTGTACGTGCGTGTGTGTGCATGTGTGTGTGTGCGCGCATTTGATACCTGTGTTTAGAGACTCCATCTAGCTCTGGGAACACATCTTTTCTTTCTTCTGCTCCCCTGTCTCTGCAGGGCTTCTGGGAACACACACCCTTCTCCTTCCTCTTTCGTTACAGCTAATTTGCTGTGTTTAGCTCGACCTCTTTTGCGCTCCACTAGACCCACAGGGCACACGCAGGAAGCCTGCTTGTTTAGCATAATGCTTTCGTTCTGTATTTCTTATTTTTACAGCCTCCTACATTCGTGAGACGGATGTGTTCATAACGCTCGTAATCTTCTCTGCAGTGAAAATAGGTTTTATTTTACAAGTCGCCTATTCTGATTTATCTTCCTTATCAAAGCCGCTTCCCCGCTGAATCTTCTCTGCTGTCATCTCTCCCTCAGGCTCCATTCCTCCATATTCTACCAGTGTTCCTTGGTTTGCTAAATAATGCAGGGTACTTTACAGGATTTTATACTCGATTTTATATCTGATTTGCCAAAATGACAAAATCTTCAAGTAACCGTTGTGGGCACGGATGAGTTTTCAAATGTTTTTTGATTTTTATGGCTGAAAACACAAATCGAGAGATGTAGTTGAATGATTCATACAAACAAAGGTTAAGAGCTAAGAGACAAAAAACAGATGTAGAACTGTTATTAAGAATCATGTCCGCCTTTTCCCACAACTTCATCCGCTTTCGCTTGTTGTGCTTCCAGGGACCCAGGACAGATTCGTTTTATGAACATAAATTCATATTTTACTCATTGTCTAGAAGTGTACACTAACATGCTGAATATTAATTGGAGCATTTTACCGACCAAACACAACAGGTAAAGATACCACTTTTTCCTTTCTGATAGTGGTACTGATTCTTGAGTATCAGCTGATATTGCTGCCCATCAGATCTTATTTTATTTTCTTTAAAAAAAATTCTAGTCTTTTAAAGTGATTTTTTAACTGAAGCATATCAGAAAAAAATACACAGCTAAAAAAAAAATGACTTGCACAAAACCACAGCTTTCACACAAAAAGCACACATTGAAAATATAATAAATATAGTAAAGTATAAATATAATAAAAGTCAAGTCTCTTTATTTATCTAAACATTTCCAGTTCCAAACAAAATCTTAAACGGTGGTGTGTTCCAAATCCAGTTCCAGGCTTTTCCATTTGTTACAGGACCGAATCAAATTCGTTCGTTATTTTTTCCTCTGATATTCAATCCACCATATATATTTTGTAACATATTTTCAGCTTGATATCGATCCTGGGTATCAGATCGCTAATATTAGGTCCAAGTTGACATTATTTATAAGGCTAATTCTTTTTTGAGTCTTGGATTAAATCCATTTGATTCAAGTGACCAAACAGGCTAATAACGATAAGAACTCAGTGATAAATATAATACTTTTGTAACGGCGTATTGTGATCACCGCCACTGTAATAAAAAAAAAAAACAAACAAACAAAAAAACATAAAGAAATCACAGACCCCCTGGCTATGACTCATGGATGCCATTTTGAGAACCATGGATAAACAAGTATAAACAAGGCATAAACTCATCTGACAGGATGTAATACATCCAGCGTTGACTTTGTTTGTGTATTGCGATAATGGGATTGCACTGATTCCCTTGGGATTTGGGATTCTGAGGATGCTTTTCTCGGTGCTTATATACTGAAATGAAACTTGTTGTGTGAAATCATATCCTTGGATGTGTATCCTTCATGCTAAAATGCTCGTTGTTTACAAAATACAAGTCTCGTCATGTATATTCTGTTTAAGAAGACAGATCGTATATTTCCTGCTTTCCTGCATTGCTCTTGGTTCCAGTTGAGCTTATTTTTTTTTCTGTTTTGGATCTACAGGAACTAATAAATCATCATTTATACACAACGCAGAATGTGTCTTTGTTGTGTCCATGTTCCTTATGAAAAGAGCATTATATAGCGGTATTATAGTTCCTTAATAGTGAATACTGTGACTAAGGTTAGTGTGAGTGTTGAGACATTAAGGATTCAGAATATTTAGCTAATTTGGCACTTCAGAAAAGCTTATCCTACCATCTTTACTGTCACAAAACTTGTATATGCGCTTTTTCTGTCTCTGAATCCTGTCATATTCAGACTGAATCTGAGTAACTCTTTCTCGTTACTCGAGTGCTGAGTACAGAGTAATCCAGACGCAGTCTCATGTAATTTAATCTAGCTGTTTGGTCTGCTCCTGACCTTTGACCTGTGGCAGCTGGGTGTAAATGATTTAATTTACAGCACTCGTTAGGACAACTTCCTGGGCTATCCGGTCATGTCACGGCCAGGGAAAGTTAATATGATTTAGGAGAGGAGGAAATTGGTGGCTACTCAGCAATTTGAATAGAGACACTTTGTGTGTTTGAGAGAGAGAGAGAGAGAGAACGGGTTCAGATGCTGCTCTTGCTTGAGCTTTGCTATGCAGTGGTGGACAAATCTGTAGCCCGGGCAGAATCCAGGGTATCAGTTTCTCTGAGGGGGCGATTTGTGAAGTGTGTTGTTTTTGATTTTTTAATTTTATTTATTTTTTTATAAATATAAATCTGCACTACTGCGGTGCTAGCAGTTTGAGAGAAAACAGATATATCGTAATACCTATCGTGTATCATAGAAAAGCCGTAATATGATATTTTGTCACATCGCCAAAACAGAGCAGCACAAAACGGTTATGAATCATGGTCACCTCATAGCAAACACTTAATTTAGAGAAAATAAATAGCCAGCCAAATTCATATAACGTCTTTACATGCGATGAGAGAACACCCCAATGTTAAGACTTTGTCTTTTTGTTGAGGGTGCAAACACAATGTTTCATCACCAGAGACATTAAGAGAGCTACATAATGTCGCCCCTCACAGGGATTCAAGTACTCGCTTATTTTCCATAATTTGTATGAATGCACATAATTATCATGTCACACTTTAAAGCTAAATTACATGAGTAGCTGCTTTTTTTTGGACAAGCTCAACACAGGACTGGGCAGCACACTGGAGCTTTCACTTGCCCAGAGGGCTAGCTAATGTATTTATGACTTGCCTCCTGCTGTGAGATGTCTTTGTGCTTGTGTGATTGACTGAGTCGGTTGGAATGCTGAGCTATAGGAAGCAATCGCTCATTCCTTCATTTTTGTTGTAGGAGATTAGAATGTGGCATGTGATATGTCAAGACATGGCAATGGCTTAAAAAAAAAACTTCCTTATAGTTTCCCATCAGGAATCAATAAATGTTATCTTATCTTATACATAGGTTTGACTCTGGATATCACTCTTTATCACTCTGTGCACTTCAGTATCTTAATTTTAAGTGATATATTTTCTTCTCACTTCAACGACCCTAGCTGACATTCCGTAATGAAAATGTTTCGCCTCTCGCCCTTCGGGAGCAGTTTATCATTCAGCACTGTAGACCGCTTCACTTTCAGCACAGCAGGTATAAACTGTCTGTTTCGCAGATGATTGGTTTCGTTATGTGTTTATGTGCAGTTGAGGCATTTCAGTTTCTCTATGTATAATAGTAATAGTTGCTTGTGATAGCTCTGGAAATTAGAGAGCTGAACAGCTATGTTCCATCTCCGTCTCGTTCCTTTACTTGTGGAAGCAGAAACTCCCTCAGGTGCACAATATTACCATATTTTTTTTATTAGTCCTGCTCACATTACAAACTTGTTCACGACAAGATGCTTTCCCAGCAGGACTTTCAGAATTTCACTTCTGTCTTAAGTGACATTCTATTAGGAAAATGGAGGACGAACCCATTTGTGGAGCCAATGCTCGTAAAAACGAAGCTCCATCTGTGAGAGTTTTGTTATAGGATATTAACACACAGATGAGCCGGGGAATAAGACATGATTTTTTTTTTCAAATTTATGTTTTTTTTTTTTTTTAAAGAGTGGAGGAGTCCACAACAAACAGATGGCCTGGACATGTTCATTTCAGCTTCAGGGCTTTCTGCTGTAAATTTTGTACAGCATAGTTTACAGTGTTCAGCTTGTACTAGTGCATATGTGTGTGTGCACTCTAGTTGTACATTAATGAGAGCTTCTGGTCGAGGTGGAGATGATGATAAGATCAGGAGAAGCAAACCGTTCTCCCAGTGGTTCCTAACCACTGCAAGCTCTCATTCTGCTCAAGATAAGCTTCTTAATATTTTTCCACTATCTCCACACAAGAACAGACGAGATATAATTGTCTCCTCGTAGCACACTTTTCTTTTGCGGAATTTCCGAGCAACGCCAGCCAATATCCCATTACTGAGTAGTATTGATCAAATCTCCTAATTGGCTGGGGAAAGGAAGGGGACACAGGTAGGGTTGCAACATTTGAGACAGTCATGCAAAACCCCCACTGCTTATTGATTCTCTAAGTGGAGGATGTGCCAGTTAATCATGCAAACTAGATGGAATAGCATGTCACGGATGTCATGTTTCCTCCCTGTCCCTGCTACTTCCTTGTGTATACCCCCCAGATTTGTTGCTGATTTCGAACAGGGCTTAAAATAGCCTTGGAGACTTTAAAAAAATTTTTTTTCTTTTTTTAACCCCCCTCAGCTTTGCGTTCAGCAGATATTTAAAGAGCAGCCACAAGTTATACCAATCCAGATTATAGTGTTCTCAAATTCAAGGTTTCTAAAAGCAATGTGGTATTCACGTCACATAATGTAACACTGACTGTAGGTGATTACACCACAGCGCTGTTAAATGCTCAATACTGACTGTTGATTCATTTTCTATAAAGCGGCTCTGACAGTAGTTCAGGCTGCAAGGTTGATATTAATGCTCTTGTCCTAATAGGTTATTCTTTCTATAGTAACAACTTATACAGGGACATGAATGGCGAACGCTCCGCAGCAGCTTTCTATAAGGAGACGTTTGTTTAATTGGAAGGAGTCTCCAGTGTCAGAGCTTAATAACAGACAGGTTTCTCCCATGTGAGAGTCTTCAGGATGAAGTGCTTTTCCAGGTTCTTCGTGACATGAGGTAACAAGTGATAACAGAAACTACGTTCTGTTCCATTTCACAGATGTTCCAAAACATGTAAATGTAACTATAAACAGACAAAACATACACCGTGTCATTCTATATTTAAGAATTCTTTAAAAATCTAACGTTGATTATGTTATGTTAACAGCATACCCTGCCATGTTTTAGGAAGATTTTAGGTTAATATCTCATGACTGCCTGAGACATCTGCACAGATGTTTTCCAGTCTGATCCTTTCAGCGTTGCTAGTTGAGACCACATACGCGCACACACACACACACACACACACCGTACACACTGATATTTTATCCTGTGGGTGTGTTTACTAATGATCCCCCCCTGTATAATAGCAAGGTGAATAAAAATCGTCCTCCTGTTTGGTGACATGACACACCATTTGATTGAACATCCCATAATGCTTACGGAAGAGTATAAATTGGTTCATGCCATTGGTTTCCATGGATACCTAACATTTTCAGAGGAAACTGTCATGCACAAATGCACATGCCCAGTCCAGACATTCAGGCGTAGCAAGACGCTACTGACATAAACATTCAACATTAATATCAACTAACTGTAACTTTGTAATATTATCATATTGTCTTGGCAGTCAGTATATGTCATACCTGGAGTTCCATATATATATATATATATACACACACGTAGCATGCAGGCAGTGTGGAAGGTTTCCTGTTTAGAGGAAGACCCTAAACAGTGGCGTTATGAAGGGGGTCATACGTTGTCCTCATCAGTCTGATGTTCCATATGGAAATCCGGCATGATTTCCATCTCACTTCTCAGTCTGAGTGTGTCATTTGTGTGACAGTAGGCAAATGTGTACAGGTAACCGGATCCAAGGGATGCAAACCAGAGACTACAGTGAGACACAGTACAGTATACATCAATCAGCCATGACATTAAAAAGTGAATAACATTGATCATCTTGTTACATTGGCACCTGTCAAGGGGCAGCAGTGAACAGTCAGTTCTCAAAGTTGATGTGTGGGAAGCAGGAAAAAAGGGCAAGCGTAAGGATCTGAGCGACTTTGACTAGTGGGGTGTTCCTGGTATGCAGTGGTTAGTACCTACCAAAATTGGTTCAAGGAAGGACAACCGGTGAACCGGCGACAGTGTCATGGGCACTCAAGGTGGTTGAGTGTGCAAGTGTATATGATGCAAGAGGGGAGCGAAGGCACGTATCACCTACCTAAAAATTGTTACAGACCGAGTACACCCCTTCATGGCAATGGTATTCTCTAATGACAGTGGCCTGTTCAGAAATGGTTAGTGGAGTGTGACAAAGAGTTCAAGGTGTGGATTTGGCCTCCAAATTCCGCAGATCACAATCCCATCTTGATCCGATCTGTGGGATGTGCTGGACAAACAAGTCTGATCCATTGAGCCCCCATGTCGTAACTTACAGGACTTAAAGGATCTGTTGCTTGATGCCAGGTACCACAGCACACCTTCAGAAGTCTTTATATTTATATATATATATATATATATATATATATATATATATATATATATATATATATATATATATATATATAGGCACCCTATTTTTTTTGTACAAACTTTGTTGTAGATTTTTATTCTATGACTTGTATATTATCTAGTCTGTACAAAAACATTTTAGTTTTCCAGCACAAAATTTAAATGTTGCAGAATAATGTTTGTATGTTAGTAAAGAAAGCAGCATATTATATAAGAGATCACTTTTCTTTTACTTAAAGCAGCGTTCAGACCAAATGTGAATAAAATTTGCCCTGCTGAAACGCTAATTCACTGAACCCACAATTTGTGTTTCGGGTCTTTTTGTACTTGTTACCTGTTGTTTTGGATGCCAGTATGACAGAATAGCTGAAAAAAAAAAAAGTTTTGGATATATTCTCATTTTAATTTTATCATTCATAATTCCTGAGGAAACGCTAGAACTATATACACTATGTGGACACCTGACCATCACACCCATGTGATTCTTCCCCAAACTGTTGCTACAAGGGTCTGAAGCACACAGCTGTAAGCAATGTCTTTGTATGCTGTAGCATTGTAGTGTATGTCCCGCCCACTGAGGCGGGTCATGCTGTACGGTAGTAGCTTGTTAGTAGTGAACTCAGTTTGTCAGGTTGTTTTTGCCTGTGCGTCTTCCTACACACTATTTTCTTTGCTAACCATTGCTTGGTTAGGGGGAAAAAAATGGTTGGAGTTAATTAGTTTCTTGTTAATCGTTATGTTATGTTATAAGATAATACATCTTGGGGACGTTCAGTGCTGGAATATGTCCAGATCAAGAACATGATTCTGTCTTTAAACACCATCAGGGCTACTGCTTCAGTAAGAGTTAGTAAGAGGCTCTCATTAATCTCTTCGCCGTTTTCCATATTTAGCTATATCGCTAAGCTACTGTCAGGTCGAGTAGTTCAACACGACGTCACTCTGACTTCCTGATTCAGAAGGAAGCATGCCAACATACAGAATCAAATCACAGCTAAAAAGCTACTTCATGTGAACTTTAATAAAAGTATCTTTGAACTCAAACCAATATATACATATGTATATATGTATATTTATGTATAAACATGTGTATCATGAATCATAGAAATATCTTCAGGTGTCATGATTTGATATTTTTGTCATATCGAATGTTTAATTCATATTTTGTCCAGTGTTGTTTTCTCATCACATGACCTTGTTCAAGGATTAATATTTCTCTCAGAACAGAAAGGGTATGTTGACTGGGACTAGATAATCACCACTCTCTACTGAATCATGATGAATAATTGCATCATCTAATCATGTGCTATGAAAATTCCTGCACTGATTTCATTATTAATTGGATTTCGTGTAGACAAACACTGAAAATATTTTGTATGGCTCACCAGACAGACATAATGCGCGCAGTTGTGTTTCTTCCAGAGAGATCCTGATGTTCAGGACAATATTATAGATGCTTCAAAACATCACTGCTAGGTATAGCAATTCCCGTGGTCATTTTTTAAGTTCAATATTGTGTTAATATTGTAAAAGCCTAGGCCATTATTGTGATATTAAATTTTAGCTCTTAGAATGTAGACAAAAATGTCTTACAAATATGCTTTCTTGAATTCACTTTTGTTTGGTTAATGGGGTATTGTGTCCAATCTTGATGGATGGCGTCTATGAAACCAATTTCCTGCATGTGAGGAAGAGCCGATGTAGCAGTAGGTAGGATTACAGAGCAGCTTTTCTTATTAAAATAGGAAGAAGTTTGGGAAACATGGCATGTGTGAGCCTGGGGCGTAATGAAAGCGATGGTGCGTGACGGGATTAGAGCAGAAAAAAACAATTGAAAATACAGCAAGCAGCACCTCGGGTGAGGAAAAATAAGGAAAAAAGGAGATGGTAAGTGTGTGATTGAGGGGAAGCTTTTAGCAGCTGTCTTGAGTGTAATGGTGCATTCTTTGTCGCCTGATATATACGGCTTCAGCTGACCCTTCCTCTCACTTCCATCTACTTTCTATTAGTGAAAAAATTTCCCTAAATATGTTAGGCTTAATTAGTGGAGGATTTCCTCAGGCCTCTAGCCTTCCGGCTTTTCTCTGCACAGACTCGGTTGTGTAAACCTTCCCCCAAAACCACAGCCATCCAACTTAAGACATCTGGAAGACGAACAGAGAGCTCAGAAACACACCCATGCGACGTGCGAGGAGGCGTCGGGCTGAAGAATGTGCTGACAAACTGGATGCCACAGGGTCACGTCTGCTTATGTTTAGCTTGGGCATTGGCATAATCCTGCCTTCTTCTTAAGAGCAGGTTTCTTTGCTCACAGCTCATGCCTTGATCTTTAGAAAATTTTCATTTTTGCTGTGTTATGAAACGTGTACACAGAATGTTTAGGTCAACACTTGTAATCTAAACCATTTCCCATTGAAACATGGAGCTATTATTATACTAGGGTTCTCAGATGTTCCTTCTTTAGCACCAAAATGGTAAAATAGTGTATGGTAAGACAAATAGTATACAAATGTGCATCCCCCTTTCTGAATGTGATAAATATCCTCTATTAACATGCTCGCCCACGTTAAATCTCAGAGATGGACAAATCAGATTTCGTGTCCCGGTTATGGTTTTTTTTTTTTTTTTTTTGTCCGTAGTTGCCCAGTGGACAAGTAGGATTAACAGCCAAATAAAGATAAACCCTACGTTTTACTGACTATTGCA
>CM040989.1:21127863-21181695 GCA_022985145.1 Pangasius djambal | reverse complement strand
CAAGAAGAAAGTCATAATATTTCGAGAAAAAGGCTGTAATGTTTTGAGGAAAAAGTTGTAATGTTTGGGGGGGGGGGGGGGGGGGGGAATCAATGATGTTTCGAGTATAAAGTAATAAGGTTTTAAGAATAAAGTCATGATATTACGAAAAAAATGGCAATATTTCAGGAATAAAGTCATGATACTATGACCATGTGGTACATCATACAGTGTTCCTGTGTTAAAATAAAAAGGGCGGTGAGGATTTGGTGAATTTTAGTATTGGTTTTACAAGTAAAGAAATTCTTAATCTTCTGGTGCATCAGCGCCAGATTATTATTAGTATTAGAACTTTGAAACGACTGTGCAAGAAATTGCATTTATTTATAAAGTTTGTTTATACCACACAAACTTTGAGGAAATTGGCTCTTATGTTGCAGGAGAAATCTCAGGCAGTGGTCACCTTCAAGTACCTCCGGCGCACTCAGTACAGCAATCGAGTGCACAGTGTGTTCTGGCGTGTGGACTTGCCATTAGGCTTTAAGTTTATAGTACGAGTCCATATGCCATAATGCACTGGGGCTCCATGCTGAGTGTACAGAAGTTCCACTCCTTTGGGATCGATCATTTTTGCTTGACGTTTTCTGCTACACATCCTCATTGAATGGCACACAGATGTATCCCTTGTAAGCCTTGAAAGTTCTCCTTCAACAAAAGAGAATTCAAGTGTTCTTGAATTATTCTGGCTTTTTTCTTGAATATAGTACTACTTTTCTCATGAAATATTATGAATATTCTCAAAATATATTTTTCATTTTAAATCAGTGGCCATAAAACACAGTTGGATATAGTATACTACTAGTAACGCTACTGCTAACTACATGAAGACTTGCGGTTAAGCATATTGAGAGAAAATAGATACTAGCCACTAATAAACGAATCATATTTTTACTTCATCAAAGCTCATAGCCAAACCACTCGGCAGTACTTTCGGTGACTTGTTGTTGATGTGCTACGGGAAAGACAAAGACTATGGCTACAAATTGATTCAAATCATTCATTGCCCTTGGTATTAACTAGGTAACTAGCTGGTCATACGTTGGTTATTACAGTACATGGCTACAACTTTTTAGCCTAGTCACTCAGGTTTCTGGGTCAGAGTAACATGGCACTGCTATTATTTTATTTTATTCTCCCGGTGAGCTAGCTAATAAATTTCTGATTTGTCCACCTCTGCTTCTGAGCTGCTTTAGGATCATCTCAGTTGTAATATCCTCTCCCTCGTTCATCTTCACACTCTTCCAGATGTCATCTACCACTTTTTTCATTTCATGAGGGGTCATGATGAAACTTACTTTTGGTTCCTTTGTTTCTTTTTCTGTGGGTTTTGCCTTACGCTTTGGATTGTTGTCTTGATACGCCTACATTACATTTTTAACTAGATGAACGGTAAAACAGATGCACATATTTCTTCCCCCCATTCAAATGGAGTAGGGGATGCTAAATTTTGCATTACATGTCAGTTTTATATTGCGTTTTTAATCATCAAGTAATAATCATAATGATCTTCAGGCAAATCTGATTGCAGGTGCAGCAGCAGAAGTTTTATGTGCTGTGTTTCTGTCTTAGCAATCCTTTTCCCCCCGGTATTTTTTTTAACCTCCTGTAAATGTTTGATTTTCCTTCTCTTGCTGTGGAACATTTCACAAAAGCTCAGTGCTGGAGATATATTTCAGCAAAGCCAGCACAATAATTTGAAGTCTTCCTTTATGACACGGTATTGAGGCTTTGTTTTGGACCCCAACTACTCATGTGGGATGGAGCAAATTTAGAGTTAGTGCACTGCACCGAGCGAGAGCAAAAGCATTTTATTTCCTTTTTCATGGGTCTTCGGATAGCACCCAGCGGAGTGTGCGCCTGACGCATTTCTCCAGCGCTCTGTAACACTTGGCAGCGTCCACCAATCTTTTTCCCATAAAGCTTTTGTGCGCCGAAGCCCTTGATGTTTTTAGTTCAGCTGTCCAGTGTATACGTGTAAAGAACAGTACTATATTTGAATGATTAAAATCATTTATATTCTTGTCGTCAGAGCAAACATCAGGGCATGGTGAAAAATCAGGACAAAAAGGCTACAAGGAAGAAAACGAGTTATTTCTGTGTTTCCTTGAGTGTTCCTGGAGTGTTGAGACAGCCTGCCCTTTAACCATTTACAACTACATTTACAGTAATTTGTAAGTACACATCTCTGCCTGGGCAATAATCTGATAAAGAACATTACAGCCTGTATATCAAAGTGATTGTTGAAACCTATCAGTTTTGACAGGAGTCCAAACGCAGACATTTCTTAGAAACCCACTGCTGACCTGATTTAGCTTTAGCTTTGAGGTCAAGGACAATGTAAACATACAAGAAGTCTTAATTCTGTTGCATTTCTAAACACCTTGTTGTTTCTGGCTTGACTGACCAGCCATGTCCTACTCCACACACTTGACCTTGTGGAGTGTGGAGGTTTAGACGAATGTGGAATAGCATTTAGTCTGACCAGCACCTCTGGAACAGCCTTTGGAGGTGATGAACTGCAGAGTGTGGGCACATTAATCTTCCTCCCCCAAGCCTTCATCTTCCTGCTGGTCCTCATCCAAACCTGCTGCTGGCTGGCATTACAAACAGGCTACCTGCAGCACACTCTCAGCACAGCTCATGCCGATTTTTCACTGAGAAACCTTTAGAACAGAATTGAGATCGGCAGTAAACTCTGGGAGAGAATAGGCTGAGTAGTTATTTAGTTATTTCCCCAACTAAATATGCTTCAGCATTTCCTGGAACAGTTTTATGCTAGTTCTAAAATACAAGATCGGGGGAAATACAGTGTTATGGGAGAGTGTTATGGAACTTGCATGCTGGATGTGCATTTTTAGAAGAATAATCAGCTTCGGAGATGGTATAAAAATCCTGTGATGCCGCCCACCATATCTTTTTGAACTGCCGCTCATGCTCTGTCACAAGCCAGTTTAACACACTTGGAGGAAAGCGCTGTCTGCCCTCTTCTGCATACATAAGTTCACAGACGCCTGTGATTGGCTAGTTTCGCTTGGCTCCCTGCTACAAAGTTCAACATTTTTTTCCCCCCCAGAGTGCTTTATTCTGCAAAATACCACAACAACCTGCCATCAGTTACACATTTTTCTTTGTTCTAGAAAGAAAACGAGCAATTTTTAGCTATTTATAGCTACATCAAAGACTTCTATCGAAGACTTTCTCTGCAACAGAAACCTAAAAGGAACAGTGCTACATTTAACCGTTATAAATATTTGGCTACATACATTTTATATTTGGCTACATTGAATGTTGTGGAATGTCTGCTAAACTGCTGATTTAATTTGTCATGCTGTTGCAGAAAGAATAACAAAAAGAGTTCAGTAATGCTGTTAAAAGTCAAAGTCAAAAAGTCAAAGTGGAGTTTATTGTCATTTCAGCCATATACAAGTACATAGTGAAACAAAACAACGTTTCTCCAGGACCAAGGTCCAACCCTTATAAGTAATATAGTATAAGACGTTACATGTCTCCATTTTTACTTACAGCACCAAATGGCTGTTTTTTCTCGTTCACCCCAACCGCCCCCATTGCATGTTAAATTATTTAATTTAGTTGTTTGCAGAATTATTGGAATGCATGATGTAAAAATGGCAGGGTTTTTTTTTATTTTTGATTATTATTATTTTTAGTACATTTGCCCACCCATATGTACTGTGTACGTGACCACAAAAAGAATGTTGTAGAGAATAGGTGGAAGGTATTTTGTGTGTGTGTGTGTGTGTGTGTGTGTGTGTGTGTGTGTGTGTGCGCACATGTGAGTGGGTGTGCGGGTTGGGGAGATACACAGGAAACTTGTATTGTGTGTCTGTGCTTATGCACAGCAAGGAATCAAGGAAACTGTGTGTGTGTTTTGTGTAAACAAATAGGATAAATGTGGTTATGTTTCATGTTATATCACGGTGCTGTGGAAGTCTCGATTCTGATTGGTCAGAAGGTATTGACTGATTTTCTGTAACTCGAGCTCTGACAGTACTTCCGACTGCAACGCAAATCATTCTGAGACGTTATCGTTTCTATAGTAACAGCTTGCACAGGGAGTGGTATTCACCAGCGGATGCTCCACATAATCTAAGTTTAATTGTATTTTATGTAGCCTACAGTCTCCTTTGTAGCAGCTTGCATTGTGTGCTATGATCAAAAGTCTCTTTGAAACATTAGCATGCTCGTTATGCTGCATATGCAGATGAGCGGTTTCCAACATTAATGTAACATTTGTGGCTCTGCTGTGTGGCAGTGTGTTCCACCACTTGCTGATATTTGATAGTGTTTGTTTAAATGTCATGCACAAATGCCAAGACTTTGCTTATTCTCTTGCTTGCTCGGTTTCTATACATGGGCCTGAGACAGGCCAGACCTTGACCTACACACATGCACAGTCATGGCTGCTGGAGCACAGTCGTGAAATGGCTGGATTCACATCTGCATTCATTAGAGTGTTTATCATGACCGGCTTTTAACTGGATCAATATGAGGGCCAAACATATTGAACTTTGTTTTCATGTCATTATATACATCATTAAAGGTTTATTTTCTACCTGTGTTTGGCAGAACTGGAGTCAATATGCTTTATCGGGTTTATGCGTTATTTGTTTTAGCAAATAAGTATACTATATGACCAAAAGTTATTAAACACCTGACCATCACACCCATATGTGGGTTTTTGGAAGCATACAATTATATAGAATATCTTTGTAAGCTCTAGCATTACAATTTACCTTCACTGGAACTAAGAGGCTTAATCCTGTTCCAGCATGACAATGCCCCTGTGCACAAAGTAAGGTCTGTGAAGACATGGTTTGGCAAGGTCGGAATGGAAGAACTCGAGTGTCCTGCACAGAGCCCTAACCTCACTAATGCTCTTGTGGCTGAATGAGCACAAATCCCCACAGCCACGCTCCAAAATCTAGTGGAAAGCCTTCCCGGAAGAGTGGAGCTTATTATAACAGCAAAGGGAGATTAGGTCTGGAATGTTCAGTAAGCACAAGTGGGTGTAATGTTCAGGTGTCCACAAACTTTTGGCAGTATAGTGTAGTATAGTAGTGACTAGTTTTAAGCAGTGGTGCTTAGCCAGTTTTGACAACATATTTGACTTTTGTGGTATTGCAGTATAGAACCTCATTTGAATGTTACAAAATTTATCTGATATCTGGTCATTTGACTCTCATCTAAACACTCACATCTGATTTTCCTGCTCAGAATAACAATGCAACATGAAAAGTTGCTCGGCAACTGGTCACAAAAAAAATTAAATATTTCCCTATTCATTAAAATGCTTCACACTCTTTCTCCATCATTGAAGGACTCCATTCCATTCGTCTGCTGTCTGTGCCACACAAAGCCTCTACAAAAAAGTGACAGGCAGATGTTGGGGACCCCTGGCCCCGAGACGCCCTGCTGACACTGCTGTCTCCTTCACTTCCCCTGTCGTTAATTAGACACGGCCTCCCTCTTTCACCATCTGATCTGACAGAGAAATAAATCCATTTACAGCCACTCTCTTGAATGTTAAGCAAGTCAATTTGGGCCATTTTATCTTTTTGATTAAGCATGTAGAGGAAAGAATTATCTCAGAACGCTTCTAATCGACTTGTAAGAATGTGCTGATGATAAAGTTCACATTAATTCTCTAACAGCTGATCAGAATTTACAGTATTATCAGAATAGAAATTGGTGAGTTATGAAAGCATAGTCAGCAATTTGAGCGTCAGAGGGGCAAAGCGTGTGTGTGTGTGTGTGTGTGTGTGTGTGTGTCTGTTTCCTCGTAAGCCCTTTTAGACTTTGTCCCTTTTGTTAACTTTTATTATTACATTAACAATCACGTTTTATTAACTTTGTCCTTATTAACCCCTTATGACCAACCACATTATCGCTGTCATTATCTTTAAACCTGAGAAACTTTACTGCAGTTTAACATGACATATCACCATGATCAATTTGAAAAGCATCACTGTCTCATTCAATTAACAAACAAGATCACAAGGAAATGTTGTCATAAAAAAAAAAAAAAAATTTTACCGAAAGGCTGCTGGCTAACAAATTCATAACGGAAGGTTTTTAAAGAGTTTTCCTACGAAAGCATGTCCTAAGTGTTTTATACTTTAGCTTCTATCACGTAAGAAAACAAGGCAGTTTGTAATCCAAGCATGTTTCTGTTTTCTCACTGTAATCCAGTCCAGTCCTGCCAGTAAGCCTTCTGTCTCCCAGTGTTTCTGACTCTGAGTACACAAACCTGAAGGCTGTTCTCACTGCACCAATTGTGTTCTGAGAATTTGTCTGTTTTTAATGCACACACAGTTCCTTTGTATTGCTTGGAAACATTGATAAACCAAGTTTTGCAGTTACAGGTTCATTTACAAAGTAGTGGAAAAAACCTATAACTGAGGACAAACTGTTTAACAGCAAAAACGATATTGAATAGCATCTAATTAAATGGTTATGTCCACAGGGCTCATTTAGAAAACCCCTAAATGCAATGGCTAATCAAATACAAAAAGAGAAGGAAGAAAGACCGAAAACACACATCTTAGTAATGAATTTTGTTGCCTCGGGAAGAATGAGGATCATGTAATGAGAAACACTGGGAATAAATAATGATCTTTCATTAATGGCACAGTTACTTTCTGGACCTTTCCAATTATTTTGTTTATCTCCAGTCCTCACTTCACTAGTGTAGTAACTTCAAACTGCTTCAAACTGCTACATCCAAGTCGGGTTGAGAAAGGTTTAACCTGCTGCTCAATCAAGGCTAGGCTGTTAAACTTGGATCGGAAATGAGCTTTTTGAGATTTGATTTGAGATTTGTGTTTATTAGTCACGTTGTGAGGAATGTTTTGCTAGAAGGTGTAATAGATTGTTTAGGCGAGTTCTCTCGGTCTGATGGGAGCGAGGTTAAAAGCGAAATGAACAACATCAGTACCATTATATGGGACCATTTTATTGAATTAGCAACTTAGATGGTACTTGTGCATAACTGCAACATGCGTAACTGTGGTCAGGTATTTTTAACCCCTGCTCTGTCAACAGATATAAATTATAGATTATAATCTCTTTCAATAAAACTGATTGATACCAATACATCGTGAAGGTACGCTACTCTCTTCATTATTATTAATTAGTTAATTTTTTTATTTTTTTTTGCTAGGTCTAGCTAACCTGGATAAATTAAGATCAAGGTTCAATTTATGGTAAATTTAGCTATGGTTATTCACTAAATGTTAGTCTATAGCACTATGAGCAAGCACTTAATGATAGCTAACTTTACTATTTATTTATTTAACATTCAGTTAAATACATTAGAACGATACATTAGGCTACAACCCTGTCTGTGACAAACCTTGGCTAAGTAAGCTATGCTAGCTAATTTTAAGGAATGGAACTGCTTTGCTGCTAGCCACATACATCTTTTATGTACTGCCATAATTTCATTCAATAAATATGTCCTGATATAAAACACAGATTTGTTTGTTATGTTCACTTGATTTTAAGTTCGGACAATTGCTGAATAATGATGGTTGTATAAGGGTTAAAAGAATTTGAAATTTCCGTGCATAAATTCTATCCCCCAGATTTGGGAAGCTTCACAGCTTGCAGCACCAAATAAAACAAAATAATTTGAAAGAGCCAAAGCAAAGTTTACATTAATATATTTTGAGCTTATTATATTTTTAACCCATTTTCTTTTTATTTTTCATGGTGAGAATTTAGTGGAGGGTTGCTCAGTTGTCCCTCTTGGTCCCTCTCAAAGGTTCTATGTTGAGCCCTCCATCAGGATTTTGTTTTACAAAGAACCAAGAACCTTGTGAAGAACCCTTTTTAACGTTTAACGCTCTTGTGTTTTCTGCTGTGCTGAGTGAAGGAGTATAATCTCTTTAAGCTTCTAACCAGTGATCTGATTAGTATGTGCAAATTTCTTTGTCTTTATTACCAACCACATCAACCACTTCACTACTGGGCAGAGCAGAAGAGAAAGTGAATTAGGCTAGTGTACTTTTCTGGGTTAATAAATGACAGAGGCTTTAATAGAAATAGAGAAGTGCTTGTTTCCAGAGCGAGAGGCTGGTTCTGAATCCTCACTCGTTCTCTTAATGTGAGATTCACATGCTCAGCATGGATTTGTTATTGTGTGGAGAGTAGTTTGGCGCAGGTGGGTGTCTGGATATCTTCATAGTGATGAGCTGCCAGGCGGATGATTTAAACACATTCAGCTTTGATAATGGGGTGATATGGTGGCACAGTGGGTAGCCTTGCTGTATCACAGCTTCAGGTTTCCCAGTTCAATCCGGAGTTTTCACAGACCGTGTCTGTGTGAGTTTCCTTGGAGTTCTCTGCTTTCCTCCCACCTCCCAAAACCTTCTTGTAGTTGGATTGGTGATGCTGTGCCTCCCAAATGCATATTCATAAACGTATAATAGAAATATAGCTGCAAGCAACGAGCTGCGGGGTCCAAGCACTCTCCGCAAGTCACACACCCCAGTGCCCAGGTCTTGCCACGTTACATACTAAGGAAACCATAGATGAACATACTGTTCAAGTTTCGTGTGTGTGTGTGTGTGTGTGTGTGTGTGTGGGTGTATTCCTGCCTCATGCCCAGTGTTCCTGGAATAGGCTCCAGATCCACCGTGACCCTGACCCTAAACCAATTACTGAAGATGAATGAATAAATGAACTTTAATGATATACAGTGATTCTGGATAGTAGGTCTGCAATGTACTGTATCGCCAATGTAGTAGACATTTTTTTCCTTCCAGAGAACTTTAACAAACACATGTGTGTTAGGTCTACATGTTCACTTAGCACTTGCAAAAGGGATTACAGTCTTTATTTGGAGATATTAAACCCATCTGTCGGTGGATACGTCCCTCAGGACACCACAGCGCTCCGTCTTGCTCATCAAGTCTTGTGTTTTCCCCTCATTAAGGACCGTGTTCAGCAGCGAAGCGCCTTATTAGATTAGAGCTTGAGGCAGACATACAAGCACATTTTTGAAGACATCATGCTCTCTTCTAATGTTTCCTTAGTAGATTCTCTCTCTTTCACACTCTTCTCTTTGAGTCATGCCATCTTTTTTCATGTCAATCCTGAAATCATTAGCACATTGGCAGGTCTTTAACCATTGATAGATATGCCAGGAAGAAGGAAAGACTCTGTGCCCGGGTACGATGTTCAGCACAAAGAGAAATTGACGATTGTTTTTTTAAAAATTATTATTATAAAATATGTATCTGTAGACGTTCTTGCTGCTTAGTCAGAAACATCTGGAATGCAAATTCATAAATATATAGTATAAAAATATAGCCAGAAGTGGTGATCTGTGGGGTCCAAGCACCTTTTGCAAATAATGACCTCAATAGCCAGTTCTTGCCAAGTTACACAGAACAATAAAGAGACCTTAAGGAGCTTCATGATGGTAGCTCAGTGGTGATCCTGTGAAATGCCTGCTGATGCTGAATGCTGGTTGGCGGATGGTTAGAAGACCAATTAGGGATTAGCACAATTTCAGCTCAATCAGATTTATGGTTCCTGAGAAACAGCTATTTGGGAAAAAAAAAAAAAGCCAGAACTCTACATAATGGTCCCATGAAAAGCAGTGGTGGCATTGTGATTCTGACCAATGGGTTGTGAGTTCACATCCTGATAGTGCCACATTTGGATCCTTGAGCAAACGTCAACTGTTCAGCTCTATGCTGGGATTCTGCCTCATTTGTTGATTTGGATAAAAATGTCTTCCAGATGATTCAATCCAAATGTAAGGTTCAGACTTTTTTGGTTTTTGTCCTCCATATGTGCTGCGTTTGCTTGCCGCATCACAGTCTCTCTAAGACAACGGATTACGTAACGTCTGTTTTTATTTGGCGGCCAAAAAAAAAAAAAAGCTTCCTCTTCCCAGCAAAGCAGCAAACATCTTTACTGTACTGGTGAATTGTTCTCCTAAATCCTGCCTAACATTTCTGGCCCGCAATAATGACTTGTAATAACAGAGTCTGTGTGCTTGTCGTCCAAAAGTGGGGGAAGAGAAAAGAGGCTTTCTGGAAGAAGTGAAATATAACAAATTACAGCTACTCCTAAAGTATCTTGAGTACATTTTCCACTCTAATAATGCTTTCTGATTGTAATTAAATCATATTAGGCTGTTTGTGCTCTTGAGTTTACGACTGAAGGACAAACTGAGATAGTGAGAAACATATATGAGGCAGAAATTCTGCTCTCCCCTATCCTCTCGGCTTGCTGTCCTGTAATTGGAGAGATCGTATCCCATAGCCAACCATGCCTGTCCTCATTTCTGCGTTTATTATTAGCTTTTTTACTCTATTAAGCTCTGTATGGATCCACCACAATCTGTACAGCGGAGTGGGTGCTCTGAAATGATTCAGAGCTGTTAGTGGTTTTCTCCCTTCCCTTCATTCAGGCTGGATGTAATGGATGTGGCAGGTCCTGCTAATGGCCTTATTTAAACCTAAAAATACTCTGAGATTTGAAGATGAGGAAGGAAGACAGAGCTGGGACGGGGTGGGGGGAGCTAGTTGGTTGGCTGAACAGGAAAAACCTTAAGTGCACCAGCGGTAAATTGACCAAAGTGTCACCATCTTTTTCTTTCTTCATTGCATTTATACATGGCAGGGAATGTCTTATACCATATATAGTGTTATCTTTTTTTTTTTTTTTACTTTTTTTTTTATATAAAGATTAGGAAAGTTTAAAGAATATGATGGTCTGAGACAAGGTCTAGAGGAAGTGCAAAAAAGCAGGACTGTTTGTCTCTAAAGCACATGCAGGAAGCTGTCAAGCGATAGAAATTTGTGAATAATGTAAATACTATGCAAACAGGTAAGCATTCACACTGCACTACTGTTATCAGTGTGTCCATGTGAGCAAAGGTGTGAGGCGGTGTGACACGTCCGATTTGCATGAGAGCTTACATCCGGAGAAACCCCTGCCTTAGTGTTCATTGGTCAGACACGAATAATTACATTTCTGTCATTTTATATGCAGTTATACCACAGCACTGTTGAATTCTGGATTCCTATTGGTCAAAAGGTGTTGATTAATTTTCTTGTGCAGCAGTCTGACAGTGCTTCTGGCCCCAGGTTTATATTAATGTGCTCATTCTATCACATTATCGTTTCTATAATGACTCATTCATAAAGACTTATATGGTGAAATGTGTACTTAATCTAATAATAAACAGGTTAAAATGTGCTATTATTTAACAAAGAACACAAAGCGTTTATGGAGGGAGTCTCCAGTGTCAGTAGCTTTTCCACCACATCAGTCACTGTGTTTTATTCCCTACTGAATTTAGTGCTGATGTTTGAGAGTCTCAAAAGCGCATAGCTGTTTGTGTCCATCTTAGCCATCTCTACACAGGAACGTCATCATTTTTGCATGAAATGAAGGATGCCGTTTTCCTCACCAATTTGTGAATCGGTGATGTCTCACAGCATGCAAGCTGCCGATGCTCTGATGTTCTGATAGACTCGTACACTTCCACCCAGAGGAGCAATCGTGTTTACGTTTGGCTGTTATTGAGAGACTCTTGGCGATGATGGTGGGGTATTTGTGGCATGATTGTGAAACCATTCCAGCCCGAGAAAGAAAAAGTGTCCACTGCGCAGCATCACTCGCTGTAGCTCAGATCATTACTCATCTGGACGGGCACATGTTCTCCTCCTGCTCAAACATTATAGCCTTTCAGTCAGCTTTTACTCACTAACCCAAGTTCGGCGTAATTGTTTGCTGCCCCACCGTCTGGAAATGATTTGCTCATGGTATAATTAGGTGAAAATTTATGTTGTTGTCCATTGCCTGCTCGTAACAGTGGAAGATAACAGGATTTCAGCAGATGAGCTCTGATACAATGCCTCTATGTTCTGTTAGATAATCTGAAAGAGAGCCTGTTAGCAGTTCCTCATTATTATAGCACAGTGCACAGATCTGTCCCTTCCCCCAGCCTCAAGCCTGTCAATGTTCTCTATTGATACAGATTTAAAGTCTGGGTGTGGTGTTTAACACTGGGGTGAAGAAGATTTAGCATTCAGACATATTTTTAAATAATTACAAACCTGTATTTTTCCTGCCATAGATAGCTAGCACATATAATAGTGGTAGCACTGTACTGTATTTATATAATCAAAGAAAAACATAAATGCAAAAGTTTGCATAACTCTAAGACGAAATGAAATAAAAATGAAGACTTGTTGATGTTTTGTTTTACAGATGAAATTAATATCGATGTTAAATCAAAATGATGTTAAGTCTGCATTTCTATTTGTTTTTTTATTATTTGATGAGGTTGTAAGCTGTTGCTCTCTGCTGACAGCAATGTTTTTTTTTTTTTGTTTTTTTTTTTACTGCTAATATTAAACTACAGGTTGCATTTCCAGATTTATCTATAATCTAGTGGTGCAACGGATCACTAAACTCACGGTTCGGATCATATTACGGATTTTGAGTCACGGATCGGATCATTTTTTGCACGGGGAAAAAAAATGCTTTTCATTTATTACTGAAAGCTTATTTTAAGTACTTCTATACCACAGCAAAAACTACTAGCTAAATAACTAGTATTAACTAATAATGTCAGTAATAAAACAAGAACAATTACACAATTACAGACATAGATGAATAACAAAGTTACTAATAAAGTCAGTAACAGTAGTATTCAGGTGCAGTAATGTAATAATTAAGTGTAAAATAGCACAGTAGTGCTCACTGCATAAGTTACATGCAGATTAAGCTTTGTTAAAGCTGTGGTGGGGTTTGATTAGCAGACAGAAGCAAATTATTCATAGGCTGCTGTCTCTTTAATACCAAATGCACGGACCCAGTACTGACACACATCCTGTTTCTTTCTCAGCTGTTTACATTTTCGGTTAACTGACTGTGTTTACCAGAATACTTGCCAAAACGGATATTTTAACATAACTTTGTGTGTATGTGTCTGTTCAAGCGCAAAGAGGCACGAAAAGAGGAATCAGTTCGGTGTTCACGCGCTGTCTGAATCGCGCCTGTCTGAATCTCTCTCCCTGAATGTGTAAATTGGCAAGACAAAACACCAGCAAATGATAAAAATGATGTAACTGGAATGTGACAAAAATAATGCAGCTACAAGGTTCAGGAATTACCGTGTTCCCTAGAAACAAACGTAGAACATAGGATCTTAAAAAGTTGAATGTAGATATTTTGTGGTGATATTTTTAATGAAAATTAGAATTAAAATGTGTTCTAGTATGAAGAGAAGCAAGCACAAGCTGTTTGTGTCTGAATTCTAGGAATATTAAAGGAATATGTACAGGGAAAACTGATCTGATCCTGGATCAGCATGCATTACGCCCTGATTACAGGTTGATGATCTAGCACAGATGGAAAAAACACAAATGTACAGCAACTCAACCCTACCTCAACTTCCCATCTCTCATCCTCGCATCACTTCATCACATATTCTCTTACTGCACTCATTCGCTCACTCACCCACTGCATATATGACACAATTTAATTATGTTATTACAATATGAAATTTCGATGTTGAGAGACATTACAAAGATGGATGTCCGTGTTCTTCTGATCTGGTCTGGTCTGGGTGTAGATCAGCATACATCATGCGTCATGCCTCCATTACAAGCTGACGTAACCTTTGCAGATGGCAAAGACATTAATGCAACTCCAACCATACGTCACCTTCCTGTTTTTTTTTAATGTCCATTACGATTTCAGGATTATAAGATGAATACTCAGTCAGAATATTTCTCTTTTCTCTCACTGCTGCATAAAGGACACAGGAATTCATTTGGTCATTGATGATATATACACACACAATCACACACAAACTTTCTGAGATTTATAGCAGGGCAGATAATGCGCACATCTAGATTTTTAAATATAATTATTCCACAAAACTGTAGTTATGTATTTTAATAAAGAGGAAGGAAGAACCATTTAAAAAAATGAATAGGCATTCAGGATCAGGCTAGTGGGTGGTTGCTCTAAAGAGCTCATATTGTTTGGTCATTAAGGATGCATACATGAACGCGAATTACTTTAACTCTTGCAGATTGGGCAGCTCTTCAACTTTCCTGGGTTCTGACACAAAATAGATTTTATCGTTTTTTGTGATTGTAGCCACACGTCGACCTAAAATATGTAGCCGTCTTTCATAATAAGAGCAACACTAATTCAGAAAGCCATCCAGTCCTGATGAACTGCAAAACGGTGGTGCAGTGGTCCCTGAGCTTGGGTTACAGTCTGTTTGGAGTTTCACATGCTCTTCCCGCATCTATGTGGGTTTCCTCCAGGTTCTCCGGTTTCAAAAACATGCTGGTAGACATCCCCAGGATGGGATCGGGATCGACCACGACCCTGACCAGAATAAAGCTCTTACAGAAAATGAATGATGAGCCAGATAAAGGTTTTAGCCTATTTATTTGTATACCTTCTTTTTCTCAACCAGTGAACTCTCCAGTGCATCAGCCGAGGTCTGATTGTGATCTGGTGTGAGGAGAAGAAAAACAGAAAACAGAACTCTCTTGAATGAGCTGCTTGGTATCGGCTGGAACAATCGGTAGGAACCACAGGGCTGAAAAAACACAATTCAGTGAGTGAGTCAATGGCATATTGATCACAGGATGAGCAGTCTGAGTTTCAGGTTCTGCAGGCGAATTATTGATGTACAATCAAAACGGACACAGTTCAGCCTCGCAGTCAGTTTCTCAAAATGCGCCTCTTAATTGCAAGCTAAATAATTAAAAGGTCTGGAATGGAGAAGGTTTTGATCTTGTAGCAGTGTTTACATGTGTTGTTTGCTGGAGTGCCACGTAGCATTAACTGTGAGCATGTCTGTGATGCTGAGTCAGAGCACTGGGCTTAGTGCACCAGAGAAAACTTGGGTTACAAGTGTATTTAATGTGGCTTGTTATGGCTCTGTTGAGGATCACACAGTTCTTTCAGTGGGAATTAAGCGAAAACTTCCATGTTTCTGCAGAAACACTTTCAAATGCAAGGTCTAGGCTTTTGCGAGATTTCATCTTTTCTATGCATTATTAGACTGCCATGATATCTAGTGATGTTTGCTCTGATTATGTAATATTACTAGACCTGCCAGCCTTCACTCATTTTGCATAGGAGTGCTGCAATTTAACATTAGAATACACTGTTATGGGTTACCACTCAAAAATAGCCCCAAACAGTTGTCTTTTTCTCCCCAATAAAATGAAAGGTGACCCAGTGCGTTATGTGAATCTGAAATGATTTGCGTGCATATTTTGAACTCCAGTATTAACTGACACTACCTGGAAGCCCTGCCCCTACCTCCCATCTCATGTGCCCATGTTTTCTGTCATGGTAAGTGAAGAATGTTTTGAATTCATTAATGTGAAATACAGTCAGGTCCGGAAGTATTTGGACAATGACAGAGTTTGTGTGATTTTGCCTTTATACACCACCACAGTGGATTTGAAATAAAACAATCAAGATGTGATCGAAGTGTAGACTTTCAGCTTTATTTTAAGAGGTTCCACAAAAATATGGCATTTACCATTTAGGAATTACAGCCATTTTAAGCAAAGTACCTCCATTTTCAGGGCTCAAAGGTATTTGGACAAAGTGACATAATTGTAAATATAACCATAATTTTAATGCTTGGATGAAAATCCTTTGCAGTCAATGACGGCCTGAAGTCTGGAGCCCATGTTCTCAAAACTCAAATTCTGAGTTTCCTCCCTGGAGATGCTTTGCCAGGCCTTCACTGCAGCCACCTTCATTGTCCAAATACTTCCGGACCTGACTGTATTTCGCATTAATGAATTCAAAACATTCTTCACTTACCATGACAGAAAACATGGGCACATGAGATGGGAGGTCTATAAGGTATGTTTGGCTCAGCTAACATTAGACAGTGAACATCAGTTAACTATATTTATTAGGAATGGCACTTTTGGTTTGTGGCTTTCAGTTTCGGTTTCAGAAAGAGAAAAAAAAAAGAATGAAAATTTTGTAGAATAAATAGACCTACATAGATGTACAAAGTATTTACAAATAAAGTGATGCTTTCAAACCAACGCACATGTTGGTGGAAGAATTTTATATATATATATGTGGAATGTGGAAGAATTTTATATATATATATATATATATATATATATATATATGGACATGCTTGTTTTCCTGTTTTTTTAATTTATTATTTTTTTTATTTCTTCTGTTTTTCTTGCCACTGTCACCTCCAGCTTGCTCATTAGAGATCTATATATACATTTGGCGTTCCATAAAGCTATTTTGTGACAATGTGTATTGTTAACAGTGCTACAAAAATACATTTTTAAATGTAAATGACTTCTGGCCAGTTAACTACAATAGCTGGGCCTCAGCCATTCATTTCAGAAGCAATGCAATGTAATATGTAAATGTTGTGTGTCTGTGCATGTGAGACAGTTCAGAAACTAAATTATACATAGAACGATGGAGGAGCTTGAGCGAGGAGGAGGAGAGCGAGAGAAAGCAAGAGGAAAGAGTGTCACAGCCATGTGCACAGCAATTTAAATTTTAATTGCCTATATTTATCTTCCCTGTGCAGTGTGACGGGCTGATAACCAGGCCCGATAACGCTGTTTGTGAAGCACTGCCACCAAAATGATATGTGAACAGAAAGAAGGAAGGAAGGAAGAAAGCAAAAACAGAAGGAACACATTTAAGTTTGCGCCATCATCTCCCACACAGTCCATAACGACTCCCCGCATGTCCCAGTCTGAGAGTGGAACAGGAAGAAACTTTCTTCACTTCATAAATTAAACATCTTATCACGCAGAATCTCAGTGTGACTGTCTGTTCACATCCTACCATTTAGCAAATGAGTTCATGTTGTCACGAGTGTCGCGTGTTTTATTTGGATAGCACTGAGTTTTTGTCACACTTCTGAGAGAACCTGAAGAAAACGTGACCTGAACACGAACTAGCGGAACTTTATTTTCTACCAGTTTGAGAGATGACAGAATGGTAATCATTGTCATAACATCGTCATCACTATTGTGTTCAACATGAAGACTCATTGATGAAAAAGTTTTGCATTTCATCAACGATAAGACAAATCCGCACTCTAAAGAAATGGATTTTTATTTAATAACATTAAAGGAGTTCAAAAAAAAAACATAGTCACTCCTTATGATCAGTATAAATTAAATTATGTCTCTTGATTTACAAATTTAATATTTTGGAAGGAGTCTCCAGTGTTAGCACATAATCGTTTTGTAGCAGATTCAGTGGTATTGCCAAATGTTGGATCGTTGCCTTAAGAATCAAAATTGTATCGTGGCAGATTCAGCGATATCATCAAATATCATCAAATATCGAATTTTTACCCAAAGAATCGTATCGTATCGTAGCACCTTTAGTGGTATTGTCAAATATTTAATCGTTGCCTTAAGAATCGAAATTGTAGGGTATCATATTGTAGGAGAAACAGTGATATCAAATATTTAATCGTTGCCTTAAGAATTGAAATTGCATTGTATTGTAGCAGATACAGTGGCATCATCAAATATTGAATCATTGCCATATAAGCAAAGTTGTATTGTACTATATCGTAGCAGATGCGGTGGTATCGCCAAATATCGACTCATTTACTTAAGAACTGTATCGTGTGGAAGCCTGAGGTTTATATCTAGGTGTTAATACTCATGGTTAGTTGGTGCCCTGTTGATTTTTAGAGGTGCACAATGCAAACAGAGCATTATTTTAGCACTGAACACAACCGACATGTCTTTAGGCACCAAATAAATTTTCTTTTTTTTTTCAGTGGGTAGATATGTAAGACCCAATTCAACCATCCTGCAAAAAACTTCCTTAAATAAGTGAAGCATCTCCTATTTCGTACCATTGACAGCTACATGAAAAATGCAGCGCAGTCAAAGGCGTTCTGGCAGAATGAAACTTGCCTAGTCTTGTTTTACTCAGACTTTTTACAGCAGACTTGTGGAGCTCAGGTTCCTGTGTGGGCAGCTGCAGATATTTAGAGGTTTTGAGTGTATGTAGTTTTACCACAACGTCTCTGACCTGCTCTATTAGCTCTTGCTTTTCCAGGAATCTGTTGAATTAAAGGCAAATACGGGTGCCTCGCTCTCATTTCGCACTCCATTCTCTTCTTTCTGTAGATTTTTCCTTAATTAAAGATTAAAGCCTTCAAGTTTTAAAGTGTAGAACGTTACCTTGGTTGACTTTGCCCAAGTTAAGCAAAGCGAGCTAATATTTTAATAATCAACTACCTCCCTGACTGTGCATACGTTTTGTGTGTGTGTGTGTGTGTGTGTGTGTGTGTGTGTGTGTGTGTGAGCAGTGAGCTGGAATGAACATGCTCCAGTTCGTGTCGCAGAACACAAGCTTCATCATTAACTCTCCTCTTTTGCTTTTATTGAATCTCGGTCACTTTGTTCACTCACCCTCTCTTCCTGTTTATTTCACTGTCTCAGTATCCCCTCCTAGTGAAGATTAGCCAAGTTAAAGGCCTTTATTGTGTTCTGGCTGGTTTCGTCCCAATCTCTTTGGATGTTTTGTCTGAGCGTTGCTTGAATGAGAAATCACGAAGCATGTGTCGTCTTTGGAGAACTTGCAACTGCTAGAGTGTATGTTTTTAAAGAGCTAATAGAAAAGTGGTGTGGGGAGTTGGAATTCACTGAAATATCAAGGCTCTTTTCTTCACTCTAGTTGTGTGTTAGTGCCTTTCAGCTTTTGATTCCTTTATATTTCTTCCACGGGATTGCTAAGTGGCCAGAGTGGGCAAATGATGAATTCATTAGCTATACTCACTGGGCAAGTAAAAGCTCCAGTGGGCAATCATCTGTCATTTGTGCACTCTAATTAATCCTCGTAGTAAAGATTGTTCTATCATCATTCAGATCGCACGTCAGCTGATGTGCGTAGTGCAGCGGGCGGTGGGATTCAAAATGAGTAGCAATGCTGTAGTTATAACATCGATAAGCACATTATGTTTGTTTATTAGCAAATGAAAACTTTTGTAAATAAGTAATAGTGTTTTTTTTGTTGTAGTTGAATCTACTTGTCTGTCTGGCAACGACAAAAATCAAAAATCAAAATCAAGCCAGGAGTCACACTTACTATCTAGTGAATTTCTAGCATAACCTTGTAATAGGCAGTTGAGAGTCAACAGCATGAAGTCATCCAGCGTACAGTCTAGCAGCTTGTTTTAAATGGTTTTAGATGTACCTGTGTTACAACACATATGTTTCAATGCAAATACGTATTAAAAACCACACAAAAGACCTGAAATATAGCTCACAAAATTTAGGCACTGGAAAAGGGAGACACATTATTCTTCTTCAGCGCAGCCTTCGGCATGGTGCACATGAATTTCTGATGTACGGAAGTTATCCACTCCATAATCCTCCTTTCCCTCTCCCAAGCTTTGCAGTGTATAATATTAATGGTTCTGCATATCATGGACACACTGTCTGGACTTACACTTTGCCTTTCTTTGCGGAAATGTATTTGACTTACCGCCAGTTATTTGCTGTAAAACAAGATCTGGTATTTCAACTGAATTTGAAATGTGTGAGTTTTGAATGAGGACTTCATGAAGATGAACTTTTGTTATAAGGCTGAAGGATATTGTGGGGGCACCGATGAACCTGCCCCTATAGATGAGCCACCATTATGAATGACCTGTCTAGTGAGCTAGCTGTATCACAGTGTTGAAGATTTGGTGGTTATGGGGAAAAAGCAGCATCCCTGACTTTCACATTGCTAATGCCTTCTAGGTTAATTAGATTAGATTACTCAATTCGATTTATTGGTTAATAGGAGCACTATTAGAAACTCTTAGATTTTTCTGTGATCTAGCAAATCATCCTAACAACATCCTAACACTCGTTTCTCACTAACCAGCTATGTCATCCCTATTCCAGTCAAAATGCTGAAAGCAGGATTTTCGTCTATCAATTATGTTCGGATAACCAGGTCTAATTTCTCCAAGGACACACAGAAATTACATCAGGATAACTCCTAGACTATTAATTTGTTATTGGATTACCACATTTGAAATGGGGAAAAAAAAGAAAAACAACCTCTGAGACACACCTATGGTTTGAAAAGCCCACAAAAGTAAGAAGCTTTCACGTTCATATAAACCATTATTTAAAATTTCCGCAATTTTACATGATCATGGTTTAAATTCTTGCCTCTCTTGCCTCGCTGCCTGTGCTTGTGAGTTCGGTGTACACCAGAGTAGCTGATGAATGGGAAAGAATTCCCTTGTTTACTCATCTCTCGTTTTTTAATATGCTGCCTGAATAACAATTAATGTAGAAAAATGTTCTTAATTAAGTACTACAATATGAGTTTAACTATCTCTTATTGGGTGTTAAATGAAGCACTCTAGGAATCCAGGGTCGCTAACAAAATCAGGCTGCCACATCAATTATCTTCCCTGTGAGCTGATGGGAAGCAGAATCACAGAGAGAAAATGATATTTAATGGAAGAAGCTTCCCATGCCGGTCATGATTCCAGTTTTATTTCTGTGCTTAATTTGCTGCGTAACAGTGGGTGATAAACAGATTTAGTGAGAAGGGAGAGGTAATATACCTGTCACATTTTTATGTGATAGCGATGATATCCTATGGTTATGACAGTGTGTTATATAAGGAGTAAAGCATGCCGTTACAGGAAAATAATCAGTGATGGCACCCAGCGTGACTCAGACTTACTGTTACCACCCTGAAGTTGAATATTTTCCAAGAAGAGCACATGTTTAATACCTCTTATATGACAGCAATTTGCTGACAATTACAGTTTTTATTATTTAAAGGACAAGGTATGCTTTTTTTTAAATCACTTTATATTTGAATTTAATGGTGTGGAACATCAGTGGAGCAAGCTAGTTCCTGTTATCACTTACATTACAGCAGCTTTAAACAGTCATTCCTTCATCAGCCTGTCTTTTTTCTCTTGATGTAAAAAAAGAAATGTAGCTTGTCATGTTACCAAGAAATCACAAAACAACATTGAGAAAGTTGCATATTTACCTCTGTTATAAAGCGCTGACACTCCTTCCATAAATGCTAAATTAATGTCTTCACAGAAATCTTCACTGTATTAAAAAGTATGCTTTTTTTTTTTTTTTTTTAATTTGTTTATGCGGCATATCCACCAGTGCCAGTGTGTGAGAGTATTCTAGATGTTCTAAATGTTCAAGAAAACCAAAACTGAAAAAAGCTACCATTTTTTTTTTCATTTTCGCTTCCATTTTCGCTTCCATTTTCCTTATTAATCCTGCACTAATTGGTGGTACTGGGTTTGAGTGGCATTACTTTGCGCCGGAGTGTGCAGCGATGCCTTTCCATGAGCCCACACGAACTGTTGCTGAGACGCTTCCATCTGTCTTCTCGCCACAACCACGTTTCTTTCATAACACTCACTTCAGAGAGGATATAATTAGATTCCGATTTCGTGCACTGATTTGGTGGAAGTAAATGCATTCCACACTGAAGTTCATGTTCACACTCTCTCAGGAACGACTGAAGGATGACTTCCCACTCACTGCCATCACTCTTCCAAAGAGCCGACTCAATTACGGCACAGCGTTAATGGCATTATCATACCATCACGCTGCGCTGCTTCAGCAAAAAAAACCCCCAAAAATACAGACTAGCAGAATCTTCTAGAGTTCAGTCAAAATGGCAGCTGCCTTCTGACTCGTAAGGTCTGCTGAATGTGTCTTGTGTTCCTGTATTATTCATGTACTTTAAATGTTAGGAGACATCAGGGGGTTTATTCTGGTCCCATGCCACCTGAGCATAGCACTGTGAGTAAACGGATAAAATTGTTCTCTGTAGAACCTATACTGAAAAGAAGAGTCTTTTATAGTTTAGCCAGAATTGTAGAATATGTTCAGAAGTGCTAAATAATGCATCATTTGTCAATACAATGTGCTGTTTAGTAGAGGAGCGTGCTAGTCAGGATTGAGTAATATCGAGAAAATATCCTATCACAAGTCTCAAAGGCATTTCCACAATACACGATATGTATTACGATATATAGGTTTGCTAACAAATTTCCAGCAAAACATTAGTGGAAAAACGTGAGTCTTGTAGCACTTCATGGTGCATACATTTCTATAGACGTTAAATTCAAGAAAAAAAAAAAACCTCGATATCACTAAACGTTTCTGAGAGAAAACGCGTTACTGGAAGCACATTAAGTCTAGTGTTCTTCATGATGGATGAAAATTCTATGGTTTATAAGCAGAAAGTGGAATAATAGGGGAAAAACACAAGGTAGTGTATAGGCATAAAAGTTTAAGATGTATAAAAATGCAAAAAAAATTTATTTTATCATATTTATTATTATTACCACAGTAATAAATGTATTAAGAAAATAGATTGTTATTTAACACCAAAACCCCCCCCCAAAAAATATATAATATTGATTTGGTTTTTGTTTATAATATATAAATAAATAATATTGATTTGGTTTTTGTTTATAATATATAAATAAATAATATTGATTTGGTTTTTGTTTATAATATATAAATAAATAATATTGATTTGGTTTTTGTTTATTTTACATTTATGGAAGGAGTCTCCAGTGTCAGCGCTTTTCTGGTTCTAGGGTAACATGACAAGCTTCGTTTTTTTTTTTTGTCTTATTAACTTTGAGATAAAAAGGAGAGGATGGTGGAGGGAATGACTGTTTATAACTGCTCTCACATAAATAATAACAGGAACTAACTTGTCTTGTGGATGTTACTTAGTGTTAAATGTGACTCTGAATGGTTAAAAAGTGTGACGTTCATTAATAAATAAAAAATTTTAATCTTTGGCAAATCGCTGTAGTGTAAGAGGAGTAACACACTCCAGGTCATGCTGTTATAGCAAAATAATCAACTTCATGGTGGTAACATGGTGTGTATTCCTTACTTACTACATTGTAGGACACTGAATTGAAAATTGTGAGGCCTCTAAAGATTTCTTCATCTAATTTCATGGTGCGTGGTAGATTTTGTTGATGATTATATTTATGTGATGTCCAGATTGAGATTATTTCTCCACTGACACTCCATAAGCCTGCAACATTGATCTAGGGCTGCTGGTCATGTGACCTCTCCGTCATACTGCTTATAGTGGCGGGAAATGTGGAAATTCCTTTGACTTTGTTACAAAGTGCTTTTTTCATCTCATTACCAAGGCAATAAGGGGTAATAGGGAGATGAGTTGCTGACAACTATCCAACTCCGGCAGCTGTGATGATGCGGTGATGCAGGTATGATGTCACTAGCTGGTGTGTCTTGTTCTCATGTAATACTGTGTGCTGTGTCTGTGCTGCTGCGTGACTCATCGGCTTAAAAATCAGACATCCTGCGTTCTTCTATTCCACTCACACACTGCCATTGCACACAATAAGGCTTTTCAACCGTGGCAATTTATTTATAGAATCTCCTGGGGTATTTCCACATTAGCTGCAGTAAATCAGGTCACTTCTGAGGCAGGTTTGTACTTGATTTTCTCTCTCCCTCTCTCTCTCTCTCTCTCTCTCTCTCTCTCTCTCTCTCCCTCATATCCACAGCTCTGTAAAGCTGCTTTGTGACAATGTCCATTGCTAAAAGTGCTATACAAAAAAAAAATTGTATTTGTATTTTATTTTATTAATGATACCAAGCATGTTATATGTTGCAAAATACACTATATGGCCAAAGGTTTGTGGACACCTGACCATCACACCCAAATGTGGTTCTTCCACAAACTGTTGCCACAATGTTAGAAGCACACAATTGTACAGAATGTCTTTGTATGCTGTAGCATTACAATTTCCCTTTACTGGAACTAAGTTGCCCAAACCCGTTCCAGCATGACAATGACCCTGTGCAAGTGAGGTCTAGGAAGACATGGTTTGCCAAGGTTGGAGTGGAAGATCTCAAGTGGACTGCACCGAGCCCTGACCTCAACCCCACTGAACACCTTTGGGATGAATCGGAATGGCAAATGCACACCAGGCCTCCTCACCTGACATCAGACATTAGTGCCTAACCTCACTAATGCTCTTGTGACTGAATGGACGCAAATTGCCACACTCCAAAGTCTAGTGGAAAGCCTTCCCAGAAGAGTGGAGGTTAATATAACAGCAAAGGGGGACTAAATCTGGAATGAGATGTTCAAAAATCACATATGGGTGTCACAAACATTTGATCATATAGCGGTTTTACCTGTGGTAATATCTGAAGCATATCACCAATGCTACTCTGTCCATCAGCTAACTCTTAGCATTAGACATTTCACCAGCGGATATCGTGTATAATTAAATATCATGACAAATTTGTTCAGTAGGTGTGAGAGCCTGCTATTAATTGAAATATTTGCGAGCATCTTTTTGTACACATTGATCAAATTAAACTGTTAAACACAATAGCTGATACTGTAAAGAAATGAAGTGTGTATAAGCAATAAACAGTGTTGTATTGTCAGTTACGCTTACATACCTAGACAAGCAGTCTACGGAAACTGTGCACCGAGTGGGGAAAAAACAGCCAAAGACAAAAAAGTTGAAGGTCTGAGGAAGTGTGCTGAGGAAGATATTGGACTTTATGAACTGTAAATGCTCGGCATTTGCTGCAGTGATGTCATCTTGTGGTTTGGAAGGAGGGAGTTCATTTGGCATCTCTGTGTCAGTGTGAGTAGCTTTTTCCCCCCCCATCCACACGTGTGAGGAATCTGTTCTTCTTACTCACTTACTTACGATGCACATCTGCAGACTGCACCAAAACACAGCAATGCACAGCAAAGACGTTTTTACAGTTTGGACGTGGCAGAGACCCAAAGTTCGTTTAAGAGTTTAATGAACTGGGCAGATAACATCAGGTTTTAAGCATGGTGCTATAATGCGAACCAAATGCACCACAAAACCCCAAGACTTTGTTCTTTCGTTTAATTTAATAATAAAATCTACTCATTTCATTTTTTCGTGTTCCTTAGCCATAGCTGCGATATCTTTTAAGAAGAAAGTGCATTACTGTGTCAAGATGAAGCAGATTTGTATGCATTTTATATTAAATTTTAACAATAGACATTGTCACAAAGCAGCTTCACAGAAATCCAGATGGAGATTTTCCGTCTCTAATGAGCAAGCCAGAGGAGAGTGGAAAAAAAAACAACCTCTGAGACGACATGAAGAAGAAACCTCAAGACTGAAAAGGGAACAAGTGACACCGGATAGTGAGATTATGAGTCATTACACTTCAACAGCTATATTCTGTAAAGACAATCATGACTTAGTGTTCAGCGTGAGCGTGGTGTGAATGAGTTCTGGGATGAGCACAAGACAGTCTTACGATTCCAGCAGCAGTTTATTAGCTTTTCAGTTTATTCTGACATTGCATGCTATAATTTTCCCTCATAAACCATGAGTAGGGATTTTACACCTGCCCCAGATGTAACATCTGGTTCTTGCTTTTGTACAGCAAAAAAAACCTTTCCTCTCTTTCACTGCTCAGCCTAAAGGGATCCAGCACACAGTCTTTTCTTCATTATAGTAAACAAGGCTTAAATTATGACCTAAGTTATTATTTTTGTAGAATATAATTGTTACCGGTTTTCACCCACTAGACGAGTCTCCTTATTGCAAGTTGTCTGGGAGGATGAAAGCAATTCCTGTCATCCAGAGAGCTGGAGAAATAATGATACGCTGGACTCAAAGACAAGGATTCCTACACCAGTCTCATATAATCTGAAACAAGTGCGACTGATCAAGATAATACCATCACACAATAAATAGACTTCTCTTCATGAAGTGATTTCTTTTTTTCCTGTTGTACACTCGATGTATCTTATTTTTTCCTTATAATACATTAGTGTTGAATTCTCAATTCTGATTGGTCAGAATTAATTAATTACCTATAACACCCGCTCTTAAAGTAGTTCCGGTTGCAAGACAAATCACAGTTTAATATTAATGTGCTCACTCTAAAGCATTATTATTTTATAGTAACAGTTTTCAAAGGGACATGTACAGTGGACATGCACATAAACCAGAAAATATGTGCAATTCTAGATATGGTGAAGTTTTCTGTAAGGAGATATTTATTTAGCATTTTTGGAAGGAGTCTCCAGTGTCAGTGCTTTGTAACAGTCAGTGGTAAAGCTGTAACTTTTTCCTACATGGGAGGACAGAGGACTTTGTGCTCATGCGGTAACATCAACAAGCTGCGACTGAGAATGACTGAGAAAATTATCTGGTGGATGTTCAACAACATTAAATGTAACTATAAACAGATAAAATGTATGATGTGTTGGTCATGTTTGAGCCTCTTAGTTCCAGTGAAGGGGAACTGTAATGCTACTTCATACAAAGACTTCTATTCTATACAATTGTGTGCTTCAGACTTTGTAGCAACAGTTTGGGGAAGACCCACCTATGGGTGTGAAGGTCAGGTGTCCACATACTTTTGGCCATATAGTGTACATTATGGATATACTAACAACCCATCAGCTACACTATTTTTCAGCCCTGTATGAGATTAACAGTAGGAGTGTTTTGGTAATGAGGCTTGTGTGTGGCACGAGAGATGAACATGTATTGACGCTGTGTCACATTTTACCCTGTTGTTCATCTTTCCCTGCATTGCTAGCTTTAGGGTGTTTGGGAGCGTCTGCTTTGAACGCTTGCATGTAGAACACGTCAAAGTCAAGCATCTTCAGACTGCTCTCGAGCTCACTATTTGCACTTCAGTTACATGTCTGCATGTCTGAAGACTTCTCATCATTCCTTGCCCTCGTCGTGCCCTGCCAGATTAAAGCTCCTCTTTGAGTCTGGCTGTCAGTGGTGCATGGATGCAGTCCTGATCTTCTGCAGAGTCTCCTTCATGAAAAGGCCTTGGCTGTCTCTGTAGGCTGATGAAAGTGTGGGTGTAGGTGCCAAGTGGCTCTGATGCTCTCACCCTCCCTAATCCTTCTGCCTTCGTCTGAAGGGATCAGTGATGAGGAGCTGCTCTTTGATCCTGTCAGTTCAGGGTCTTGTTCAACACATCTGCCTGACAAAGCTCTTCCTTGTTTCTTCCTCTTAATAAGACATGAGTGTCTTTTTCAGCCCTTCTTCAAGCATGCATTGACTACAAGCGCCTTCACTTTTCTTTCATACAACATGAAGCAGATGCACCAAAATTGGGCAGGTGTGTAGTGACAAAGAAACTGTTTCTAAAATATATAGTCCTACTTGGCTAGAGGTATTTGACGCCATTTTAATGCGTATTAGTCCATTTGTTAAAATCTGAATAGTAGTTTGTTTTGGTTTAACTCTGTTCGTAACTAAATGAATGAAGAAGCAAAAAATGTTGGCTGATGGTTGTGTAGGGCTGAAAGTACCCTTGTGAAACGCTTTCATTCGTTGGTCAGAAATAAGGAATGGAATTAAGGTCCTCACATCCAGTGTTTATTTTCTTTTTTATGTTCCTTGGTCCAAATCTTCAGAACACATAACAGCATTACAGCTCTGTACATTGGCTCAGTTTGCGCCTTGAAGCTCAGTATAGCAGCTTGCATTTACAAAAAAATGAAGCTGCAAAACACACCACATGTTTGGTTCATTTCCTGCTGTCAGGTCCATTCAGTATTGAACTGCTTTCTCACTGCAATTAAACCACCAGTTCACTTGGAAGTGGACCAAAACCATCTTGCTCAGATTTTCTTGGACCTGGTGTTTTGGTCCACACACGAGTGTGATTTTTGTGTTCTCACCTGCTTCAACAAACTAAAAGTGTGAAAAGGAAGTGTGTTATTGCTAGTCTAGGATGAGAAGAAAATGAGTTTTATTGCATATTATATTTGACTGTGAATTAAATTTAGCAGTTAATTAAACACGTGCTGATGCTAATTTGGTGAATGGGAATGTGTGTTCTTATAAAACTCAGCAGGGTGATATCGGGCGAGTCACCTCGGAAAAGTTTGAGAAAACATCCACACATCTGTCTAGGGTCCCACAGAAATCAGAAGATTAAGAGCAAGCAGAACAAATCCAGACATTATATAACTATTCCTGCATGAAATGCATGCATATAAACTATATGCTTTATAACTATAAATTGCATCAGTGTTTATGTCTAATACAGAGGATGCCCTACATCAGTCTTGTTTGGCTCATGCCAATATGTCGCATTTGACATTAAAGTGCAAAACCTCACCCTTAATTAAAAAAAGAAAAAGGTATTCACGGCAAAGAGCATTACCATCAAATTTGCATGAATCGACAGCTCTTTTTTAAATATATTACATAGTTGCTCCATAACTTTTAGATGCTCAGCAGTCTGATGTGCATACCATCCCTTCACCTGTACACTCAATGCTCTGCTGCTCATTAGGTAGCGTAAACGGTGTCTCCGGTGATTGAGTAATTATTTATCAGGGCTATGATGACGATTATTTTAATGAGACTCTGCATGCACGTCCCAGAGTCAGATGAGTAATTAAAGGGCTGTTTTCCATGGTAATGACATTAGCCATCTCTGAGGTAATCACGGAGAGAATAGTAGAGTACTAACAGCTGCACCTTCATACATGCACACACATGAAACACATGATCAGGAAGACAAACTCCATCCAGCCCTTTGCACTTTTGTTCAGTTTTAACTGTGTGGATATAAGGAGTCAATGGGCTAGTGAGATGATGTATGATGTCACGTGAATTGGAAAAGCTTTAAACCGCTGAAACGTTATATGAGCTCTAGTGCTTTGTTTCTCTCAAATCATTACAGTCTATCTTGTTTGAAGGTATGTAAATATTTGCTGCTATCGACTGATATGAGTAGTGTGTTTTTATAGCTCACGTTACCTTATTGTAGTACACAGAGTATCAAGGAACATTGGTTGGGGAAGTCGCATAACTGGAGCTGATAAAAACACAGCAAGGTAAACACGCTGTACAAATATTTATAGGCCGCTTAGTGCTGTAAAGCATGCAGTGATTTGCATGAAAGTTGTTAATGGTAACATTTTAATGTGTTTTCAAACCTTGAGCCATTTATCACGGTGCCCTGCGATGGTCTGGAGTCCCACCCAGCATGAATTTTCCCCCATGCGCCCGGTGTTACCGGGGTTGGCTGCGGATCCACCTCGACCCTCATCAGGATAAAGAGGTTACTGAAGATGATGATGACACATTTATCCACTAATGCCAGCTCAGAATTCTTTAGAATGACAACAGCAGGTCTTTGCATGTCCCAGTGAAATGATGGATAGGAGGTTTGATTTGGGCTGTGAACCATGACTGTGGAAGGACACTGTTGAAGATGGCACTCGCAACCCACTGTCATGAATACCACACCATTGATTCACAGGAGTCACTCATTCTCTGCAGGTATTCTTGTGACATTCATTAACCCAGGAACTGCAGCTTTTAGCTGGCCATTACTCAGTCACCTCAGGCTTTCACCTCCTTTGCCAAACATAAAAAAATCAGGCTTGTTATGCTGTGTTGGAGTAATTTTTAGGTCATTGTGGCCTGGGCATAGAGGAGCCAGCCTGACCACGAGGCTCTCAGAGAATGTCTGTAAAGGGTTTCAGGTATTCACATCATTTAAATTTTTTTAGTACCTAGTGCCAATATGTCAAGGTGAGTGGTCGTTAATTTTGAAGATGTTTCAGTTATTACGGCACCACATAAACTGCACTTAGAAGGTAGGAATCTTCTCAAGACGATTAGGGAAGAGTGAGGAGAGATTGCATCACATTGGGTGACGTCTAGTGTACCTCAAGGAAGAGTGCTTGTGCTTTTTGGGATTGGTCATCCCCCTTCACAGCTTGTTCTTCCACTGTTATGCTGATGATACTTAGCTCTAACTGTCAGCATTCAACACTCCCTTTTAATCATCCCCGTGTTCAACTGAACCCTTCAAAGAATGAGGTTCTTGTCATCTCGTACACATCACTAGTTGTCAACACTACATCAAGGTCCACCAGGAGCTATGGGGGTAACAATCTTGATTTCACAGTCCAAATTGCAGTGATCCTCTGCTGTTTCAGTTTTTTGTCATATAACTTTGGGACCGGTTGTACCTTTTGGATTATGCAGTGCAATTGGTGCTTGATGATTGCCTATAGATGGGTAGGGAGTCTCTTTCATCCAGAGCCTCTGTTCTATCCGAATCAGCATGCTCTGTGAGTGAATAGCACTTGATGAATGAATGAATGAATGAATAAAAACATAATGCCAAATAAATAAATGCAAATTACAGCTCTTATAGAAGCCCCTCAGGTGAATGGCTAGCCATCTTCAAGATTATAAACAAGTCCAGTCCCCTTCTGAGTCACTGCTGAGTCTAGCTGTGGAGCCAGGGGAAAGCAACCTTGCTTGAGTACCTCATTATACCAAACATGTCAATGAGAGGGCAGTAGTTTACACTGCTATGGATTGGGGCCCTGTTCAGGATGGAGGCAGGCACCTGCAAGCCAGAATATGTAGCAAAACAAATTCCCCAAAGGTATTCATGTGCATTTTCTGCTAGTCACCAGGGATCCCACTGATTTATGACTCGCATATATAGAGCGCAACTATGTTTTAAGGTCAGGAGGAGTGAAAATGAAGTGAATTGAAGTGAGGTGCCTCTGATTGCCTTCATTAGGTTGGAAACTTGGTCTGGACTGCAAGCTTATGATATTCCGGAGGCCAAAGAGAACCTGCTACTTTTTGACAATGCTAATGCCTTGATGAGGTTTGATAGTAGAGGTCAGGCGGTGCGCATGGTGATAAAGATCCACTTTAAGCTGGCGTTATCTGACCAGTCAGAGCTAGATGGGCTGTTAGAGAGTAAAATCCCCTGACTTTGTAATCATTTCCTTGTTCCAGTATTTGCACCCCTGCACAGGGATCTTTTGGCTCCCTGTGGCAGAGAAGTACTAAGACATTTCTTCTTCATCAGAGCTCATATGGACATGTTCTGCCTGGCCAATCTCTAGTGGGTTTATCTTAGACAATCTCTCTAGTAATACTTTTGATGTTCTGTAGTCAGTGGATCGTCACCTCAAACCAACTCCTGGGCCAAGCTGTTTCCACATGGTATAAAGGAGAATGTGGACAAGAATAATTCAGGAAAGTTTTTACCACTTTCCAGCCATTTCAGCCTCAGATATCATAACTGCTGATGTCCACATATTCTCCAGCACCGTCCTACACTGTGCTTTAAGGCGAATCTACTTTTTTGCATTAGGATTTGATTTAAGTTGGATGTGTTTGATTTTAAGACAGATGGTTTTCCTATAGGGGGCTTTGCTTTTGATTAAATAATGACACGGAGGGGTTCCTGTGAAACGCGTGGTGTTTGGATAATGCTATCAGATTTGCATATTGCTTACCAGCATGCATTATTCATCTTGTGTCTGCCTCTCCAATTAGTCCAAGTGGAGCCTTTCTCCAGAGAAGGTTTAACATCTGTGTGACCTGGAAATCTTCAAGGCAATTTGGCCGAATCCGATATTCAGCGGCCTGTGGATTTAGTCGGTTGTTGTGAATGTGTGTACACATGCTTGGTTAAGCTAGAATGCACTTCTCCTGTGGGAGATACTTGTGTGTCGATGGTGATTACAGGGAGACAGGGCACTTACAAAATGCTATGGCCATGTGGGTCACAACAGGCCCTGCCCTGTCTTGGCCACATACGCATTTTTGCCACAGGAAAGTCTTCCATTATATTGGGAATTATTGATGAATTATCCATAAAAGCATCCCCATGTTTTATCCCTTACATATTTTAAACTATTGATCAAATGTCTAAAAATATTCAGGTTTAACATTACTCCATAGATATTTTCCTTGACACAAAACATGTTGCATTATATTGTTGTGAACATGCTTCTCGTGTGTTACATAGATCCTGGGTTTGGGTTGAAAGCCACAGTCTTTGTGTGGTTTGTCGCTAAGGTGGGGGTTGTGGGGGTGCACTTATCTCCTCCACCCTTTCCTCCTCTGTTTCAGGAGGTTTATAGAGATTCAGTCCTGAGATACAGAAGTGTGCTCACAGGTGCCTTTCATTCTGACTGATACATTACCTCACTGCTGACTCACTTTTTGCCTCAGACTTACTGTGTGAACGTCTTCCTGTCTGCTTGCACCCATGCTTCGCTTTCAGGCTGTTTGACAGATGCTCTGACTCTTTCACCAGTGTTTTGGGAGCAGCTCATTGTCTGGGTTAAAGATCACCCGACCAGACTGCTGTTCCTCCTCTTGCCTGCTTTTACTCCTGTTTTCCATCCTACTCAGACACAACAACCTTCTCTAAGGAGTTCCATCTCTCTTTCACTCTCATCTAGTTGCTTTTTTGTTTTGCTCTCTTCTTTCCCTGTAGCCACCTCTGCTCCCTCTCTGTGCAGCATTAGTTTTTGTCAATTTTTGGTGTCAATTTTTGCTCTGTAAACTCCCTCTGAAACGCAGTAGGGAAGCAGGATCAGTAAGGAAGGTGTACCTCAGGAGGAGAAAGCTAATGCATTATTCTGTGTGTGAGCACGGCACTGCTTCAGGATAGACTGTCAAAGGATGACAGCTTTTTTTTTTATTTTTATGTGTTTTCTTTCGTCTGCTGTTCGACCATACCTTCTCCACTACCTCTCAGCTTTGTTTCCCCCCCTCTTTTTCTCTGATTTGTTTGGTTTCTGCTGGAAAAGAAGGCGGACTCAGCCTTTGGTGAATATGCCGCTTGTGTGGAACATCCCCTCACATCTTTTCTGCTCATTTGATTTAGAGAGAACATGTACATCTACAAACATCACATACGAAGAGTCATGTAAATACAGATGAAACTTTACTGTGCATCAGATTAGCCTACTGTGCAAAAATAGGTCTTTATATCCAATTAAAAGGTGCATAAAAAGCACTCCAAACCAATTACACACAGCGGAGGATGTACTTTTACCCAAGGAATTGGAATTGAGAGACTCACAGTTACGTTTTAATATTTTGTGACCATGAATTAATATATTCCATCCCTATATTTTTTTCAACAGGATCACAGGAACCTAAGCATGGAGATGACTGATGATATTACTTATCTCATGGCCTCAGTATCTCATGGCTTTGATATATTATCTGAAGGCCTTAATATATTATCTCATGGCCTCAACATATTGTCTCATGCTCTCAATATATTATCTTGTGGTCTCAGTAGATTATACCATGGCCTCAATATATTAATTTGTGGTTTTGCCTTATAAAAAAAATAATCAATGGCCTCAATATATTATCTCATGGCTTTAATATTATCTCGTGGCTTCAATATATTATCTCATGGAATCGTTATATTATCTTGTCGTCTAAATAGATTATCTATTGGCCTCAATATGTTATCTTTTGGCCCGACTAGATTATATTATGGCCTCAATCTATCATCTCCTGACCCCAATATATTGGCCTCAATAGATTATCTCATGCCTTCAATATATATTATCATGGCCTCATTATATTATCTCATGACCCAAATATATTACCTCATGGTTCTGATATATTATCTTGTGACCTCAATATTTTATCTCATGGCCTCAAGATATTATCTCTTGGCCTCATTATATTATCTCATTGCCTCAATATATTATCTTATGGCTTCAATATATTCTGGTGGCCCCAAGATATAATCTCATTGCCTCAATATATTAATTTGTGGCTTTGCCTTATAAAAAAAAACCCCACAAAGTCACCTCAGTGGCTTCTTAAAAACTTTTGGCTATTCTTTTTTCCAGTGACCTTAAAAATTCAAGAGGACTTGCTTGTGAGTTGGAAGGTTTCATAGCAGGCTGGTTTTGTAGAACAGCATTTTTTATTTCTCGCTGGAGTTCTGGAGAACCACTGTCCTCATTTTCTCTTGCTCTAACACAGCTGATGATTCTCATCGGCTTACTATTAAATCAGAGAAAAGTTGAACTGTAGGCCCTTTGTAAGAATGCAGTCTTCACCTAGACTGATGAAGAGGCTGGTGTGTCTATAGCACAGTGATTGCAGTTTCGTTGTATGCCTTTGTGTACTGAATAATGGTTAATCTCACATTTGTACCAGTGCATAATGCCAGTGTGTGAGACATAATGGTTATGGTTGGAGCTGTGGCACTGGAGTGATTGCTATGAACAGTAATGCAGTGTGCGTTGTGCTTGTGTGAATACTGGTTAATAATGGCATCATGAGGCTGCTGGAATAAGGGCTCTCAGTTCTCAATTTATTTATATGTTGGTATGTTTGAGAAACCACTAGTGTGTTTCGAGTGTCATTGTATAAATGCCACTCTCATTAAGAAACTCTTCAGTGTGTGTTTCCATGACTGCTTCCATAGTTACTGAGATGTGTGTATGTGCAATCAAATCATGGATCAACACAAACTCTTAAATTCATTGACCTTTGGATTCTAAAAAAAAAAAAAAAAAAAAAAAAAAAGCCTAAAAACATAATTGTTTCATGGTTAAGGCTGTCAGTAGATTGCTGCTTACCTCACCAGCATTTTATTCCAAAATAATTTTCCAGACTGTGCATGTTGATCATTCAGGACTTTGGATTGAATGGATTTCAGTTACATGTAACTTGCAGGTGTCCTACGGTATACACATATGTGGATTGGGTTACTATTGGAATTGATTAGACTATTTAGTGTTACTCCTTCATAGGGATGGTACAATTTGATATTTACATGGTATAATAATCAGAGGGTATCAGATTTTAGTAGTAATTTAAAAATGACAGCTGGAATTATAGAAATCATCACCTTTTATTAATATATCAATTATTCTGCCATTAACGTTGAACAATATCTTTGAACAGTTTCGAACAAGTCTATAAAGATCAGAAAGTAAACCTGAAGCTTCAAGATGAATTCAGGTCCTTCTCACTACCATGCCCCGTTGTACAGCTTAGGGCTGTGATTTTAGTGTGGCATGACTACGATACAGTGATGGAAGAGAAATACAATGCAGTGGAGTGACTTACATTAACTTCTGACAGGAAGTCAGTGTTGATTCTTACAGCAGCAGTTCCCTGCTGATTGTTTTCCAGAAGAGATCAAGAGATGTACGAGCAATACAGTTAAGGTTTTGCTTTTCAGTGTGGCATATTTTCTGCAACTAACTAATGAAAAGGAACACTGTTTGCATATTGCATTTGACGTTGTGGTGGTTGCTTTTTGGTTTGTCATGGAATCTTCTCTGTAAAATATGACTGTTATCTGACTTTTGGTGGCCGCGCAGCTAGAAACGTTCGGCTTGTATGAAGGCAAGCACTGAACTACTTATAAGAAAAATAGTAGCAAAATATGGAAGTAGATTATAATAGATGGAAATTCCTTGTAAATAAAAAAAAAGTCAATGAAAAAGTCCATGAAACTGTAACAAGGCTACTTGTTCAGCAGCCATGTATCACACACACACACACACACACACACACACACACACACACACACACACACACACTTGCAGAAATAATGAGTTAGAGCCAAAGCAACACCTATTCTAGCTGCTTCATGCCATGATAAAAAAAAAAAGCACGGGTTTATTATTGTAGGAGAAATATGTGAGTTAATAAACAAGTTTATAGAGCAGCTTGTGCACATAGGCCGGTCACGATAACTACTTTTTTTGGGCAATATATTGTCCCAGAAATAATTGTGATAAACAATATTAGTGGTAGCTCAGTGGTTGAACTACTGATCGGAAGGTCGTGAGTTCAGTACCTCAGTGGTTAGGACCTTTGTTAACAAAAAGTGCAAAGTAACAAAATATTAGCTATAAGTTAGATATAAGTAACAACAAGTAGAGCAAAGTAACATGTTTGACATAACGTCAGTATAGGACTGCTCCTTTTAGACTGTCTCTGGATATGACACAAAGGCACTTGTGTGGAGATTTTCTTTATGCTTTAGTTGTTCGTTGTCTGTGTTTTAGTGCGTTGTTATGGAAAGAGCATACTCACAACGTGACTTACCATCCTACCTACCGCGTTACGTTCACTTGTGCATTCCCGTCATTTTGTGCAGAAGCAGGTTGTAATATTAGGTTTATGTTGTGTATATGTCTGATTAATCTCAGTTTGGGTGAATTAATTATCATGCTAGTAAAGCGCTTCAGTTTGCTGGTGTTCATTCACTGTTCAGCTTCAGCTCACTCAGCTTAAAGGGGTCAGTCCCCGACATTATTCACTGTGACTGGATTATTTGAAACCCTAGAACTATTCTTTCTAGATTTTTCTTCTTCAGAAAACATTGTTATTGCAATGTTAATATCTTGCGTGTTATTTTTTCAGCAGTGTGTTTAATTAAAATCAGTGCTAGTGCTTGGTTCACATCTTAAATTCGAATGCACACAGTTTTTGCATTCGGATGTGCATTTTTATCTTAAATTTGGCGAATATTTGAAGTTCAAATTTTACTTTGACAGCCCTAGAGCAGACGAGAGGACAGAAGCAGCACAAATAGCTAAAATATTGGTGACATTCATTCTTATGTAAACACAATGGGCAACATCGAGGTAAGCAAAAACGATGGAGGTCGTGTCCATATATAGTACGATAAGCTGATAACGTAATTATTGTGACAGGCCTATGTCTACAATACAGCTAGCATTTGTTCCTGCACAGATTTGGACTAAATGGCACTCTAGTCACTAGATCCGAGCTGGTTCTGGTTTATCATGAGCGTTTCTCTACTTCAGCCAGTCTTGAGCAGGGGGACATCTGGCACTGCCTAATCAACAATACTGAAACCAGGAAGTGAGACAGCAGTGCAGGAAATTAAATCTGCTCCAGCAGTAGCTCATGCTGTCTGCTATTGTAACAATATTGTAGTGGCTGCAAATATTGAAATGAGAATGAGCTGAGATCAAGAAGAATCTGCTCAAATTTCTGTCTTTCTTTTATTTCAGTTTTTGTGTCTGAAGAACATCCGGACATTTCTCAAGGTGTGCCATGATAAGTTTGGTCTGAGGAACAGCGAGCTCTTTGACCCCTTCGACCTGTTTGATGTGAGGGACTTCGGGAAGGTGAGTTAATGCTCAAGTTTATCACAGTTTTTACTCTGCACCCTCACTCGTAAGCCAACTGCCTTATTTCACCAGGTATAGACTGATCTGTGCAAGCATCAGCTTTATTTTAATGAGGCCCAGTTTTCGACACAAATGCACTGGGGATACTGAATGCAAGCACAACACTCAACTGGTACTGCTTGTGAAACTTTATACCCCCAGTCATGGTTCCTCCCCTGCGCATTTCAGTGTTTATGCAAGCTTTCGGCTTAACTCTTCAGGGTCAGCGGTATGCAAGCGTGTGTCAGTGAATATCTGTGTCTGCATCCACCTGGGACGTGTGTGGGTTTGTGTAGTGAATAAGAGGAGTTGGGGTGCTCAGTGGTGGAACATATTTTGTCCATGCCACATATAAGAATATAAAACACAGACAGACAGCTAACAGAGAGATTTCAGTGAACTAGTAAACATGGAGATTTCAGAGAGCTAGCTCAATGCCTAGTTGCTACTGAATGTATTCAATATTTCTGTCAAGTACTGGGTACTACATTCCCTAAAAAGCTTCCTGAAGGGGTCTTTGGGTAGTTTAAAGGTCTCCACCCTCTCCGCCTAAGAAAAAACCTTTAAGGGCACCTCCAGAGGGGCAAACTGAAGAACCCTATAAGGGATTTTACACTGAACCATCCAAGAGCATGATGTAAGGAAATGGCACACACACAGACACACACACACACAACAACAACAAAGAAAACCATCACAAATCTAATTATCTTCAGAAATTTTAATCTGATTTAAAAAGTCATATTTCATGTTTTTTTTTTTTTTTTAATGTTCAGACAGCATAACATTTTTTCTATCAACTCAGATATGCCAAAGCACCAGATTTAAGCATAGCCCTTGTTACTTGTGTTCAGATTTTCATGACAATGAGTTTCTGAATGGGTTGTGTGAAGGGCTATGAAGGAAACTGCTTAACGAAGTGTTCAGAACGTGCGTTACTTTAGAAAATGATCTCCGAGAAACGGCTGAGGAAATGGCACTCGTTAAATAAATTCACCAGACTTGTGGGGATATTCACCCTAATGACTGCGCTTAGTTTGAGAGATGGAGAAGAACGAAAAGAGGAAGTGAAGTGGGAAATAAAAGAGGGAGGGGTAGGGAAGGAAAGATTAATCCTTTTGCCAGACAGTGGAGCTTTAACAGATAATGCAGGGGTCGTCGTGTGCGAGTCAATGAGCTCAGGGAAAACAATATTAAAATCCTCCCGCATACTGAATCAATCTCACACCCCCTCCACATGTCGATGTGAAAATTGCGTTTGCGTCGACTCGAAGGTGACAGGCTTGTCTCGCCATTGATTTTCCATTAAAGCCCAGCAATGCATTATAATATATTGAAGTGGACAGCTCAACACTAATGTCCCTTACATTTAAATCATTTGCCCCACTTTTACATTGGAGATAAACGAAGCTTGGCGATATTCCTAAACGAATGATGAACAGCGCTTTTAATTTATCAATATGATGCTGAACCTTTGCTCTAAGCTGTAATTTATATCATTTCTCAGTCACACATGTTTGTGTGACTTTAATAAAAGTGATTAAGTTTGTGGAGAGACGCATGTCCTTGGAATAATTAGGATCATTGACAGACTTGTGTACTAACATGTTAGATTATCACCGGTAGCCAGGATGATTAGTAATTCAAAAAAGTCATCTTTTCTGTAGTGAAAACATAAACTGATTCTGGACATCACTATTCTAGGCTATTTTATTTGCGTTAAATGCTGATAACCTAGAGCAAAGAAGAGCAAAATTGTGCCTCAGCCATACACAGGCTACCAATTACTCCAAATGATTTTTTTTAAGCTGCACTACAACAAAAATAAATAAATCAATTCAATAAATGTGCAAAATACTAAATCTGTATCTTATTACACTTATTACACTGTTTAAGGATGTACCAATTCTTCTAAATGCATAGGTGTGGATGACGTGGCGGTTCAGCTGAAAGTGTAGATTCTGAAAGTGTAGATTCTGAAACTGAGCATGCACAGCATGGAAGCTCATATCCATCAACAGAAATCTCTGTATAGCTCGGTGAGCTTGCTTGGATGGAGGATCCAGCAGCGTCAGGTTTATCCACCAAGTCCATCAGTAGCATCCAAAAACAAGTCTGGAATTCACTACACCACAGTGAAAGAATGTTATTAAATTTAATTTTAAAGGACAACAAAGATTGAGGGAGGAATTCCTTAGGAAGCTGAACTGGAAAGTGAAATAAAAAAAAAAAAACTACTATTTTCCAAGTACAGTCTTACAAAATGAGGCTGACTGTAAAATTGGCTTCATCTAGTCTAATATTTCAAGACTAACAGAGTCTACTTTCTTTACCATCTGGCTGACTGTTTTTTACATCACACAAACTATTCGACATCATCACAGCGGCAATTAGCGAACGTATTGGTCGACTAGTCCAGTGGTTCTAAGTCCTAGGTCTTAGAGAACACTAGATCTGAGTTGACTTTGGTGCTTGGCCCCTAAATATAATCATTTTGATAATGTGGATTGTAATTTCTACCACTGTAACAAAATCAAAAAGTCACGGACCACCTAGCTGTGCTTTCCGGACCCCTGGGGGTCCCCAGACCTTACTTTGAGAACCACTGGACTAGTCTTTGCAACCTGTACTTCTCAGTAGCCTTACTGAACGTCTGAAGAACCTCTCACCTACTGTATCCTTCTATCTCAAAGGGGATCACTATGACCCTCATAGTCATCCAGCTGTGTAATGACAGTGTGACTCCCCTCATTCTGTCTGTGTTGCATGCTGGGAGTGAAAGACAAACCTCTCCATTAACATCAAGAATACATCTCGCCACTCTCAACATTTCTCTCCTTAATTACAGGCCCTCTCCTGGGTAAAAAGGCACCTGCTGTGCTCTTCCATTCTCCTTCCTCTCCATCGTCCCAGCAGCCCTTGGGACGCAGCCCATACTATTCACAGATGGACCAGAATTCACCTAGTCATTCTATATTCATCATAATATAGTTGCACACGAACATGCCGCTCTCCGGGGACGCTTCCGGGTAAATGCGCTGTCATATCCGAGGCGCATATCCTTTTCTCCTAGTTTTAATTAGACCTGGAACGAGCTTTTCTGTCATTTAAATGAACATGGCGATCAATTTATGTTACGTCGTTGTAATGATGGTGGCAATGAGGCTGCAGCTGTTAACAGTCTTGTTGTACTGGGATGATTTGCAGTGCTCAATTAAGACCGGGTGAATGATGTGTGTGTTGTTTAAATGGAAAGCCGTAATTTCAGGCGCAAATATTCCCTAGTTTGAAATGTTTTTGAAATGATATTTAAGCAGCTTGCCTTTGTAAAAGAAAGGGCAGGAGCACAACTTTGATGGCTTTTGTGTTCTGGCATGAAAAATGAGGCATGCCACAAGAAAAGACACCATCCCTTTTTAATTCTTCAGTAAAGGCTGGGCTCTTAATCATTTGTCTTTGCTTTCTTTGTTCTGTAACATTTGCATTATTTGAATTTCCTTAGTTTGACCTGTTATGAGCTTGTACAAGCTTTCAGGTTGTGACTTTACTGTTCAATTAAGTAGCATTATGCCATAATGCTTTGCTTGGTGTCGACATAATTAGCTGCACACAGGGATCTTCTACCGGGGGTAGATACAAGCGTGGACGACCAAATTAATGGTAGATTACAGCAAAGGCCCACGGCTTTAACAGCTATTAATCTGACTGTGTGATCATCTTCTCCCCTCTTTTATTCATCGCACACCTCCACCATACGCATTTACTGAACGAACAGCTTCTGGAATCCGTTCAGACCGCTCTACTGAAAATAGCCGGTTGCCAAGCCGCAGAGCTCCACCACTTGCAGCACTGCGGCATGCTGCCTTGACAAAGTTGCTAAGAAACAATGGTGTTCTTAATGAGCTGAGGCTCAGTAAAGGTTACAGCATAGGCTTCAATAGCTGTTTTTAAAGCAGTCGAGGGAGGAAGACGACACTGCTGAGCAAAGAAAGAGCAGCCATGTTTGAAGGTCGAGCGAGGCATTAGCTGGCATGAGGTCGGCCTGCTGTGTTATTAGCGGCTGAGGTCAGTGCCGCTCTGACTTAAAAGAGGCTCTGAGCCAGTAATGATTGACTAAATGGACTCTGATGCAGAAGTAAGACCTTTCTACACAGCTTTTCTTTGGTCTGTTTAAGAGCATGAGTTCATTGCTAGCTTATGTCTCCTTTGAAACCAAGGCTGGACCAGAAGATTGGGGACGAAGTGAAAATCAGTCAGCAATATTATGCTAAGCATGAGGAACAATCGGAGAAGAATACTTTCTCATGGGGTGAAAAGATTAGTGCCTGTCCCAGGTACCCAAGACAGGCAGATTTTGTGTCTGGGCTATTAAATTTTTATTCTGTCAGTGGGCAAGTAGGTTCAACAACATGAGAGAGACTAAGACTCCTAATTCTTATTGACATTTGTAAAGGTTCTTATTTGATATGTAGCCGTGTTCAAACTTAATGTTCATCACAATGGTGTGATGCACCTTGATACGTTAACTATAAACGTGAGTTATTTGTTCTCTGTCTGTCCTGCTAGCACAACATGCAGTCACCGCATGACTGTGAAACATGTCAAGAGAAAATAAAGACGCTAGTCATTATTATCTTGCAATGCGAGAATGGAGCACGACATTTCATAACTGAAACTTTGGCCAGTGAAATGCTGACTTTTTGTCAAGGGCGCAAACATGGTCCTAATTTGTTCACCCCTGGATTTAATCTAAGCTGCTGACTGACTGCATAAATGCCACGTCTTTTCATGGAATAAGTTTTGGTTGGGACGGGAAGTATTGTGTAAAATCTTATATGAAATATGAAAGACCAACTCTTCAGTTCTGCTACTGGTCAACAATGCAAATCCCCCTGTTAAAGCTGAACTTGAAGACACATTTTATTCGCACAAAAATGTGATTGTGGATAGTTGAACAAAAATAAATGTAACTTCACAAAAATCAAGTGTGACTGAGCCCACTCTCCAGACTGCTTTGTAAATGAGGGCCTAGCCAAAAGCGAGTTTGGGGTAAATGTCTTTTGCACGTGCATGTTCAGAAAGTCCAATTGGGAAATCAATCTATGGCCTAGAAATAAAAAAAAAAAATGCATGAATAACTTTCCAGGCAACCCAGATCATTAGCCATAGTGTCCCGTGAAACACTATAAAGAAAGAGTGCAGTCTGTCCCCAAAGGAGTTTTTTTCATTTCCCCCCCAGCTCCTGTCCATCAGTGGCATCGCTGCATCTTTTAACATGAATCTGCCAGCACACAATCAATTATTCATTCAAAACGTGCCACTCCTGATGATAATTCTCCTGATATGAATAATTAATAGCAAGTACCCCATCAGTTTGGACTGCCTTCACCCCCTCCTTTCCTCCCACGCTTTTCAAAATAGCTCATTAATGCGCTTCTCGTTAGTGAGGTGCCTATAGAAACAGGTGGTTGCGGAGCTTTGACAGTTGTCTGGGATACCAGCCATGATGGAGGCGGAGGACGAGTTGGAAGTCGGACTCGCCAAAGTTGTTTTCAGCCAAAAAAACATGATCATGAGTTCATCAGGTTTGTGTGGTGAATAAAAGTAAGTGTGTCTGATGCGCATACTGCCGTCAGATACACAGTGAAGGCAATGTGGCTCGGATTATTCATGAAGGCATGATACTGTAGGCTATCATATAAACAGCAGTGACCAATGATGAAATGTGTTATGAAGTCGTACTGCTCACCACAGAGCAATGTTCCAGGCTCTGACTGAAACAGCGGCATTTTTTTTCATCAGGTAGCAGAGCCCTGCTTTCTTCAGAATCAGCGCATTGTTGTTGTTTTTTTCCCTGTCGATTCTGTTCATCGCTTCGACTGCAGGCCATGACAGTAGGATATATTTAATACTCTGCGAGAGGGAGAGAAAAAGTGATGAGCTGCAAAATGCATTTCATTCTGAACTCAGCATTGTTCGATGAATAATTGCTCTTTTTATCTTTGCTGCACAATGACATGGACTGGCTTCCTGATAGAGGATTCTCATGCACGTAGATTTGCAGGAACATCATGTCTTTGTTGAGCCGAGTGTGTCAGATAGTGGAGAGGGTTTGAGGCACTTGGTTATTTATACTGCTCTGTGGCTTACCACACCGTTGCAGTAAAGAGAGGTCGGCCAGGAAGAGCAGCTTCCCTTCCAGCACACACTTCATTCAGCATTCATTTCCAGCTACCAACCACACACAGGGCATTCTCATTCTCTCATGCTCGCTCTCTCTCTCTCTCTCTCTCTCTCTCGCCATCTCTCTTTCTTCTTGGCCTTTAGCTTGATGACGCATACTGAAAGGAACTTCTCTGATGGACAGGTAGACTCTGGACAAGTCCATGGACATGAATAAAGAGTAAATGGAAAATATCCAGACTGTCCTCTCACAATCCCTAGAACAAGATTGATATTCTGAGGAGGGGTAAAAAATGTATGGTTCAGTGGTCTCAGCATTTACAAAAGCTATCCCTGGGCTGCACGTACAAGAGACATGGTGCTGTTTGGATTATATTACAGCTAAATTATTAAGTGTGTGCAGGATGGCTAAGTATGATTGGTTGATACATATTTAATTTTAATAATGTCTACTGTTTTTAAACATGTAACATTTTTTAACAAAATTGACCAAATTTAATAAATTGAGAAAAACAGAATTGATGTACTTTATTTCCAGTATAACTGCACTGATAAGTATTGTGTATTGTTGTGAAGTTGGTAGGTAATTGTAAGTGAATGGGTCTCGACATCTCTTTCCACTACCATGCAGCTTTTTAATATGAGTCTTCTCATCTTCTGCATGGTTCTTTCCAGTGAAGGGAGCATTAGTCCTGGGGAAGGGGCGTGGCCTCAGTGTATCAGTCCTCGTGGATGAGGTGTGGCCTATGTGCATTAGTTTCTATGTCAGTCGTAGTGAAGTAAGCATGGCTTGTGTACCTTGCAGTTTCAGTGAATGGGTGTGGCTTCTGTGCATTAGTCTTGGGGAAGGGGTGTGGCCTCTGTGCATCAGGCCTGGTTAACGAGTTGTGGTCTCTGTGTATCAGTCCCAGTGAATGATCCGTGGTCTATATGCATTAGTCCTGGTGAATGAGGAATGGCCTTTGTGCTTTTCGGTCCAGTTGGTGGAGGTGTGGCTTTTGGTGCTTAGTACCTGTAAACTGGATGTGGCCCCTGTGACTGTTTGGTCCCAATGAAGGAGGCGTGGTTTGCTACAAGATACTGAATCACATTATATTTCCCTGAACTGCGTCATATCACTTTAAATTAGGTCATGAAACTAACACAAGAAAATGGCGCTGTGGCTTATCTAAATCAGTGGCTGATTTAAACACACTTTTCATACATTGTAACATTACGTTATTGTTGTGTTTTGTTGTATTGTACTGTATTGTGTTGTGTTGTGTTGTATAGTATAGGCAGGAGAGATTCACACATCTAGATTTTTGCTTTTGCAATTGACCCTGTATGTTGTTTTAATTCTTGTCTTATTTCCAAGCTCTCATAATGTCTAAAGTAAACACTGTTACAGATGTGATTGTGCAGAACTGGCCTGTGTGTGTGAGTCTGTACACATAATGCATCCTCATGAGCTCAGAGCAGGATTATGCTAAGCGCTCTGGAATTCCAGCACACTGAGAGGGACAAATTAAAGTTTTGACACAGGGTGGACGTGTCATTCAGGGTTAGCAGCTTACTTCCAGATGACCTACGTAACAACTATGATGACCCTGTTTTTTTTTTTTAAATATATATTTAAGTTTCATGCCTAATCATTTTGGGGAAATGAGCCAAAAGAGTCATAAAAGGCTCTTATCTGCCTTTTGCATCCTCATTTAAAGAATTATAAAATGCAAATTTCAAACAGTGCATTAAACGTTTCCTCATTAGCGTGAATCAGAGCTCTGTGCTTTAGCTCTTCACTCTTTTGTGTAGAGAGAGTGCATCTTGACATTTAAACCTTTGCACGAGTGTCAGTCTCTCATTTTCTATCATCTCTGGTTTTTCTTGGACACACAGTAACAGCACATCCTGAAGTGTTTTATCTGTTGCCGCTACAAATTGCCAATACTAACAAATTATCTGTTTATTAAAGAATGACACATCATACTTGTTATCCTTTTATAGCTACATTTAATGAGCATCTGCGAAATAAGTTAGTTCCTGTTACTGCTTATGTTATAGCAGCTATAAACTGTTGTTCTCTGACCAGCCTCTCTTTTTTCACTCTCTTGAAGTTAATAAGAAAAAAACAACAAAAAAACGCAGCTCAAGCTCCTCTGTCGTGAAGATGTCAGAAAACTTAATGTTACAAAGCACTGACACTGGAGACTCCTTCCATAAAAGATAAATAAACATCTTATAGAAAACTTCACACAACATTTATGTAGAATGTCCACATTTAACAATCCTGACAGGAGGTTGTGCTTTGCTACAGCACTCTAACACTGACAACACTAACAGGACAAAAGCTAAACTGCACTACACTAATAAGTATCTGTTTCAGGAGCAGTACAAATATTATGTATAATGTCTGTTACATTGAAGCAGCTTCAGTGAAGCGAGGTATATATTGATCTTTATTGTTTTGAAGAAAAAAGAACTTATTGTCTGTTTAATGCACAATGTTTAAAACCTATCGCCGATTTTCCAGCTTGTCTGTTATACCTGCTGTAAGTTCTGCGTTCTGCATCGCTTGATGTAATTGCATACGGATGATAAAGTATACAGCACAGGCCCTTTCACACTCTCTCTTACTGTGTGTGTGTGTGTGTGTGTGTGTGTGTGTGTGTGGGAAGATGCCCTGCCAGGTGTAGCTCAGCTCTCCTACTGAGAGTGCTAAACTGTAACCCTCTCTCTTATTCTGTTCATTTCTCACCCGCTGCTCGTCCCCCTGCCAGGCAGCAATAAGAGCCGTCCCGCTGTTCCACTGTAGTGACCATGTTCATCCAGGAGAGGCGCTCTGACCTGGAGGACCACTGCTATCCCATAATGCTCTGCTCTCTCACGTTCTACTGCAGCAGTGTGGACAGAGTGCATGTAGCATGTTAGCTTCTACCGTTAACACCGCCGCCAAATGTGTTACTCTGTGCTTGCGCTAAATGCACACGTTTGTTAGTCTGTTTTCTTCCCTCAATTAAATTAACTTGGATTTTTTTCAGTTAAATATTTTTTATTTGTTTTATTGTTTTTTTTCTAAGTAAAGGAAATTTGACTTGTTTTATTGTTTTTTTTTTTTCTTCCAATTAAATTAATTTGGAATTGTTTTTATCCCAATTAAATTATAAATTTAAATTGTTTTCCCCCAGTTCAATTAAATTTGAATTGTTTTTAATTAGTTCTTTTTAAAATTATATTAATTTTAGCTTGATTTCTTTTGGTTTGGATTTTCCAAATGAATTAAATTAGATTTTGTCCCAACTAAATTCACCTTTTATTGGTCTGTTTATTAAAAATAAATTTGACCGTATTTTTTTTGTTTGTTTAATTTTCACTCATTTACATTTGACTTGCTATTTTGTTCATTGAAATAAAATTTGAGTTGTTTTTTTTTTTTCTTCATTGAATTATTTTCAATTAAATTTGCTTTAAAAAAAAAAAAAGCAGGTCAGTTTTCAGTTAAAGACAAGGCTGTTGACAAGCTTACTGTGTGTATCAGAGCAGAAGGACATTAATAATAATTAAAAAAAGAGTAATTGTTGGATTGGATTTACCGTCAGTCCATATGGTGTTCAAAATCTTTTGGGTGCAGTGATATTAACAACTGCAAAGTTATTTTTGGAGCTGCGTTTTACAATTTTGGACCATTTAAAGGACCCATGACACCAAATTGATGTTCTTTCACCATGGAAAAATGTGTGTTCAGCTCTCTATATATGTGATTGTATATTTTTTGTCCAGCAGGAGAGGGTGATTGACAGAACCTCTAAGAGCCCTGTACTTACGCTCCCTTCCTCTCTTACAGTCAATAACATGATCAATAATTAAACCCTAATCAATCCAGTTACAGCCTTCACTGGTCTTCCTCCACTTTCCCCTTCATTTTACCTGATTGCCCAGCATGATCTTCTGCCTTAGCTCACTCCTTAAATAGAAAGCAGCTAGCGTGAGAGAGAAGCTGTGTTAGGAAACAGGAACGCTAAGACATATTTGGTATCTTTAGTTGCGCATGAATTTTGTCCTATGAATTTAATGAAGCTTATAGCTTCCAGTTTAGCATCATGTAATCATCACACCCTCGCCCAAACACTGCATCGGGTTGTTCGGGATCTCAGACAGATTAATGTTGTGGAATGTCCACTGAACCTTGCTGTCGTCATCTTTGGCTTGTTTGTTAGGGATGTAAATTTAAAATCTACATCCAGATTTCTGTAAAACTGCTTTGTGACTTTGTGTAAATGTCTGTTGTTAAACAAAATTATTATACACATAATTGAACAGAAAGCTAAGTTAGGGGACAACTGCTTGTAGGATTTGGCTGCCTCGTTTTATTAGCAAGCGTGATCAGTTTTGATATGTATGAGTGTGTGCGCGTGTGTGTGCGCGTGTGTGTGCGCGTGTGTGTGTGTGTGTGTGTGTGTGTGAAAAACTGGCAAGGGCATGGGTGAACTTTCCATTACCCTACGGTTAGAGGAATGTGTGACAGTAGAGCTCTTCTTTTCGCTGTGAGCTAGATCAAAGACAACTACAAGTGGAGGGATGTGTGTGTGTGTGTGTGTGTGTGTGTGTGTGTGTGTTAGAGAGGATATCGTCACTTGAGATGTTGGTATAGCCAGAGGCAGGACACGATTCTCTCCGATCCTCTATGGCTCATTATCCCTGCGCAAGCCATCTGAGACCAGTCACACACTACAGCACACAAACACACACACGCATATGCAAGCACAGTGAAACAAGACTATCTGTGCAGTATGTAAACTACAATTTCCCTCCCCTTACGCAATTATAACACTTCAGATGAAGATTACAGCTTCAGACGATTTAAAACGTCTTTGCAGAAGAATAAACATGTATTTACACCACAGCGTCTCATTGATCATCAGTGTGTACTTGTCATGTGCCCATGTCCGAATGGCGTGATCAGCCAGGCGATTGTCTTACTGCGCTGACCACAGCACTGAAATCAGCTCTGTGATGACTGAATGCAGGGAATATAGCTTTCTGTTCAAGGCCAGTGGAATGGCCCTCCATCTGTTTGCTCTTGTTTTGGTGTAGAAAACAGATGGCTTATTAGATCATCTCGTTGGTGTAACGATTTCCCATGAAGAACAAGTGTTTTTAAGCAATTTTTTAATTTATTTTTTTTTTATACAGAGTACAACATGATTAAAAACTTTTTTGCCTTACTGCTTTCACAGTAATAATTATGGGTGTGCTCTAGAGGTCTAATAAGTGTTAACCTTTCTTTTTCCAGAAGATATCCCAAACTTTGCAAAAGATCTCTGAGGGAAATCAAAGCATAGTATGTAAAAATGACTGCTGGGAATAAAATCCAAGAGATACACTGGTAATAACGACATTAACATAACTCTGTGTGGGAAACTGATCCAGCCTGAATAGAGCTTTCGCCTCAGACGTTGCACCCACAGTGTACAGATCTCTTTTGTACACTTTTCTGGCCACAACCTTCAGAACTTTGACGCGTTTAATGCAAACAGATTTCTTTCCCCATTGTGAAGCGAACTCCTAAAAGAAGTGTTTGTTTTGGGAGTGTGTCAGCACAAGTTTGATCAATAAAAAGCTACATATTTTATATTTTGTTGTTCAGCTTTTGAAACTCTAATACCTGGCCAGAGAAAGAGTGCTTCCTGGAGTGTATCCATACTTAAGAAAAGCATGAAAACCCTTTTTTCACACAGGATTTGAACACATTTTTATCTTTCTCATCTCAGATGGGATATTAATATTATCTGGTGTTATTTCCATGGTAAAATATGGCATATGCAGAGTCCATTAAAAAAAAAAAAAAAAAAAAAAAGACAAACATGACTAACGTCCTAAAGATGATGTGGTAATAATTACATTACCCTACTTCCCCATGTAAAACTAATGCGGTCTGAATAGGGCTTTAGTCTCAGCCTCAGATGTTGCACCTGTGTCTGATATACACTATATGGCCGAAAGTTTGTGGACACCTTTCCTCTTATAACAACTGCCAATGTATTGGGAAAACTTTCCACTAGATGGATTTGGAACATGGGGTTTGCTCATTCAGCCACAAGAGCATTAGTGAGGTCAGGTACTGATGTTGGGCGAGGATGCCTGGTGTGCAGTCGGTGTTCCAGTTCATCCCAGAAGTGTTCAGTGGGGCTGAAGTCACTTGAGTTCTTCCACTCCAACCTTGGCAAACCATGTCTTCATAGACCTCGCTTAGTGCACAGGGGCATTGTCATGCTGGAACAGGTTTGAGCTCCTTAGTTCCAGTGAAGGGAAACTTTGATGCTACAGCGTGCAAGCCATTCTGTACAATCTTGTGCTTTCAACTTTGTGGCAACAGTTTGGGGAACAATCAGATATGGGTGTGATGGAGAGGTGTCCGCAAACTTTTGTTCATATAGTGTATTTTGTACTCTTTTCAGACCGCAACCTTCAGAATGTTGAAAACTAATCCAGTCTGAATAGGATTCAAATTTGTATTTAAAATCTGAAATTGAAGCTCAAGCACAAAATGGTTCTCTCTTACAGTAGACATCCTCAGCTCTCTTGGTGAGCTTATAAGTTGTGCAACATGCGCTGTGAGTCCTCTTGAAATATCTGAAATATCCAGGACATATCAAACTTTGGGTGCATTCTTATTTAATGGTGAGTGATCACGGCATCAGAACATCTTGAATTTTCTCCCCAGTGTCATACAGAAACCAGTCATTCTCTTGCTTTTTGTAAGGTTAGAAGTATGTCAGGCAATGTGGTTTACCCCAAAGCCTTTGGGTTTACTATAGTATCTGTCATGTTTTGCACGCAGTGAGTGCATTATATAGTTTCTGGGAAACACACGCCTCTTGTGAAGTGGAGCAAAAGTTGTTGTTTTGCAGCAGTTTTGTGTTGTTCTGATGTCTGTTTGGCTCTGAGATGTAGAAGCATTATTAATGTTGAGCCTCACATACGCTGTGGAGTGCATATACCACACTCTTTGCATCTGGACCTCACGTGAAGTGTCTTTTAGGCCTTCGTGCCCTCTTGCCATTTTTCTGATGCTGTCTGTCTGTTTTTTCTCTTTCTTCGTGTCTCTTTGGCCTATTTTCTATTTTCTCCCTCCCTCTTTCTTCATCCCTTTCCCTTCCTTACTGCTTGCTCTTTCTTGCACACTTGGCGTGAGTCAAAACTATGCGCACACAAATATAGTTAATTTTCTTTTCAGCTCTTGCATCCCGCTCAGGATCCTTGTCAGACATTTCTTACTAAGCAGAAGCCGTTCTGTGTTTTGTAAAAGTGGTGTGTGGCCGGCTTTTTGTCTCTGCTTTCCTGACAGTGTCTGTGGGAGGCTCAGAAGTGAGCAAGAAGCAGCAGAAGAAGAAATTTCTCAGGGAATGCAGGTTGTTATTTGCACTGGAGCACAATACCTATAAACCACTGATGAAGTGCATGAAATGTGTCTTTAATGATACAAATCTGTTTTATAAAGACATTCCACACCAAATTCAGCTGCTAACGACCCTAAGCTATCGCTGCCTGATGCTTTCTTCACTCACAATTAGCAGCTGGCAGACGCCCCAGCACTCATCAGAGAAGGCTGTGAAATCCGGACAAACCTATATCAAAGGCTCGTGCTTCTCCACTAACCGTTTTTATTAGAGCAGAATAACGGCACAGCTTCCTTCACATTACTCAGCACTTTGATGTAAAAGCAGCCATCATTTTCTTTCGGCTCATGCCAGGGAGACACAGCAGAAAGTGAGTAATGAGATTTTTGCAGCCCGAGGCGACAGAAAGGTAAAGAAAGTTTTCCACCACCCTCTTTATGCCGTCCTCCGTTCACTGCTGTCCAGTCCCTTTTTTGCGCCCTCTCTTTGAAGTCGAACTGAAATTGAGACTCAGGCCATCTCTCTTTGTGATGGATTTGTAAGATTTGTGTTGCATGAACTGCAGTGCAGCTTTTGAGAGCTTTACTGCTATCCTCCCTTACATTCCCAGCCCAGCAAGTGTGGGTTTGTGCTTTATGTCAGTCCCTGTGCTCGTTCTTTAACCCAAAACACAGTTCTGTGTGTGCAAACTTTAATGCTGGCTTCAAGTCAAAATCATTTATTATGCAGTTCGATAGCAGCTGCTAGGTCTCCTTTGCTAATGCTCCATAAGCTGCAGGTTCCTCGTGGGAAGAAGGCAGGGCTGCAGGCCCAGGCTTCCTGCTGAAGGTCAACCCTGGATGGGGTCGGAGAGGTGCTGAGCTCCCCTGTGTGCAGGAAAGCTGGAGTGTGAGCTGTCTTCATAGTAGTACTCTTAGTACAAAATCATTCATAGGCATTACAGGCAGAAATACTTTTCAATTTTTACAAGTTTGAATAATATTAAAAATGACACACATGGCACAAAACCTTTTTCCACTGCAGTGTGTGTTAAATGTGCCATGTGCGAATTTCACATTCCACGAGTAAACTTGGTTTAATTTCACAAAATCCTTGCAAGTCAGTGAGTTAACATGTGGAATGTTTTACTAGGTAATTTACCCGTCTTCTAAACATTGCTGACTGTATACAGATGAGGGGCGTCAAAATCTCTTCGCATCAGCTAAGACACCATTTGCCTATAGAGAGGGAGCACTCCAGCTGTTTGCTTTTTGCAGCTGTAATTAAAGTTTGATTGAAGCGACCCTGTTTGGTGCTCAGCTCAGCCACTGAGTCAAACCACTGTAAGAGACGTGGCAACAAGCATTTGCACCCATCACACAGCAGCTACCTACCAGGGAGGGTATGGCAGCACATATACTAAAATTGGTTCAATACAGATTAGCATGCGAATCTGATGAATCTTAGCGTGCTAAAGGATGACACGCAAATCTATGAGGCAAACACATGCTTCCTGTGAGACACATGAAGCCAGTCAAGAGCATCTTTTAAAATTGCTGCTCAGCAAAACACACTCGGAGGAAAGCAGCCCAATCTGCTCCCTTCCACATACATTAACTCACAGATGTCCGTGATTGGCTAATGTCACACTGATTGACGGGGGAGAGAGTAATAATATCCCATCCACCCAAAGAGCATGGCCAGTTTTGCATTCTTGCTCATGGCCATAGATGGCTGTGGCATTTTTGGGATTCAAACTCTCAATCTCTCAATGATCGGGCGAACACTTTTCTGTTGTGCCACTTGGGAGCCGTCAGTGAGCATGTCTTGATCAAGAGCCAAACTGCCATAACCAGCAGGAAGCCACACACTACCTGGGATGGCATCATTCCACTGCAGTAGTCTAGACTGTATAAGATCACATGCCTGCCACACAACTGGCATTGCACCAGACCCCCACCATTTATTTTACAGGTGGTGAGCCATCAAGTTGGCTCTACGTTGTCATTTTGGACAGACACTTACCTTGAGTCACCTGCAAGAGGGACAGTACCCCATGTCTGGCTCCACTGGTGGGTCCCCTTATCCTAAAATCCAGAAAAGATAGCCTTAGCCTTTTGGGGATCCGTCTTTCTTGCTCCCTGAAGGTGTCTCTTAAATATCAAATATTTGAAAATATAGACTCAATCACTAGTTACAATCCTGATTGAGAACTGTGTATTTTTGATGACGTTTAATGCCGTTTTCAAATGTCATGTTTGAACAGGGTCTGGATTTCAGTACAGTTTGGTGATTTTAGTACACTTAAGCCTGATTTATTCTTTATTTAACTGTTTGTGAGGAACAACAGCCTCCACCCAAACCAGCACTTTCTGAATCATGGCCCTATTTGTATTTCTTTTGAGAGAATGACTTTGAAGTGAGGTTTAGATGGAGGGCGTGGAACAGATGTCAGGAGCTGGACTTCTGTGGTGGCTGACAGATGCTAGCAAGATAATTTTCATAGCAGTGCTAGCCAAGATTGATGGTAATGTTTTCTTTGGAACATAAATCTTATGCATTACCACAATGTGACATTTAGCCATCACATTTCTCCACTATTCAACCCATAGATGCCATTTCCTGTCTCTGATATTGATGAATGGGAAATGTATGAAGTGACGCAACAAGACCCTGAGAGCTTTTTTCTGGTGTTTAACACGACTAAATGATCTCTACAACCTTGTTTTTTTTTCTTGCTTTGGTACTGTATGCCTGGTTCCTTCTACTCGCTCACTCTCTGTGCTGTGTGTTCCTGTGAAGCAGCACTCTGGAGATGTGTGTATTATCTCTGCTGGGGCTGCTGCAGCTTTAAAGGCTAATCTCTCCAAATGTCACTCACTGCAAGCCTAATTTCATTTGAATGGAAATGGCAGCCTTGAAGAGAGTGCCTTGGTTTTTCTGTTTCATGCTAGGAAAAGAAATCAGCTTTATCATGCATCCTCCTAAAATCCCCTGCTTTCTGTTCACAGGGTATGAAAGATATACACACATACATGCTCACGGTTTCACTCAAAACCTCATGCATGTGTTTCCTTTCTGTAAAAGCTCTAGAGATCACGCTTAGAACATGAGTCTCTAGTGATTTGTGGGTGACACAAATGAATGCAAAGTCAACCAAAAACAAAAAAAAAAAAAAAAAAGAGCTTGTTTTTCA
>CM040989.1:21103309-21127763 GCA_022985145.1 Pangasius djambal | reverse complement strand
AGTGCTAGCGTCTTGTCTTAGAACACATGGATGCACATCGTTTTCATAACTCATCAGTCCATGAAGCCCTTCTCTGCCTCAAAGCATATGCATCTTCAGTTTTGTTTCACACTAATCATGTTTCAGATTCAGATTACTCTCTTGTAAACTGTTGTAATGAAAATATCAAATCTCAACTGAAAAGTTATCTGAAGCTTAGCAACTTTGAAGAAACCCCACCCACTATGCACAGTCATGCCAAATTATAAACCTTCTAATCTCTACTAACTGAAATTAAACCACATTGTATTTTTAAACATTGTCTCAAAACCAGTCTTTTTTTTCTATATACTCACAACCAAAAATGTCTGTTCCTAGATGACCTGCATTCATAAGATTTTTACATATTAATTTCTATCCTAATTTATAATTTGTTGTTGTATTTGTTGTTGAATTTGTTAGATTTTATACTGAAAATGGTGTACTTTTTTTTTTATTTTTTTTTATTTTTTATTTTTTTTATTTTTTTTATAACAGTCTCTTGATTGAACAACTTTTTTCAAAAAATCTTTCTATTGAGAGCATCTTCACAGTGAAATGCAGGGTGTCCCAAAAGTCTCCATACGTAGGGGAAGTTAACACTTTTTAGCAAAAGATCTTCCAAAATTTTCATGCTTAGTTCTTATTATAGGTTTTTTCAAATAGCCTTTAAGAAAGCCTTTGGATGGCGAGCACATCACACATGACACTGTTGCCAAACTTATTACCAAATTCAAAAAGACTGGAAGTGTTGTGGACCAACCAAGAAGTGAACATCCACCAACATCCTCTGCCGAAGGCACAAGCGGCATGGTGCTGGCAGACATAGTGCCCTAGGTACGGAGACATTTGGGACACCCTGTAGACATTTTAAGACACCTAACAAGAAGACTAGATTTCTGATTTATTAAATATGCAAATATGTGCATGTTTCATTAGATGCAGCCTCATTTGCATAAATAAAAGGAACTGTTTGGAAAAAGTTCCAAAATTTGCGTGAACTGTTGGTTTTCCGGTAAGGTAAGGTAATTTATTTATTTATTTTCTCGGATTATGACTATTTCCATACTACCTACACGTCATCCACATACTTTAAAGTGTAATTTTATATAGTGGATGCAAGAACTTCTGTGTAGTTGGTTTGTGGAAACTAACAAATTTCAGATTTTATTGGGTTTGCATGTTAGAATACAAAATATTATACAGGAATTATATAAAAGTTAGACTTCTGTAATCGAGCTGTAACTGTACATAATAGGCTGTGTGTGATATAACAGTTTTATTGTTTCTACACAATATTACACTCACCATATCATGTGACGTTTAGTGGGATTAGATTATATTACCAAACCTGCAAATCTTTACACATTTTGTGTAGGAGCTCTGTAATTTAACAGCGGAGTACGCTAGTACGACTTATCACTCAAAATACGCCAGTCTTTTTCTTTCCGAGTGAATCAGGAATGATCTGCGTAGGTGTTTTGAACTCGCTAATATTAACTAATACCTTGCCCTTTTCTTCCCATCTCATGTGCTCTTGACTGAACATGTGGCATGCTCTTGCTTTCTGTAAATCAGTTCATTAAAATAAAATAAAATCTATCATTAGACACCCCTATATTAAATATCAGTTAGCTGTGTTTACTCGGGGATGCCACCAAAAATTTCAGTTGAAAATGTTCAGGAATTTGTTATTTTGTTCGAAAGAGGAAAAAGATGAGAATTTTGACCTAAAAAAGATTAAATAGGCCTACAACGATGTGTTAAATCTAACACTTTAACAATAATGTTAATGATGATAATTAGAAGGTGAGTAAGAAAGAAGAACGGAGAAAATGTCAGCCATTAGACAACCGTATGTTTACTGCACATTATCCACATTATAGATTATAATAAATGTATCTGTTTAATGTATATGGACCTACAAAGGTATCAGAGACACTTATTATAAAGCGTGTACTCTTCCTCAAACGAGTCATTGTGGCTGTTTACTAAAGAGGCTGGACAACCCCCAAGCTCACGGCCCTCTGGCTGAAAGCCAGCGCAAATGAAACAGCTCCTCAGTTATCGGATTTGCCCAATTTGCCCTAATCTGGGGTGAACGGGCTCCGTCTTTGCGGGAGCTGAGCGGTCAGCTGTAAATCGCAATGCTAATAGTGAGGCTTTAGGCAGCCTGCGTCCCTGCTCGCGGCAGATTTAATGGAGATATTCAGTGTGTGATCATTTATCAGACGCTGACAGGCTGAAACCCTCCCCCCCACCATTCCCCATCCATCCATCCACCCAGCTGAACCCCCTCCTCACTGTTCATCGCTCTCACAGGAAGTGGACTGTGACGGAGGGATCTGTTCGGAGCAGACCTTCCCAATGACACACAATATGCTACAAATTTAGCCACTGCACGTGCACACACACACACACACACACACACACACACACAAACACATACACACGAGTATCAGACAGCATGTCCTTCAAATAAGACTGAATCCACACACACACACACACACCCCACGCTGGCAGTTTATTTCTAGCTCTCACTTCACCTTTTCTGAAACCCCCATTCATCTGAATGAAGGTGTTTCAAAGGTCAGATTATATTTCAGTCATGTGAGGCTGGATGTGTTTAAAAAAAAAAAAAAAAAAAAAAAGTTTGTGTCACCTCTTCCTCCAGTTTGTCATGAACCAATCTGACCCCAGTAAAGTGTGTCTTGGCTTCCTCTGTTCCATCCCTCCCTTCACAGCTGTCCCTTGAGGCCCAGGCTGTCCACCCTCCTTCTCTCTCTCCCTCTCTCTCTTTTTCTCTCCCTTCCTGGGATTGCTGATTTAATGAAGGCCTCCGGTCAACAAACTCGCTCCCTCATCTTACACGTTTGTCTTTCTGCTGCCTTTATGTTGATCATAGTTTTTATTTTAAAGCTGTCTCTTTTCTCTCCTGTGAGTTCTGTCTATGACCAGAGGCCAGTCTTCTCATCTTCCTCATCCACCTCACCTTCACCCTAAAACCCCGGGCTTCCTCTGACCGGACACACTTTGAGGAAGTGAAGCTGTGGGGGCTTTGCTTGCAGACGCTGCTCTGACTGCACAGAGCTGAGGAGAACAGCCTGCGGTGTGGCTCATTAAATAACCAAAAATAAGCTCTCTCTCTCTACATTATCTTTATACAATATATACTCTAAATTAAATAAACTACATTGGTTTATTAAATTGAAAAATAGAGAAAAGAATAATACAATACAATAATGCAGAATAATAAAAAGCAAAATTAACAACAATAATAAAATAAAAAATACAAAGGAATGATATCTATATTACTGTATATTATGATGTAAATTTATTAAAACGATACAAAAAATACAAAAATAGAAATGCTTATTTTTATATATTATTTAAATGTTTTTTCTCATCTATTTTCTAGTCTTTTCTTTTTCTCTTCTCTTCTCTTCTCTCATCTTTTTCTTTTCACTTTTCCTTGCCTTTTCTTTTCCCACTTCTTTCATGTTCACTTTCTTTCGTTCGTTCTTTCTTTATTCATTCTAAATCCATTCATATGTTTTTACTGTGGTTGTCTGAAAATCTGTCTGTCTCTGTCTAATTTTTGTGCAGCATAATGTGTCTAGTGTGAAGGAGCTGCTTTGTTGTTAGATGCAGTTAGAAAGGATTGAAAGTTGTGATTAAGGAACTCTTACAGTCTCACAGTGTCATCATCATGTTTCTGACAGCAGATTTTGGCTCCAGTAGCTTTTAAAAACCTTTCTATTGTATTTTTCCATGACTCCAGGTCTCTGCTTTGCTTCCCTTTCTCCTCGCGCTGTCATGCTGTTTGTGTTACACTGTAATTATGGAAGCGGTGTGGAGGGCTAACGATGCTTTCCGTGTGCCATGAGCAGATGTGTTTACCTGCAGTGCATGCTCATTTGACTGATTATTATTAGTCATTGTGTTCATTAACACCAGGCCAAGAGCAGCAGCAGTCTCCATTATATGTACTCCTTTGTAGTAGAGGTCCTGCCCTGTAGAATCACGCCTGACACGAGCTGATTTCATTATCATTAACCTTTACAGCATGACCGTGCAGAGATAATGTGCTTTAAGGAATGTAGACTGCAGAGACTGTATGTTGTTAATTATATAGTGTCAGTTAATAATTAAGAAAAAGGTGAATTACAAAATAACGTTATGGTGGGCTTTTAGGTTGTTCAGTGGTGCTGTTGGACCTCGTTTATTCAAGCAGCCTTATTTTTGCGAAACAAAGCATTCACGTCCTCTCCAGGTCGTTATATCAGACCTGTCATCTCTAGTAGCCAGTCATTATCAGACAGTTCTGACATGCCGTGCCTGCAGACACCGTCTGACGCCTACGCTTGTCCTCTGACCTGACATATTGACACCTCTATGCTGCAGTGCACAAGACACTTGCCAAATCATTGCTCCAGAGGAGCTCCAGTGTCTTCTCAGTGACCCCTTGACGTCTCTAACCAAATATTCTGAGATGTCTTGGGGGTCCCTTTTTGCTTTCCTGTTTGCTTGTGTTACAAGGCAGCCCCCTCATCTTTTAGGTCAGGGACTGTCAACTTGTCCAGATTCACACCCAATGCAGTATTTCAGTGAATTGAAAACGGTATCTTTAGATCAGCTACTGTTTAAGAAAAAGTTAATGGTGAAAACAGAATGTTAAAATAGGATTGGAGTCTGTGGCGTTGGTCAGATGTGGTAATGAGAAGCACCAGTGTGTCTCAATTAGTCACCTGGGCTACTGATTTGTTTACTTCTGATAAGGAATTATGGGTTGTTCAATGAGAAAAGAGAAAAAAAACACTGGTGACCACTAGCTTACTTGGCCTACTATGAATAATAAAAGTAGCTAGGACATGTTATTTTCTTGCTCTCTGTGTGGAAGGGATGCCATACTCTTTCTTCCCTGTCAATGACTGCCACTAGTCACTAGCCAATCGTGGGCATCTGTGAGCTCAAATATGCGGAAGAGGGTAGATAGTGCATTCCCCTGAGTGTGTTAGGCTGCCCTGTAATGAATTGGAGACTGTGAGGCAGGAGATTGGATGGTTGTCACCATACAGGAAGTGCAATAGGTATGACCAAAGCAGTGGGCCTCTGCTGCTGTCTTTCTTTCTCATGGATTATAATTCCTCGCACTCTGGCCATGTCGGCACTGATCGAGCCTAATAGCATGCACTTGGATCAAATATTCATGAGTGAACTGTGCATTTACACAAGAATCGTGTGCATCTTGCATGTTTTTGTACTTATTCAGTGTTTGCTTCATGCTCATGTTAGAGAAATGAGACAGGATTTCTCATGATGGTGTCATGAATCATTTAAATGCTGATTGGATTAGAAAGAGAAAAGATCCTAATATCCTGTGGTAGAGTATTCACTCATGGTTGCATGGCACTGAACAGAAGGCCAGTTTGTTTGTTTCTTGAAGAAATAAAACCATTGCTTCCACCACAGCTATCAAGTGGAAATCGATGGCAGCATGTAATTTGGAGTGTCAAGTAAATGCACGTTAGGAATCGATTGCTCCATTGTCGCAGAGATACTCAGAGGCTTTGCTTAGAGGATTTGGGGATCGTGTGTGACCAGGCATAGCAGTCTGACACGTTCCCAGCCTCCACCGAGACTAATAAAACATTGTAAACATCACATGAAACTTCTTTACAACCTCCCGTTTTGTCAGCTTAATGGTTGGGCCCTAAATTTCATGTTTCTTCATGTCTGTCTTGATAAAGTGCTTAAAGGCTTACAAGTTTGATCGAAGGCACCACAAGGCTAGCCCACCTCCTGTGGAACCCAGGTGGCTTAGTTTCACCCGATGAGCACAGCAGTCACAAAATCCTGCTGTGTTTAGGGCAGCCATGTGCTCCGGGAACTCTTCAACTCCAGAAGACCGGGAATGATGCATTTTTACAGCTCTCATGCTCTCTCAGCTCACATGACTAATCTGCTTTAAGGAGCATCTTCTCCTACATCAGGCCCGCTGGAGAACTCTAAAAAGACGGGCAGAAACACTCCACTGACCAGATGAAAGGTGGAAATGAAGTTCCACTGCATTTGGTGTTGCTTGTGCTGTGAAATGGCTGCTAGGGGACAAGTTCAGGTGCAGTTCTTGGAAATGATTCAGTAGCAGTGTTGATAATTTAATCTGCAAACCTCAGGCCACTAAGCCCGTTTCTTTTTTTAGCATTAAAAAAAGCACGTTTGTGTGTTTGTGATGTTGACAAAGCGTTTAATCACCTGGTGATAGGTATTTTGTCAGCAGTGTGATGACCTGACATGTTTACTTGTTTGGTGTGGGATTACCAGTGAGGTGAGCAGCCATTGAAGCTTCATTAGCCCACTGATCACCACAGTTCCTAAGCTCACACAGCACCCAGTCTCTTGAGACTGACTGTGTGTGGGGGTGTATATGTGAGAGAGTGTGTTTGTGCATATGGCCACTAGAATAGGTGATAATAATAGGAAAATACCATGGCATTCTGTTACAGGAAAATAATCAACAATGGGTTATTGATGCAAGTCAACAACCGAATTGAGAAATTTTCAGATTTGACCAGATTTGGATTAATGTGTCACTCTTAAAGGTTCAGTGTCTGATCAGCACATCAGCACCGCATGCCCTTTCACCTTTTTTTAACAGCATAGTATGACATATGTTATAGCATAGTATAATGAACGTAGTTGGGGGAAGGGTGGAGTGTTGGGGGTTGGAATAATTGCAGGATATGGGAGTGTTTCCAATTTGCATATTCATGTATATTCATAGAGCGGTACGTTGGTGCAGCTGTTATCATTGCTGCCTCACAACTCCAGGGTCACCATTTCATTCCAGGGGTCTGTGTGGAGTTTCACAACCTCCCAAAAACATGCTGGTAGGGCAATTCGCGACTCTATGGGTTGCCTATAGGTGTGAATGTGTGCGGGCATGGTGCCTTTCGATGGACTGGCGTCTCATCCAGGGTACATTCCTGCCTCATGCCCATTGTTCGTGGGCTAGGCTCTGGATAAAGTGAATGAATATGAGTTAAGTTGAGTTAATGTAGGTTCATAGATCATATTGTACATATGATATTGTTTTGCCTAGGAATGCTTCTCTCTCTCTCTCTCTCTCTGTGTGTGTGTGTGTGTGTGTCTGTCTGTCTTTCTGTCTGTGCAGTTGCATGTATCAGGCAGAATATATTTATGCACACACGGGATATATTTATGACCCTGCACACAAACATGTCTTTAATTTCCCTTTAGTGTGGCTCAGTGGTCAATGAGCCTCTCAACACTGCCACATTTAATGGGGCTACTGAATGTAATGACATGCTCATGCGTAATGAGAGAGAAAGAGAGAAAGAGCAAAAAAAATAGAGACTGGACAAGTGCTGCTTTTATATTTTGTTATAGTTAGTGTTAGGGGTTAGTTGGAGAACTCGTATGAGATGGAGGACATTGGTTCTTAACCATTAGGTATCCTAAGCCACACAATGATTGTGCCCTTTATTGCTGCAGTGTAACTAGTACGAGACTGATGCCCAATCCCAAATCTCATGCTGAATGAATATATTGTATTCTGTATACTCAGTATTGTCTCTCTCTGTGGTCACTGAGGAAGGTTTCAGTCATTTTCACATGCTCCTCCTCATCAAACCTTGCTTGTGTCTGCCCTTCATCTGTAATTAGGTGTGAGGCTTAATTGGACAAATTGTTCTGTCATTTGTTCTGGGTCAGTGGCTTCCCCAGGGCAAGCAGTGTTCAGAGCGGAGGGTGTGTGTGAGCATCTCTGTTTGTAAGGTGGAAAAAACTGCACTGTCTGTGTTCAAGAGTTCTAGAGTGCATGTGTGTGCAGGTTACCTAGCGTTCACACAGGACCATAGCATAAGCATCCTTACGTTAAAGCCTTGCATGTCTGAAATTGTTACCAGAGGGAATAAATTAACACCATACTTTTTAATAAAGAGAACTAATGTTCATGTATACATCCATGTAAATAGTGTGTGGTGCCTGGGACGATCAATTACAACGCCTACAAAAAGTGACATGCGACAGCGAGACAGTAGATAAACAGCATATTTTTATTTAATCTCATTCCCCATGCTGGTGTAATGAGTGTCATTACCATGCAAACACTTTGCTCAGCAGCTACAGGCTGCCTGATCATAATACTGTCATAGATTATTATTTTAAATAAAGTTTATAAGGTGCGAGTTTACACTTTACAGCATTTGGCAGTCACTCTTAACCAGAGCGACTTCCAGAAGTGCTCTGTAGTCTCTATAAAAAACATATCCTTATGCTAGTAAAAACAGATCAGGGTCTGAGGAATACTATCAAGCTAAAACCTGTTAGAATGGACTTAGTATGGGTTCCGGAGTGGTGCCTTATTGTCAAGAGATCACGACTTTGAATCTCAACGATGCCACAGCCATCTGTGACTGGGAGTCCAAGAAGGATGCCGTTATTCTCTTTCTGTCCCCTGTCAGAGTGACATACTGGCCAATCGTGGGCTTCTTTGAGTTTGCATGCAGAAGAGGGCAGATAGAGCTTTCCAACAAGCAGTCGTAAAAGCCGTAAATTCATGTGTCTATGCAGGATGAATTGCTAGAATTCACCCTCTCTGTTTGGTAACTCTTGTGTGATAGAAGTTAGAGATTTGGTATCAGCAAAAGGCCAAATTGGGAGAAAGTCAGGTATGAGGGGTCTAGTTAAGTTGAGTCTTGAATGGAATGTGGTGCAGAGCAAGGTTTGATAAGTGCCTTCAGGTATTTGGAGGTCTGTTTTTGGCAAGCATCAGTGTTTCTCATTTTCTCGACAATTTGGTCAATTCCCAATTTTCCACCCACTAGCTAGCTCTCCCCTATCACATGGCAGCTACCAGCTGGGGAGAGTGAAGGCTAAGACATGCTTTCTCAGAGACACTTGAAGCCAGCCACTCCATTGTTTGTCAAACTGCAAGGAATCTTAACAAAGATGGAAGACCTTCTTCCACATACACGAGCTCACAGAGGCCTATGATTGGTTAGTGTTACACTGATTAACAGGTTAGATGGTATACCATGCCATCTACTTGTAGAACATGGCCAGGTGTGCTCCCTTGGACTCCTAGCCACGTATGGCTGTGACATTTTTGGAAGCATCAGTGTTTTAAATTTAATGGAAGGATTCAGGATCAGTCGCTAAAATGTAAGAAAATGGACATGTGTATAAAGAAATGCAGCAGGAAGGATGGCATTGTGTTTTAATGGACGGGTCTTGTGCCAACTTTTTGAAAGCAAGGATGGTATACTGGTATACTGTTGCCCCTGACATCGTGAAACTGTTTTCCACTGACATGTTGCCAGTGCTGGGGTTAGAGCATACCAGTGAACCTTTTTATAAACCAGCCCACTGACAAACAGTTATGTAATCAGATGTGTGGGTTTTCCTAATGCAGTCCAAACTTCTGTTTCATTAGTGTTAGGATAAACAATAGAGCCCCATTTAGTTCAGTGCCGTTGACAAATTTGGCTTAAATTAGCAACAACTTTAACACACATCATACTGTTCCCATTTTATTTGAATGGTTTTCATGAAATAGGCTGAGTTGTCATAGTGACCATTGTGACCCACCCCAAGCCTCCTTAATGCCACTGGTTCTTGGTTCCAGATCTCTTGGTCTTGATACTGGAACTAACCCACCCTTGGTGATTGAGGAAAAGCTCTTCTGTGGTACAAAAGCTTGGAACAGTTCAGGATTAGTCACCTGACCTGACAACAGCACCGCCCCTTGTCAGTGGAAAAAGGCTTTTTGTTCCTGTTGCAGTGCCTCCCTTCTCCATCCTGCTTTTAAATTCACTCACCAGCATTCTGTGATCACACACCGGAATGTTTTCTGTGGAGAAAAAAGCCAGCCTTCATCTCACTGTCTATCTCCTCCACTTTCAATATGAGTTGACAGAATGATAACACCAAGAGGGAATGAAGAAGAGGTGATGTTGGAGAGCTGGGATTAAGAGTACAGTTGAGTGGGAATATAAGAATGATAAGATGTAAGAGTGTATAATGGAGGCTTTTAGTCATCACACATCCTGAACACTTACACAGCTCCAGCTCAGTCGGCCAGTGTCAATATTCAGCCTTCTCCTCAGATTTACTCTCAGATTTACGCCGAAATCAGCCGCAATGTTTGGCTTTATGTCATTCTTGAAAACCCTGAGTGCTTTTTCTACAGACTGCACTGACTCCCTATCACTCCACATACCACTGTGAGCTGCGATCACGTTTACATCATCCAAAACCTTTTAGTGCTCACAGAATCTCTTACAATTACTCATACAGTTCAGTTCATATGTCTTACTTTCTCTCACTATCTCACTCTGTCTGTATGTATCTCTTTCTTTGTCTTTCTTTCTCTCTGTGTCTCTCCGTCTGTCTGTCTCTGTCTATCTCTCTTTCTCTGTCTTTCTTTCTCTCGCTCTCTCTTTTTGTCCATGTCTCTCACTCTCTTTCTATCTCTCACTCTCTGTCTCTCTCTCTGTCTCCCTCAGTTTTCTTTCTTTCTTTCTTTCTTTCTTTCTTTCTTTCTCTCTCTCTCTCTGACTCAGTAGCAGCATTGATCATGGCGAGTGTGTGCGGCTGTGCGGTGCAGTGTAGGCGTTCCTAACAGGCGGAGATGTTTGAGAGACGAGCGCTAATCGATATCACGTGTGGTCTGGGGATGCATTAAAAGCTGCTGCGTCAGCCGCCTTTATTAGCTGCACTGGAAGGAGCGTCCCGTACTGCAGTCAATAAAACCAGCGCTGCTACACGGAACATCTCCAACTTCACCTCGCTTCATCAGCAGCGGTTTGTCAATGTGGCTTTGGCGGTTTGGAGCAGCAGTGATAGATTAGAGATGCTGCTTTCTGTTCCAGTGCAGAGCTATCAGTTCCATCCAGTGCCAACTCCCTCGATTTGCCAAAACCAATCAACTCAGCGACGACGCAGTCGATACCGAGTCCTCACAGGATACAACACATCTGCCAAATTCACTATCCATTCTGAATAGTTGTACCTGTCGCGTGCCAAACCCTCTTTCTCCCCACAGAGTAAATCTGCTTCATGGAGCTGATCATCACTGACAAACCACTGATAACAAAGTCGAGACTCTGGAGACTGCACTACAGGGAACATTTCATTAGTTTGTGCTCCTCCTCAAGGTGAGACGTGTTATGGAGCAAGCTTTTATCGAAACAGACCAGAGTGTGAAAGTCACTGCACAAAATAGGCCGTCGTTTCACACTGCTGAGTCTCTCCACTTCATAATTAATGTCATTAATGTAAAACAGAGAGCATGAAATGAAGCTGTTTAAAATGAACAGTTGAACATTGACTTTGTGCCAGTCGCCGTTTGTGCAGAACTTTAAAACTTGAATAGTGTCTTCACTTGGGTGCTTTATCACTCATTTCAAAAAGGCATTAGTTATCCAAGTAGCCCTGCATTTGTGATTTTTAATGCTAACTCCTCTTGCACTTGATGATTCCTCCATTTTAGTTAGGTGTTTTGGTGATATTTGTTACCTGAGACTTTCCCAGGGCTTCTCAGGAAGCTCGTTGTGTACGCTCAGTTTAAATGAACTGACAGAAAGTAGCCACAGAGCCTAGTCAGCTAACACAGCTAATGTTCCTGGTGAATGTTGAAAGATGTGGCTGTAAATTAAAATGCTAAGAATAAGATGATGCACCTCAGCACTCAGATAATGAAATCCCACTGGTGTGTACATATCTTGCATATTCATAGGCCCTGACTATTTATAATTGTGTTGTGGACATTAAACAAAAATTTAAAAAAAAATCTAGATGCTAAGTTTCAGATTAGGAATTTAGTTTTTAGGAATTTTTTATTTTTTAATTTCTGAAAAAAATGTGACAAAAATTCTTATTGGACTTTCTACATTAAGATTAGCCATTGTTCAGTGGTTTAAAATTCATGTTTATGGATACTTAATGAACATGTATCCACTTCTAATTTGCATATCATGCATATTCATAGGTGTGGGCTATTTTTAGGATTTTATTATTATAAAAATTATATTTATTATTATTATTATTATTATTAACAATAAAAACAGTATTATTAAAATATTGTAATAGCAATAATATTGTTATAGATGCTTTATTAATATTAGCCATTGTTAAGTAGTTTAAAATTCATGTTAAGGGATTCTTGAGGAAGATGTTTTTAGTTCTACTTTGCATATTTCAATATTCATATATCTGGATTTGGGAAAAAAAAAACTTTTGAAAAATAATATTACTGTAGATTTAAGATAGGACTTTTAAAATGTTCAGAAGTTAAAAATCCATGTTAAGGGATACTTAAGGAACCTGAATTCTAATTTGAATATCATGCATATTCATAGGTCCTGGTCATCTGAAGTTGTTTGTTGGATATAAAACAAAAATATTAAATAAACTAACAAAAATCTGAATTTTTACAATAATAGGATTACTGTAGATGCTGTGTTAAGGTTAGCCAACATTCGGTGGTTTAAAATGGCACGTTTAGGTATATTTATTTCCATTTTGCATATCATGAATATTCATATGTCTTGGACCTTCCTTCGTTTGGACATTAAACAAGAAAAGGCAGTATTGTAGATGCTCCGTGGAGTTTCACATTTTTAAGGATACTAAAGGATTGTGTCTTCAGGTTATACTTTATGGTCACTTCTATCCTGCTGGTTTTTGGAAGGAATCAAGGTACCAGCAGTACGAGTAGCAAGCCCACTGTTATTGGCAGATAATCTGACATATTTTCAGTCTGTCCTATCTTCTGTGTGAGATTATAACAGGATTGTACCCCTGTTTCACTCAGCGGTCACTACACGAGCCAAAGTGAATCATTCAAGAACCGATTAGTGGAGATTATCTCATTATATCAGATGGCAGGATTATGAGAGCAGCTGGATATGGCGTTCTCTCTCTCTCTCTCTCTCTCTCTCTCTCTCTGTGTGTGTGTGTGTGTGTGTGTGTGTGTGTGTGTGTGTGTGTGTGTGTGTGTGTGTGTGGGGGAGTATAACCATGTTGGATATTTCAGCTCAAGTAGATACTGAGATTTCACTAAGACTAGGAACTCTTTGATCTGATTTATCTCAGTGTATAATACTGGATGTGTGCTTGTTATTATTTTATTTTTTTTACATGATGGGCTTATCATTACACACAATTTTCGTCCTAGTGCTCTCTCAGTTATTAAGCACTCTGACTGCCTGACTGTCCATCACAGGCTTTGATATTTGATCCATAATAGATCACAGGGGACCCCTTGCAAAGCTGCCTGCGACAAGAAGAACCTCTCAATGGCCAGAACCAATTTTGTTGCTGCAGATGCCTGGAAATTGAGCAGCCCTTTTTTCCCCCCTTCTTTAGTCTTCACATATGAACCTCAAGAACACCCCAGGTGAAGCCTCAGCCTGTCATCTTTTTTGCCGTTTGCTTGCGCATAGGAAGCTGAGGAAGCTCAGATTTTCATCGTGCCTCAGAGGTGTAGATGTAATGGACCATTTAAAACTAAAGGAGCTTATTTAATGGTATAGCTACATCCTGTAGCAGATGCACCATTGCATTAACACTACTAATGTACCATTAAGGTTCCTATGGAGCACAGATGACTCAAGTTTCCTGGTGGAGGATAAATCATGGTTCTGCACGTATCATGTACATACATCTCCAAAAAAAAAAAAAAAGGAAAAAAAGATTTGCTTGGATTTCCACCATGGCTGTATCGTTTGTACCGATGGGTTTGCATTAGTGCTGTCTATAATTCAGTTAAACACGGTTTGGTCAGTGATGAGGTTGATTCATTATTTCCCCAAATCGGTTTAAGATGCTGGATGAACATGAAAGGCTTCTCAAGACATTTAAATTGTTCTTTTGTTATTTTCCTTTGTGTTTTCTGTCCAAGTAAGAGCTTTCTCATTAAGTCAACACCACAATGAGTAAATTGGTTTCAGCTACTCCAGAGATAATAAGGCTTTGAGAGTTGGAGAGATGTTTCTCTTGTTTTCTGGAGAGAGCAAACTGTGTCTATCAGGAGTGAATTAAATGATCAGCCTAAGAGTAACTGCAGTATTTTCGTATGCAATCGTTCAAGCTGTTCCACTTGCAAATTTATTGCTAAAGCCAATACACTTGTTTATTGTCTCTTCCATAAGAGATGCAATCAGTTGTACAGTTGTAGAGAAACCAAAAGGAGACTGGCTGATTGTTTTGTTGAAAACTCTCGTACAATCAGTGTTAACCATCCCATCATTCACCATGTCTATCTCGCCAAAACGTTGGATTTTGCAACTCCCTCCCTCTGGACACGCCCGAAATCAGGCTACAGCCATGTCCGTTTCTCCGTGACTGCATTGTAAACCCTTTAGCCCTGTAATCCACTACTGTTATAAACAGTCGTAACTTCCTCATACCTGATGACTGTCAACACAAGCCACAATAGTTTGTTTTCTTTTTCAGTGACCTGGGCTTGGGACGATTGACGATAATATCGGGAATCGCAGATGCATTCCAACATTCCAACTATTGCGATGGATATCAAGTTGAGCGATTTAAATGTCTGCTGGAAATGGTGTCTGCAACTTTAATATCGACAAAAATAAAGTGTGCTGTATCTCGTAATGTGTGTTTCCATTTTGTCTATTTTGTATCCTATATGAATGCTAATAGCCTGCTGTCCGATTCAGAGCAGACCGACAAAACATCTCTCTCTGATGCATCTGAGGCTGTGGATGTTTTCGCTTGCAAAACATGAATGGGGAATTAAGAAGATGAGACAATGTGTTGATTATCAGGGCTACTTCACTATATAAGAATTCAGTAAGCATCGCACCCGTTGTTCAACACAGAGCACATGTATGCACAGTTAATATCATTTTATTTCAGTGTTGGCTGTAGTCAACTTCTGCCATTTTTTCCCCCATGCTGTAATGATATCACATGTACACACCAAATTGAATATCAACTGGTTTCAGCTCCTGCAGCTTGCACTTGTTGCACAAGTGGACGTTGTAGGACATTGATCCGAAACGTCCTGTACAACATTTAACTTTTACTACATCTACAATAATTACCTACATTGCAGTTACTCCTGGATTCTTCTTTTTATATAATAATAATAATAATAATAATAATAATAGTAGTAATAATAATGTGTGAATTATAAATGTAATTTTGACACAGTCTTTGGTTTGTCCTTCCCAAGCATTTTCATAATGCCACGCTATTAAAAAGCCTTGAAAATTTTGTAAGTCTTACAAGTATGACCTGTGCTATTCCTTTCATCGTAGACCCAAGAATCCTAACCTGCATGTAATAAAAGGATGTAAATCTCATTAGCATGCTGAGCGCGCCATGGAAATGTCATTTCTGGTCATCTATTCACTCTTCTCAGAAGGATTATTATTAAAGAGTCACTTATACAAAGCACACAAGCTTAATTTGATGTCAGTTTGAGAGATTGGAAAAGCCAGCCAGCTCCTCTGTGTTGTTATTCATGAGTGCTTTAACATTGGCTACAGATTTGGGGATGTTCTGTCGCCTCAGGGCAGTGCTGTGTTGTTGACGCGGTGTGGAACAGGAAGTGAGACGGATCGCCCCTCAGCATGGTGGAGCCCCTGTTGGAGACAAACATTTCTAATACTCACTCTCTTATGAGCCTCTGGTCCTCCCAGATGGCAGGTCAACGGGTTAATAGCCCTGGGGCAAACGAGACATCTCATTCAGCTTCCATTCAACAGCCTCGGGTGTCCTGCGTGCGTTATTAACATTACATTCTGTCTTGTTTCTTCCCTCTCAGCTCTTAAAACTGAAAAGCTTTGACTCTCCTGGCTAGCACCTGTTTTAGAATCGCAGTTTATAATTCAGTCTTCTGATTTGACTCCCCTTTTCAGCGTCTTTGCTCTTATCTCATTGTGCAGCGGCGTTGTGTTTTAGAGTACTGACGCGGACATCGTCCGTGCAGGCTTGTGTTTCACTACGTGCTCGGTCATTAATGAAGTCCGCTGCACTGCGGCTCCCGCTGCCACTCGATGAAATCTAACTAGACGTGTGTGCGATAAAGCTAATCATCTATTCATATTTTCTGTGCAGATTAAATTTGGTGCTCTGAGTTTCAACCGGGGTTGAAGCGATGCTGCTGTGGGTTGAGACAGTGGTGAAAATTAATTTTGTTACCGTTGAGGCCTTGTGGCCTTCTTTAACCAGTCCAACATTGATGCACAAATTCTGCTTTTAAAAAAACATGCTGTTTACTCGTTTGTTTGTTTTTCTCGCATAATCCAATACTGATTTACACATTCTGTTTTTTATTTATTTATTTTTATAACTAACAAATTCTTTTTCTGTTTTCTTTTCCTTTTACTTCTTTTTTTCTTTACATACTCAAATACTGAATCATATTCTTGAAAAAGTTTGTTTATTTATTTACATATTTATTGCTTTTTTCCCCATTTTCTTGGCACTTTCACAAGCAGCAGCCGTAAATATCTACACACAACACGACACGAAGTTTTGAATGTGCTCATGTGCTATAGCGAGCTGAAACAGCGTGAATCAGCAGTTCTAGTTAGAGTTCTTTCAGATCAGTCATCTTTCTATCTGATCTATTCAACAATCTATAAGTTCAGCTGAAAGTCCACATCATCCTGCACCACGCCACAGCACCTCAGGCTTTTATTTCAGCATAGTGACCTTCTCCAGGATCAAACTTCACCTGAGGTCTTGTCGTTGGTTTTCGATCAGAAAAGACAGCTGGCTCGATGAGATTATGGATTAATGCGTGTATGTTATAGGTGCAAATAAAGAGGAAATGGATTGACCTTGCACTCAGAGGACTCTGTGTGTCACAGGCTCATGCTGTAGTGTTACCGACACTTCTGTCACTGTGTGTGTGTGTGTGTGTGTGTGTGTGTGTGTGTGTGTGTGTGGATCTCTCTCAGATCTGAGCTAACATGGTTCCACTGTGTGTGAACCCTGGACGTCCATAAATGGCAAAATGAGTGTTCTGACTAAAGGTGCTCCACTGCTGTAAATGAGACACTGTGCAAAGTGGCCCACGCCTTAAAGACCTTTCTGTTGCACTTCTGCATCACGTTCACCCGAGCGAGAGACAAGCCGCTCATGTCGGTTTGTTCGTGTGCGGTTTGTCTCTCTTGGGTGCGGTGTCTGATGATGTCACTTGTGGGCGTGTGCTTTGCTTGAGTTCTGATATGATATTCACTTTACACACATCACACACTTTATACACATCACACACATCACGCAGTTCACGCACTTCATACACACATCACACACACTTCATACACTTTACACACATCACATACACCACGCACTTCACACACACATCACACACTTGATGATGGTGATGTGTGTGTATATATATATATATATATAATGTGTGTGTGTATGTGTGTGTATATGTGTGTATGTATATATATATATATATTAGCTATCACACTTTCTGTTTGTGTGCCACCTCTTAAGAATTTTTAAGGCTAAGTTAAAATTTTAACATCAGAAAAGCTGACAGTTGAAACGAGGCAAGAATTAGAGACAGCCTTGCTCATTCATGTTTTCCTAATCATTGTACTGAATCCATACATCACTGCACAACCGCATGGCTCAGGACTGAGACCAGGACAAATGTGAGAATAGCGTGATGTCAGTAAATGTCTTTATGTGCACACGGCCTGAAGACCGACAGATAGAGGAAATTATTAATAGCTTTGTTTATTTTCCCAGTTTTATCGTGACTATCCGTGGTCTGTGTGTAAACAGCTGCTGAAACACGTCGTTGTGGCTGACATTTAAATTGTGACATTTCAAAGTGGGCTCACTTTTCACTTTGAAGGCTGTTTTTCCTTTCCCTCCCTCTCCATCCAGCAGCCCTTCCATCGCTCTTCCTTGTGATCCACATCTGCCTGTTTGCATATTCTCTCTCTCTCTCTCTCTATCTCTCTCTATCCTCCACATTTGTGTCTTTCTTTCCTAGTTGTAAACAGATCGATCCATTTTATTCTCCTGGAGCAGCAGTACAGCACTTCTCCCCCCTAGTGTGAGTCTCTTATCAGTGAGCCTCCACACACACACACACCCACACACACACACACACACACACACACACACACCCTGCGCCTCTTCATCATGTAAGGAGGAGACTCATTAGAACAAAACCAATCTATGAATATGGAATTAGTCTTCAGTTCACAATCAGGCAGCCAAAAAGGGCTGACTGCAGTGAGACTTATTGATTGATCTAGTTTTGTCCCCTAAATATTAAAATCCAGAAAGAGACCCGTGTTCAGAACTTATTAGGCTCGTTGTTAGGATTATTAGACTTCCAGTCGTGTGTGTGTGTGTGTGTGTGTGTGTGTGTGTGTGGGGTGATGGATTTCCCATCATGTGATTTATCTACAGGCCAGTCAAGCGTGAGTGACGGGGTGTATACAGGAGCCAGTCATAAAAGAAGGAAGGGCAGTATACGGTGAGATAAGAGTGCTGTATAAGATAAGAGCATTATATAGAGTTCTGTTCAGTGTTATGGGGTTTCTCAGTGTGGCAGAAATATCACCAATAGTAGAAGACATTTTCAAAATTATCACAATAGTTAGATACAAGCTCAGCAGTGTTACTGTTTCAAAAACATTATTGACTTATTAATCTTATTTAAAAAGTGAATTTTTAAATAATTGATGCAGAAATGTGTTTTATTTATTATATTTAAATAGCATAAGTTTTTAACAATGAATTCAAGGAGTAAAACAAGTGGTAAAAAATATTACCATCCAATCATCTATGTGTTAAACATGAATTTGTGCTAGCGACATGGGAAAGTAAACACATAAAACCCTTGTTCAAGTCATTCGAAAAAACATGGGAAAACTTTTACAAGGCAGTTTGGAAATAGCCGAACTTAAGCTAGCTAATGACTGAAGTTAATGATTTATCTAGTGTATAGCTGTTAAGTCTTTTATACAGACTATGTGTAAGTATAGTGACAGTGGAAATAAGATGAAACTAGCAGGAATATCAACATTTACCTCAGATAAATTAGTAAGAAAAAGCACAGTGAGTTATGACTGCAGTTACACTTTGCTAGCTATACATGGCTGTTATGTGTATTATACAGCTTGAATAAAAAATAGAATGTCAATGAAAATGAGACAGTTAATTGGGAATATCAACATTTACCTCAATTGTGTTGATAAATTAGTAAGAAAAGGGATAGTATTACTACAATTACAGTGTAATTACACTTAGCATAACTGTACATAGCTATTATGTTTATTATACAGACAATAAACATAAAAACAGAATGGCAGTGAAAATTAGATGTATCTAATTTTCACTGCCAATCTAAATGTTGGGAATACCAACATTTTTCAGATGTGGTGATAAATTACTAAGAAAATTGCCTCACAACTTTTCCAATTGATAAATAAATTGTCACAAATACAGCAAAGGGGGTCTGCCAATTAGTGAACTATATCTCATCACGAAGTAGCATGTAAGTGTCAGTAGTGTCGAATTGAGTCAGTGTTAGAGAATTACTGAGCATGTAGCAAGATTTTTATATAATGCTAAGCAGTGGTGTTTGTGTTATCTGGTTTTACTACAATCGTGATTAATATACATGTATAGCTGTGTGTGTGCGCGTGTGTGTGAAGGGCATGAAAGGGCTGGAGCATCAGCCATGCTAATGACGTTTCCTGCTGTAATGTAATTAATTAGAGTAGTTCTCCGCCCAGATGAAACCCCACCTAATGGATGGAAATCAAATGCACAAAGCATTTCTCACAGGAGGACACAGATCATCAATCTTCACATCCAAACAGAAGCATTCCTCTCAAATCCGTTTTTTTTTTTTTTTCTTATTCTGCATATTTTTGAAGTTGGAATAGCATCTTTCATGCTTTCATGAGGTGACTCTCCTGGCCAACGTTTAGTGTGATTGCATTGTTTCTGCCTGGAGGAAATGAATTCACATAGTCCGTCCCAGCTGCAGCCTGCTAGTGTTTGCTCTTAGCTTATTTGGTAAATGGTGACAGATGGACCTCTGAAGGCTTATAGGAACTGCATCTGTGTAAGTCCAGGCATACTGCAGATGAGCTCCAGTCACACCCCGCCATCCCATAATTCCCCCCTTGGCCCCAGAGCGCGGAAGAGGAAGTATCTTTATCTCCCACAGCCAGTGGTAGCTATAGCCTATTTCTCTACTAAATTACTTTTTTTTCTGTCTGTGATAGAAGAGTAAGGGGAAAAGATATGGTGATGTAGGTGAGAGGAATATAGAAATGATGGTTCCACTGGAAGTCTTTTAACAGAGGAGACTATGAGACTAGAGCAGCATATGACTCTTTAAATGCTCAGGAATATAATCAGATCAATCAGAGCGGTTAGGACAGCTTCCACCATTTCAGCACTCACTTCCTTTCTTGGGTTGCAAGTACAGAAGAAAGCTGACATGAAACATCATTAATCATCAACCAATGTGTTTATAAACTAAAATTGTTAACATTCATTTTGAACAAAATATAGAAAAAAATTCTTGACGTACAAAATTTATACATACGCATTATTGTTATTCGGTTGAGTCTGATACAAAAATATATTTTTCTTTCAACTTTTTTTTTTTTTTACTTTTTTTTTTTTTTAATTTTACATTAGAACATTAGTAAAGATTTACTGGAGACATTCTGCACTGATAATCTAGAGAACAACAGAAGTACAATGATTTAGGTTAAAGTAATGCTCTCAAGTAATTTGGAGGTGATTTACATTAAAATATTAGAAAAAATACAGTTGGCTGTCCAAAAAACGTCACTATTTTATGCTCTACAGTAGCTGTATCTAACTATTTCCCTGCTGTTATCAGCCTGACAAAAAAGTTGCCAGATTTGTAAAACATGTAAAACAAACCATATTGAGGACTGGTGGTGTAGTATTCAAATACTGTGCATTCTTGAGGATTTTTGTTCTGCATGGTTAGCAAGTGTTGAGATTATTTGCTTGTATTGCTGTGGGTTCCAAAGGGCATCCCTAGTGTTAATATCCGGATTCTTACAGCAATTCAGAGTAAACAGACAAAATTGTTTGGATTCCCTGCTTATTGTTCTCATCAGGCCTGCAGATGTGAAATGATAACTGTACATCCAGCCATGCTGAAATAAATAAGACAGAGCAGACACTGGAGATGTGATCTGATTATGCAGATTTCTGTTTTGTCTGTTTTTGATTGCCCAGTCAGCAAAAGAATGTGGTGGATTAAGTTAATGCAGACGAATTTAGGGAGACCCAGACATTCAGGAAGGTCATCTTATTACAGGGTAAGTTGTTGTGTCTGAATGTTACCTCTTCTGGCTGAAAGCTAACATGGTGAGAAGGACAGCATGGAAAACTGCGAGTCATGCCCCAGACGCCCCAGACATTGTATAATCTCTCCAGAACGTACACACTGTATATGCAAGCAAAGCACACGTGTCATTCAACCAAGGTGACAGTGAGACGTAGCAGCTGTCTCCTCAAGGCTTTTGCCCCCCTGCTGTCCAAGGTGACCATGACTGCCCAGAGAGGCAGTGTAGGCATTAGAGCTGCTCAGAGAAAGGCCAGCCAATCTGCCCTGACAAGTTCACCTCTGCCATAGGACTCTAAGCAGGATCAGCACATTGGTTGACCCAATGCTGTCACTCAGTGCATCAGAAAGGCCATTGTTCTTATTGTCAAGTTCATTTTAGACTGCTGTTTTAAGACATTGGGAAAGGCTGCTTGGTGTAAGGTCAACTAGGGTCACTGCTAATCTAGACCAGCAAGCCAGACTTCCAGCAGTAGCTAGAAAGTCTTGTTATTTGTGTCGCTCAACATGACTATGAACCCCTATGTTCAAAGGAGGGGGGCCATTTGATTGATGTTGCAGTTTATCAACCACATAACATTGGCCTTCTTGATGTATGGAGAATGCCAATAGTGAATACAGACTCGCATGCAAATCTGGAAATTTGATGTTACAAATTCCAAAACTACTGGATATATAGACTAACGGTGACAAAAGAAAAACCAACACAAAGTGTCATTAGTAAGGTGTTGGGTCACAAGAAGCCACCAGAACATCTTCAGTGTGAAAATGCTTCAATGATTTAAAGCATTTTCAACTCATCAAACCATTCAGTGAGCTCTCGTGCCCTGTGGATGGGGACAAAGTCATCCTGGAAAAGCCCACACCCATTAGGTTAAAAATGTTACATCACAGGATAAAAGCATGCCAGCCAAATGCCTCTAACAGCTTCACAGAGACACAGCCTTTCCCATTAATTTGTCACCAATCTGTATATTAGTGAACCTCACCAAGGGTTTTTCCAGTCCACTGACAATACTTTACTCTGAAAAGATGATTGCTATCACTGATAAAACCAATGGAAGAAGCATGTAAACATATAGGTGCAGGTGACCGGTAGGATTGTGGTACTAAGTGGAGCCAAGTGTATAATATAGATCAGATGGCCCATGGATGGAGCATCTGAAACTGGGACGACCCATCTGATGAGGTGTGCTGAGTCAGATATGCAGACTTTAACCTGGAGTGCAGTGGTCACATATTTTGACAAAGGTAAAACAGCCTACTAACTTCTAGCAGCATCTTTCTTTAGCTTTCCTCTTGAAGTGTACACTGTTCCAAACTTCTAGATGCATCTTTCTTTAGCTTTCCTCTTGAAGTGTACACTGTTCCAAACTTCTAGATGCATCTTTCTTTAGCTTTCCTCTTGAAGTGTACACTGTTCCAAACTTCTAGATGCATCTTTCTTTAGCTTTCCTCTTGAAGTGTACACTGTTCCAGCTCTGAGGAGGTCAAATCACTTGGCAGCAAAAAGCAAAAGCAGCCTTCAGACAAGAGCTGATGGGCAAAATTCTTTGTGTTTGATTTGTTTAGCCATGCTGTGATTTGGACACGTAGCCCTTGTCTCAAGCAATCCTAGAATCCCTCTGCAAGGACAGACAGCATATCCATTAGGACCGACTCATTTCCTGCCGTCACCTCCAGCTGAAAGGCCAAGCCACTGAATGGGATAAAGAGCCCAGACGTAGCCCAGGGCTATTTCAGCCACAGTAAGGGGCTTAATTGTCTTTTAACTGCCAGACGATGACGATTGTGTGTGCATTTCCTGCCCAGGACATGTATAGTCAAATGCATTCACGAAAGTAAAAAAGATGCAGATACACAGAGTAATTCATAAAAACCTGGAAGGAAGGTTTTCCAAAATCTGTTCTCATAAAGGGGTTTGATAGAATCTGTGCTTTCCGATCACCATCAAACACAAAGTGTATTTCTGACCATCATGTCAGGGTTGGCCATTCGTTTTTGTTTGCAGCAATTTCCTGTTCCAGGGAATGAAGCAATGCCAAGATTGCAATATAGACATATCACCTGCTGTCGATCACCCCCCCAACAAATCCATCATTGCTACACACCTGACCACGGCCAACTCGCCCCTCCTCTAGAGTCGCGGCAAGAAGATCAGCCTGGATTTGTAGAACAAAGAGCATTGTGCTCAGACCGAATAATCAGTAGTGTTTGGAAGTGACTCTCTCTCACTTCTACACACTGTTTCAGTGCTGTTTTATATCAAAGCTCAACTAGCGTAACAGTTAATGCTAATGGTGGTGAAAGATAGTCGGACGGAATCTGTGTACTGCAAACTATCTAATTACAAAACGTGCTAAATGATGGGGGGATTTATGGACAGTATAATGCTCATTTTCCACAGTGGATGCTTGCATTTGTGGCACACTGCTATGCATCAGACACACAGCTCACTGCCTCCAGTGCATGGGGAAGAAAAGAACAAATCGTGGGTCAGAGCCTTTACGAGGCGGCCGCACCCTCCTCGTTTCGCCTGAGCTGTTTGATCACTTTGATTTGTTCAAACAGAATAACTCTCCCTGTGTTTACAGTGCAGCACCACAGGTGGCTCCACTCAGTGTACATTTCATTTATTTTTAATGGATGCCTGCCAAGGCAGCGGCCACAAAACGCTGCCGCCGTGCGCGAGTCTGGGGCCAGGAACCTCAGGGGAAAGGCTAAACGGTGGAGGACGTTAGAAATCCAAAAGTTCTTGCCTGACTATATAACACAGTTAGCATGGCCTCTCACTATAATGGGAGGTAATGAGTCTCTGGAGGAATGCAGGTGGTCAAAACCAAAGCCTGCTGGATAGAGTGTGGGATCATGAGTGGTGCTGGATACACACATCTCTGCATGTCATAGACAAAACAGCTACAAATTATCCAGTTGTTTTTAAGATTTTAACCTGCTTTTAACGTGCTTAAAGGATTCTGTGATCATCCACTTTAGTTGTCTTCCGTGGTCTTCCAGGCCTTTCGATGTTGTTGAGCTTACCAGTGCTTTCTTTCTTTTTAAGAA